>QXTE01000138.1:2953705-3088228 GCA_003942145.1 Platysternon megacephalum
GGGGGGGGGGGGGGGGGGGGGGGGGGGGGGGGAGTGTCACCCAAGTCACGTGGTATGGTTACTGCTTTCTGACAGGATGGCGCCCAATCTGCTCCAGATTCTCAGGATGGCCGCATTAGCATGCCTAGTGTCAATCTGTATGAACATTTCCAACTTTGACCTTTTCCCTCTAACATTCTTATGTACAAAATGTCCCTATAGGAGTGTTTTCGGGAAGCCAGTAAAATGGGTCCCAAATACCATCATCTGTAGTTTTCATTCAAACAAATGCTGTACTGACAAATACTGCAAAGCACNCCCCCCCCCCCCCCCCCCCCCCCCCCCCCCCCCAAAACACATCTATTTGCCCGGCTTTAATCTTCACATCACTGTGTGGTTTGGGAGTATGTTGAGGTTCCATGTGCTTTGGTGTGAGTATTTGCATTGCCTGTGGGAGAAGATATAAGGTCCCCAAAAGGTGCCTATTATATAGGTACCCTCTGTTTTCCCAACCCTGTCAACCATCCTCCATTTTGTGTATCTGCTTTCTTTTTGAAGGGCTCAGGCAAAAAAAAAAAATAGCCTCAGGGAAGAATGGTTGTTCAAGTCAGGAGTCGACATTGACCAAAGCAGACAAACCCATTGCTGGCCCTTTGTGTGGAACATTTCCATTTGGACTGCAGGTTGCTTTGTCTCCTTCTGGGACATGCAAAAAGCTAGACGAGGCGCAAAGAAGGTGGTTTGAGGGCGGGTGGTGCTTCTGGACGGCAGTGTGCTCGCGGGCTGGGGCTGGTTCACTAGACATCAGCACAGGTGTGTTCAGCAGACTCTGATTTCAATAGGAGTGCTCAGGTGCATAACGTATCTATGTGTTTGTAGGATAGGGGAGAAGTGGCCAACCAGCATAGACAGGGCGTAAGCAGTTCAACAGCTGAAGACTAGACTATCCAATACCAACTCAAATATTACCTATAATCCTAGCTTTCAAATTGGCACAGCCTGTCAGAAAGCACACCCCTGTCATAGTTTCCTAAGGCTTTACAGCACATTAGTCATTTTGTTTGGGGCTTTTATTGTCAGAGTGCTGTTGAACTACAGAAAAGCCAAGTAGCCGTCAATTCAGACTGTTCTTTGGGCGTTTGACATGAAGCCCAGATACCTTTCTGGGTTTTTCATTCCCCCAACATTCCATGAACCCGGAGAATGTGCCAGGATTTGAGACTGAATCTATATTTTTACCAAGTAATATGCATCCCAAAATGAAAAAGTGCCTGCTGGCAGGTCCATTGAACTGTTATTTATTAACCATTCTTGGGAGTGACCCTGACACGTTAGTCATCTGCTCCTTCCTGGAGTAAAATCCCACACCCACACAATGGAGGCACCGAATTTGGCACACACCGCGAGGAGTACCGCTGCGGTTCTGGTGTTGCATGATGGGAGTGTACTCTACGGAGACGTGTGTGTTACAGGTCCCGCTCGGTGCTGATTGGCAGAGGATACCAGTTTTTACAACCCACAGATAAGGAGTTTGGGCTGTTTAGCTCAAGCTGTAGCCGCTCAGACTTTTAATTCTGGAGGTCGCCCGTGCAATCCCCCGTGTGTTGGCCAACATGGCGGTGGCCAGGGGAGCATTAAGGTTTCCAGGATCTGCGGCCTCACCCCTAGAAGTGTTCTGCAATTTCCTGTTAAATTTACTTATTCTCCACGTTCTGCAGAGGTTGTTGGTATGGAGATGGGGTGGTGAGTGCCACTCACTCTGCCAAATGGCAGTGGAACAATGAGGCTAAAACAGAATTTTTGGCCAAGTGGCTGAAGCTTTCGGTGGGCGGAGCAGGAGGAGGCCCTGTTCTTCTCTGCTTCTGCCTTTTATGGCCAGCCCCTCAATGCTTGCATGATCCCTGTGCCTCTTAGAAGAGCTGGGGTTGACCCAGGACAGCTGCTATTGGCTGGTGGGTGTCTCGGTGCTGCTCAGGGGGAGTGGCTCAACTTCCCAGGCCCTGCCTTGCAATCTGGAGCTGGTTGTGGTGGTCATCCCCCTCTTCTCCACTACAGTCCCTTTCCTCAAGCTGTATCGCCTGTGTCCTGCCATTGCTACTGTCACCATGGCGTTTACAAGACGCGTCTCCTCTCTGTGTGTTCACACAAACCACCCATCTGTGTGGATTGTATATGCGTGTGAGGAAGCTGTCACAGCTGCGCCTGGATCCCTCCTCCATGGTCCATGCCAGGAGTGTCCAGTCTGGTCAGAGCCTCCAGCCATCACCTGTCTCTGGGCAAGGACCCATGTCCCACTCCACTCTGCTGGGGGGGTTTAAGGCTGCACAGCCCCCTACCATACATTGTGGTGTCCCCAGCAAGCCAGTCTGCCTCACGACCAGTCCCTGTGCATAGCTTTCTCTCCAAGGGCTGTGAATGGTGTGCCAGGCGTTACCAGTTACCCTGCAGCTCTTTCTCAACAAAGCGTATTTCGTCAGGGGAAAACAGCATATGGGGAAAACATAAAGCACGAAAAGGGTTGACGTGCTCACTCCACAGACCAGAAATTGCCCATGCTCCACAGCAGGAGTCCGGTAGGCCAGCGTCCCTTTCCTCAAGGCTGGGGGCCTTTCCTCGGACAGAAGGTCCTGTCTGTTTGCTGAATGAAAAGGCAGCCCCTGAGTCTCCCCACACTCAGCCTTTCTATGCCCCCAAAAGCCCTTTCTTTATTTCTTAGGCTGCAAAACCCATGCAAATCACCCAGGGAGTGGAACGGCTCAGGAGCTGTTTACGATCTCAGGGGTCATCACCCCCTACTGTTTTTCGTTGCTGTAGGGGCTGTGTTAATCCTCCCACCCCACCCCACCCCACCCCACACAATCAGGGCTATTCACAGAAGGGGCTGGCTCTCCCCTTCCCCCTCGCTCTCTCTGCCCCAGCCCCGGAGGAGTTCTGTGCCCCCACTGATTATGGGGCCCGTGCCCCTACTTGCCCCCCCTTTGCGCATGCCACAGCAGACAATCACACAGAAAACATCAATACATTGAATACAATGGTCCTCAAAGATACTGCCTGGGGTTGCAGTATCTGTCGCAGAAGTGACCAGCCCTTCTCAGTGGCTGGCTTTTGCCGTTTGAACAGGTGAAGATGCTCAGGGCTTTGAGGGATACTTTTTCCTAGTGGCGTTTACTCATGTCTCTTCAGTTTGCCGTTCATCTAGCGTTGGGCAAAACCAGTTTGGATACAGGAAGAAACAACCTGCATCTTCCCTCAATCCTCACAATTAAGCCAAATGTCTAGAGTTTTATAAATGTTTCCACACTTCCTGCTTGTGGCATAGCCAAGACACGAGCCACTGGCTTTTGTGTCTGGACAGGGGTTGAGTTAATGGGAACACTCACGCTACAACTCATGTTAAATTGCTAGTGAAGACAAGCCCCAGGACAGAAGGTTGTTTTCATGGTATTTCAAGCCTGGCCACAAGCAGAAATATACTTGAAATCTCATGAAAACAGCTGATCTTCAGTAAGGTTGCTATCTCATCACAGTTTCTAGACCAGGGGGTTGTGTCTGCTCTGGTCTTAATAGGGGCAGGGAGCCGGGAATCATAGAGGGGCTCAGTTTAGGAAGGGAGGTTCTTGGTGTGGTAAAGGTTAAGAATCCCTGTTTTAAACCAGAGATTTGGATTATAGTTTTTAATAAGCATCTGAGCTTTTGGATGCTAGTTCAAGCTGTCAAGTATCAGAGGGGGAGCCGTGTTAGTCTGGATCTGTA
This sequence comes from Platysternon megacephalum, assembly GCA_003942145.1. Taxonomy (NCBI): domain Eukaryota; kingdom Metazoa; phylum Chordata; order Testudines; family Platysternidae; genus Platysternon; species Platysternon megacephalum. The sequence continues at coordinate 2,957,438 of QXTE01000138.1, forward strand.
AAAAGCAACAAAGAGTCTTGTGGCACCTTTAAGACTAACAGATGTTTTGGAGCATAAGCTTTTGTGGGTGAATACATCTGACGAAGTGAGTATTCACCCACAAAAGCTTATGCTCCAATACATCTGTTAGTCTTAAAGGTGCCACAAGACTCTTTGTTGCTTAGTTCAAGCTGATTATCCGAGCTCAGCTGACGCCTGACATCTTTTGAGCGAACTCTTTTACTAAAGAGAAGGGAATATTGTCCAAACACCTGAGTTCTGCTGTGAGCTCTGTGGCCTATGATGGAAAACATTTGATGCTCTGCCAAATTCAGATCCAACAACAATATTCTGTGCTCTGATATATAATACATGCCGCTTAACAAAAGACCAGGAAGCACCCAAGGGGCAGGACTGCTGGCTGTAGTCAAGGCAGGCCTTTCATTCGGCAGAGAATAAAATGCACTCAAGGTATTTTTTTTAAAACTAATATAATAGTTAACTGTGTTGTAAGCAAACACAGTTTGGGAGTCAGAGAATGACACCATCACAGTGCTTTGGCATATTGAAAGAAAAGAGAGAGTCAGTGAGCCACATTGTACCCTGCGTTACTCCTGTTCAACCCCAGTAACTTAATGGAGGGGAGAATTTGTCCCAAAGATTGTAAATACAGTAATGAACTGGCTGTTGCATGTGCATTCTACTGCCATCTACTGGAGAGACTGAGAACTGGTCATCTGTGTGTCATAGATCTTATACTGATACCACGCAGTTTGCTTTAACTCAAGTGGTGGTAGCCTGTGCTTACAGAGCAGGAGGATCTACATTCTCTGCCTCCTGCTGCCTGGATGTTCTGAACAACAAAGGTGATGACAATAAAGCTCCCAGGTGTCTGGGTTTGTTACAATGTACCAGCTCAGGTATTACTTGAAATAAGTGGGGGGTTAGCCCCAGTACCCTGGCTAAATTGCATTCTAACTTCCCCCTGCAGTGTCTACTGGCTCTTGTATCCCTGTTGGCTTCCTGCTTAAACTGTTCTGTAGTGTTGTGAGTGGTTGATTAGCTGTTGGGTCATACCCCAGAGGTGGCTGCATGTCACTGGTGGATTAAGTGAATCATCTGTCTATACACTGGGGAGCCTCTGGAATGAAAGACGTTTGATACATGGACATAATCAAAAGAGTGCAAGTGCAAGATTGGAGCTATTTTTTCCCCTAAAGAGAACCACAGCCCCCACTGGTATTTATGCGATTTCCCCCCTTTGGATCTGTGCCTCACCAACCTACAGTCCAGGCTTTGGGCCAGATCCTCAGCGGATGTAAATTGGTGTAGCGCCATTGGATTCTATAGCGCTATGGCGAGTTACACCCATTGAAGATCAGGTCCCATTGCTTTTAAAGTTACCCTGGGAATCACCTGTTTGTTTTACTCACACAAAAGAAGGTTGAGTTGGTGCAGAATGGGTGTGAGGGGGATTCCTGGGTTTTGCACACAGCAGAAGCTCCCATCTGCCCCGCCGTACAATACATGCTGTAAGAAGCACAACGGCTTGTAGGCAGGGCCAACGTTCTGCTCCAAACTTATAATAATATATGGAGATATACCTATCTCATAGAGCTGGAAGGGACCCCGAAGGGTCATTGAGTCCAGCCCCCTGCCTTCACTAGCAGGACCAATTTTGCCCCAGATCCCTAAGTGGCCCCCTCAAGGATTGAACTCACAACCCTGGGTTTAGCAGGCCAATGCTCAAACCACTGAGCTATCCCTCCCCCCACGTCTCATTGTGCTTTTGTGGGTATGATCCCCGGCTCATGTTGTGCCTGGCATCTTGTTTGACTCTTTGGTCCTGTTCAGTGTGTGTGTAACATGGGGCCAAATCAGAGTGTGGGGCAGCATTTTATCTATCCTCATTTGAAATGACACCACAAGGTGAGGAATCAGAGCCACAGTCTGTTGTTTGAATGGCTAAATCCAGCAAAAGTCTGCAGTGAATTTTGTTCTTATGGGTGAATCCACGTTCTAGGAGCCTTGTTGCCACTTGGCTTGGAGTTTTACCAAACTGGATAGTTATTCTATGCTTCGTCTTTCTCCCCTTCAGTTCAACCAGCAGAATGACGGAGACTGACACGGGCCTCCCCACTATCGAGAGAAAGCCGGGGCTGCAGATATGGACCATAGAGGTACGGTGAGAGGAGCGCATCCTTCGCAGATTGGGGGGGTGGGGGGAGCCTGGGGGTGTATTACAAGAAAGAGATGCTGTGAAGATTGCTTAGGTGAGAGAGGAAAGATGGTCTTGTAGTTAAAGATGAAGGAAGACTAGGAATCAAGAGACCCAAATTCTATTCCCAGCTTTATCCCACTCGGTGTGTAACGTTCAGTGACTTGCGCAATGGCTCTGGGCCTCAGTTTCCCCATCTGTAAAATAGGGATAATACTGACTTAGGAAACAGGAATGTTGTGGGACTAAAGTTGATACTTTATTACAGTAGCATCCAGAGACTCCACTGCACTAGGTGCTGCATGTACACGCTGTAATAGACAGTCCCCGCCTTGTACAGCTTTCAATCTAAATAGACAAGACCAAGGGTGGGAGAAAGGAAGCGTTACTATTCCGACATCACAGCTGAGAAATAGAGGATTTAAGTGACTTGACCAAGGTCCCACAGTGAGTCAGTGGCAGAGTCAGGGATTGAGCCCAGCTCTTTGGAGACCACAAAACTATCCTTCCTCTCCAGAGCAGATACTGTTGTTCACAGCAGCACTGATGTGACTGTAAACATGCCTGAGCCCTGCCTACACTAGTGGCTTTGCACTGGTCCTGACGGCCTGTTGCCAGCTGTGACAGTAAGACAGGTGCTAGGGAGATGCTGCAGCTGACAGGGAGGCCTGACCAAAGAGGTGGCCTTTGCATTCAGTTCTGAACGTGGCTAGTGCCTGGCTCAGCCCGTTTTCCCCAGAAGGGTGTTCCACAGCTGGCTGCCTGCTGCTGAGCATGCCCCAGACAGGAGCCCAGCCCGAGGCTTAGAGAGCAGAGCCCAAGGAGCTGAGCAGAGATTGTCGTGTGACTCTCACTGGCAGGGACTGTGCAGTGAGACCTGCTGGGTGAAGATGTTGCCATTGGGAATGATGGAGACTCATTGCGTTTCCCTGTTTGTGCATGTGGCATTGTGCCGCTTTCCAGGGGAGCTGTCATTAAAAGCAAGTCTGTTCCCTAGTGACACGCTAGTATGAGGGGAAACCAGTTGGGCCACCAGAAAAATGCACAGCTTGATCTGCTGTGAGCTGCAGGCTCAGCACAGCCATAGAAGAGTGAGTGTGTGTGTGTGTTTCTCAAGCTTGTAGTGCCCACCAAAGCTGCTTGTTAAACCCCCTCTCCCACCACCAAAACTGAAAGCAGGCCAGGGCTGTCTACTGACTCCAACGTTCCCATGCAAATGCTGGAAGCTATCGACTCTTGCCCTGACCCTCAGATCACCCTGTCACAGAGCTGTGAGGTTCACGAGGCAGCTTGGAGCAGGAGGTGCAACCAACGCTCTGAAGTATGTGCACGCACTGATCCCTCCGCTGCCTCGCCCATCCCCACCCTTAGGACACTCGTAATTCCCAGGCTACGTACTGTGAGCAGGAGAGAGCTCGATCAGAGATGGAAATGCCTATGAAGTCATCCAGTCCAACCACCACCCCCCTCCCCCATGCAGGATTGTCCCTACAGTGCAGTCACTAGTTATTCATTCATTTGGCTTTAAAATGTCCCAAGCAATGAGGTCTCCACCATTTCCACATGGAATACGTAGTGGCTCACATTGTCAGGCCCTTTCTCCTGGTATTCACCCCAGTCCTTCCTTTCTGAACTTCATTCCATTCCTTCTCGTTAGACACACTTGTACTGCCCTGAATACGTCATTCTCACCCTTCAGATACTCGTTGACAGGAGCAGCGAGTTATATGGTACCGGGGTGCCTGTGCTCCAGGAATATTCAGGGCCCAGGGGCCCGGCTCCACCAATGTTTGGGGCTGGATCTCTCCCGCGGCCCTGCCTGCCGCCCCCGCGCGCCTCCTCCAGAGCGTCTCCCGGCCCACCTGCCACCCCCGGGTGATTTTAAAGGGCCCCGGGGGCCCCCAGCTGCCACCACCGGCAGCACAGCGGGGCTATGGTGGCTTCCTGTTCGCCCTCGCTCCGCACCACTCACGGAAGCAGCCGGCACATCCCTCCAGGCCAAGGGGAGGGTGGGTTTCTCCGTGCGCTGCCCCCACCCTGAGCACCAACTCCGCAGCTCTCATTGCCTGGGAACTGCAGCCAATGGGAGCTGCGGGGGCAGTGCCTGCAGGCAGCGGCACATGGAGACCCCCCAGCCCCTCTGCTGGAGCCGCTGCCCAAGTGGTGTGCGGGTCATTTTCAGGAGCTGCCCGAGATAAGCGCCGCACCCCTCACCCTCTCCTGCACCCCAGCCCAGAGCCTGCACCCAGCACCCAAACTCCCTCCTAGAGCCTGCCCCCCCCTTCCACCCCAACCCCCTGCCCCAGCCCAGAGCCCGCACCCCAAACCCCCTTCCACACCCAAACTCCCTCCCAGAGCCTTAGCAGGTGGGGGGTGGGGAGGGACTTGGACCCGTTTTGGGCACCACCAAAAATTATACAAACCTGCCGCCCCTGCTCGTTGATCGTTGTTTTGATCCCCGTGTGGTTCATTGATTCATAAATCTTAAGACCAGAAGCAACCCGTATGTTGTGTCAACTTGTCTACAGGCCATAGAGTTTCACCCAGTGACCCCTGCACTGACCCCAGTAACTTGTGTTTGGCTAAACTCTTCCAGAAGGGGCATCCAGTCTTGCTGCGAAGACTCCAAGAGATGGAGAAACCACTGCGTCCCTTGGTAGCCTGGTCTAAGGGCGAATCACCCTCGCAGTTGTAAAAATGTGTGCCGCCTTTCTAACTTGAGTTTGAGTCCCCTCTTGATTGTCTAGCACTGTGTTAATAAAAGGCCTGATACGGAACAAACCAAACCAGAACATTTGCCTGGGAAATTACAATATATGCCCTTGTGTACATAGTGTGCAGTATGTATAGTGTACGCAGTCAGTGTGTGCCTACACCCATAGCACACACAAATCAAGCTGTGCTCTATAAATAGCGAGTGAGTCATAAACCACACCTCATTGGTCTGAATTTCAGCCCAGTGAGTTTGCCCGGTTTCATTTTCTTGTTCAAAGTGAACTGGAAAACTCAATGCAAATGTGAATGGAGCCCAGAAATCCATGCTGCCTGTTCTCTGCTCATCTGAGTGAGGGGACACGACGGGGCTCTCGGCATGCAGCTTACTGACCTTTCAAACACTAGTTCTCTGCCTCTATGAAGCCCGCTGTCTCTTCAGTGTTAGCTAGGGTAGGTGCCAGGAATGCTCCATTCTGGGCTGTTGCTGGCCCAAGAGGTCAAATCAGCAGCAGTCGAATCCTCTGGTAATGGTGAGCCTTGATGCTGCTCAGGCCAACAGCAGGGTTTGAACTCAAGTCTTTCAGCAGTAAAAGTATGAGGTTCTGTCACTTGAGGATAGCTCAGTGGTTTGAGCATTGGCCTGCTAAACCCAGGGTTGTGAGTTCAATCCTTGAGGGGGCCATTTAGGGAACTGGGGTAAAAATCTGTCTGAGGATTGGTCCTGCTTTGAGCAGCGGGTTGGACTAGATGATCTCCTGAGGTCCCTTCCAACCCTGATATTCTATGATTTAAAGGACTAAGGGCCTGAGTCAAAGCCTGTTGAATCCCATGGAATTTGGCCCAAGCTTGAAGCAGTAGGAGACCTTTACCTCTGCTGATAATCATAGATAAGATGAGACCTATACTGAGCATTGGGTTGCTTTGTTATTTATTCATTCCCCAGATGCCTCCCTGGGCTGGGCACTGGACAAACAGATAATGAGACAGTCCTTGCACTAAACAACTTAGCAACAGCAACTCAGGGGCACAGTCGGGAATAGAACCCAGGTGTCCCAAATACTAGTCTCGCACTCGTCCCACTAGACCACACTGCCCCCGAAGGGAAGCAGTGTACTTCAACAGAGGCTCAAAACAGAAAGATGGATCTATTTTAAAAGTCCATTAAATCATAGAGGGAGAATTCAGCCTGTACTTCTGGGCTTCAGCTAAAACTGAGTTAAATTAGCAGTCCATCTTTATTAATCCTTGAAAAATTTAGGGATGGATTTTCCCGGCTAGGGGACCTAACAAATTTGTTGGACACTTCAGCAGTTGCTCTCTGATCATATAGCGATGGGTGCTGTGTAAGAACGTAGAAACAGAGGCCAAGGCGGGAGTCATAGAGACCTCTCGCCCCCCAGTTCCGAGTTGAAGTCCTTTGGCTTGCTCTGCACGTTAGACACGCTGTGAATAGAATCTCCAGCACCTGTTGCTAGCACTATGCAAAATCTTAGAGCCTAATATTTTTAAAAGGTGTTTTGTTGTCACGTGGTTTACCCAGCCTGTGTCTGGAGCACAACAACTGGTCTGGAAGCATCAAAGAATTATGTTTGACCTGCTGGGGGGTGTGGGTAGGTGGCTGGGGTTAGAATGTGCTGGAGTCTCATACTTTCCAACAGCGTAGCTGTAATATGGCTTTTCTGCGAAGGTGAACTCAATGGCACAGACCGTAAACAGCAGAAAGACACGATGGCTCTTGGAGCCAGGGCCGGCCCTAGCTTTTTTGCTGCCCCAAGAAAAAAAAAAAAGGGTGGCCGGGCTGCCGAAACGAAAAAACAACACAAACACGGCAGCCGCAGGGAGCGCGAGTCAAGGCGGCTCGGAGGGGGGTGAAGGGCGGCGCCCGCCCGCTCCCTCCTCCCCTGGGCAGCCAGGCGCTGCAGCCTGCTCGCAGCCGGGCGAGAGGGGTTCCCCCCTCCGGCCTTGGGGTGCCTCTCCCGGCCGGGCAGGCGGAGCCCCCGGGGGCAGCAGGAGGTGCTGGCTCAGCCTTTAAAGGCGGCTCGGCCGGGCTGGGCTCAGAGCGGCGCGGGAGGTGGAGGCTGGTGCAGGCGGCGGTGAGTGGCACGTTAGGGTGACCAGATGAGGGGAAGAAAATATCGGGACACACGGGGGGGGGAGGGGGGAGAGGGCTGAGCAAAAAAAAAAAAAAACCCGAGCAAGTCCCAAAGATCGGTCGGGACGCGGGACAGAGACCGAAATATCGGGACAGTCCCGATGAAATATCGGGACGTCTGGTCACCCTATGGCACGTTCCGGGGAGCCCGGCAGCATGGTGAGCGGCACGGATCGCAAGTTCCTGCCCCCCGGGGCCGGGGTCCATGCCCCTGCAGGGTTGGGACTGGCGGAGCGCGGGGAGCCGGCTGGGGAGCTGCGGACCGGGCTGCCAAGGAAAAAAAAACCAAAAAAACCCGAACCAGGGCAGGAATTGGCCGGAATGCCGCCTCTTACAATGTGCCGCCCCAGGCACCTGCTTTCTCGTCTGGTGCCTGGAGCCGGCCCTGCTTGGAGCAAGACTCTTGGGGTACGTCTACACTACCCGCCGAAATCGGCGGGTAGCCATCGAACTATCGGGGATCGAATTATCGCGTCTTGTCTGGACGCGATAAATCGATTCCCGAACGCGCTACTTCGAACTCCGGTACTCCTGCAGCGCGAGCGGAGTTACCGGAGTCGACGTGGGAGCCGCGAATGTCGATCGCGCGCCGCGCGTACGCGAGGTAAGCGCGCCAAATTCGAACTAAGATACTTCGACTTCAGCTACGCTATTTGCGTAGCTGAAGTCGCGTATCTTAGTTCGATCCCTGCCCCTAGTGTGGACCAGCCCTTGGGTGCTTAGTGTGAAATCCTGGCTCCACTGAAGTCAATGGCAAAATTCCTCCTGATTTCAGTGTGGCCTGGAGTTTGCAACTTTGCTGCTTCCCTCTTTTGAACCAGGCTTATGGCTATATACAGAGGAGAAGGGTGATACCCCATTTGTTATCCCAGCAAACTCACTGCTGTATCTTGTCCATGCATTTTTTTTTTTACTGTTGCTTTCTCCGATTTCTTGCAGAAAATGAAAATGGTTCCCATTCCCGAAAAGGCTTATGGGGGCTTTTTCGAAGGAGACTGTTACATCATATTATATGTAAGTAAGCCAAGCAAATGTCAGGGGAAATGCTCTGCACTATTTCATTAACCTCCCTTGGACTGGAGCTCAAGTCACTACTTTCCCTGGTTCCAGCAGCACCGTGGTAAAACGTAACTTATTCACCATTCCAGCAACAGCCTGATTTTAACGCCTGAAGTTGCATATTCAGTATAAGAAAGGCCAGAGAAGCAACAATGGGGGGAAATGTATGAAAATGACAATCATCTCTGTTATGTCCCCTTGAAAATAACCCGCATACTCTGTGCTCCTGCGGACCATTCCCTCCAGGGATCGCTAAGGTGAAGGCCTATAGTTTGAAAATTGACTAACTGGATTTTGGGTGTGCCAAGGGTGCCCAGTTCTGGCTACCTTAAAATGGGCCTGGTTTTCAGGGGTCGGGTGATCAGCCCTTTTTTTGAGAATCAGGTCCCTCTAAGGTGTCTCAAGTTGGGCTCCTAGAAATCCAGGCAACCAAAATCACTGGTGCTTTTTGCAAAAGTTCGCCTTAGTGACTTGCCCAGGGTCCCACGCAGTCCGTAGCAGAGCTGGGAATAGAAGCTACGTCTCCTGCATCCTGTCCTGTGCTGTAACCACAGTATTGTGTAGTGGTAAGAAAACTGGAAGGGGGGTCAGGAGAGCTCACGAGTTCACTCAGAACTTGAGCCAGGCTCACTTGCCATTTGACCCAGGCTACCCCAAAGGCTGAGGCACTGCTGAGAACCGAGGCGGAGCAGCTGGCTTGCAGCAGCAGAAGTGCCGTGCGTTCCCAGGGTGATATTCCAGGAGAATGTGCTGTACTGGGGCTTCTTCAATATCTCCCCAACTCTTCTTCATTTGCATAGGTCGTTCCAGGTTCAGAGCATAGGCGCTGGAACTAGGGGAGCTGGGGGTGCGGCCGCACCCCCTGGCTTGAAGTGGTTTCCATCATACACAGACTTTACAGTTTGGTTCAATTCTCTCAACACCCCCCTCTATACACATTGTTCCAGCGCCCCTGGTTCAGAGGCCTGCTTGGGTTCACTTTGCCATTTGGCAGCTGTTCGGAGCAGTGCTCCAGAGTGACCATTGCAAAGGGACGAAAGCGTCTTCGATGGGCTTATCTCACTTCCTAAAGCGGGTGGTGGTGTGTGTGTAAATTCGCCCCTTCCTCCATAGCCCCTGCAGCTCAGGTCTTCCACCCTCCATATTGGGGAATTGCTGGTAGACCCGCATGGTCAGTGGGCCATAGACCCACCCCTTCTCTGCCAAGTCCTGCCCACATTGCGCTGGTATATGGGGAGCTCAGGCAGAGCCGTGTTACCCCCAAATCCTGCCCTGCCTTCCTTATGGCGGGGAAGCAGAATTATTCCTTTGGTTTATACAGGGCTGGAGGTGGACTCAAATGGGTCTCTTCTTCCCACCCATCAGGCTGATGCAGCTGCACATGGACTAAGCCAGGGTTCATTCGGGGGAGGAGTGTTTGTCACTCCAGCATTAGAAGAATCAGCTTGTTCATGCTGGGACGTGTTTCACTTTCCAAGCCAGGCATTGCCTGAATGCAGCCTGCCTGCTGCTCGGTGACTCATAGGGTGGCACCCTTGGGATCTTTAACAAAAGGGAAGGCCCGCTGTGCCCTGCAGCTAGTCATATTTCTCAAGTAGATGCTTTATGAAAGTGAACAGCAAGGTTAGGTGGGTCTCGGGCACAGCTGTGTGTGCTCGGAAATGAAAGCACCCAGCTGCCATTGACTTGAATGGAAATTCTGCGTGAGGAAGTGATGACAGAACTTAACCCGTAGACAGGGCGAGGGAGGAAAGGTGGGGTTGTGCTGAAGAGTTTGTCTACACTGCAGTGAGACACTCGTGGCTGGCCCATGCCAGGTGATTAAGGCTAAGGGGCTCGGGCTAAGGGGCTGTTTAATGATATAGACGTTTGGGACCCTCTTACCTCGCAGGGTCCTAGAGCCGGGGCTCCAGCATAGGCCCGAATGTCTACACTGCAATTAAACAGCCCCTTAGCCTGAGCCCCACAAGCCCAAGTCAGCTGGCACGGGCCAGCCGCAGGTTTTTAATTGCAGTATAGACATACACACGGCCAGTAGACTAAAAACTCAGGACTCGAGCTGGGCAGGAAATGGTTTTTCTCTCCCACAAAAATGTTCCTGTTCTTCATGTGGACAAAGCTCTGTGATCCTGGGCAAGTCACTTAATCTCACTGTACTTCCAAGTGTAATCACGCTATTACTTCCCTTTGTCTTGGGTATGGAGGTCGCAGACTGTTTAGGTACAGATTGTCTCTAGAGCAATGACACTCTGAGCTGCTTGCAGGATTGCACATTACATGGAGTGATTTCATTGCACATTAAGCAGCTATATCGAAAGAAATCAAGTTCTTCTCTGTTTGGGCTCTTAAACCAGTGCTCACCAACGTTATCTGAGTGCTTTCCACGGAACAAAACAGATAAACAGAACTTAGCCTCAAACCATTTTATAAAATGAGTCTCTATTAGTTTTCCTTCACAGTGGATGATGGAGTTTATCATGATAGGTGATGAGAAATGCCCAGCACCATTCACAGAACACCTGCCTTCAGAGGGCTTGCCTTTTCTCTTTAGGCTATTCGGCTTCACAATGGGAGGTGTGTGGACCTCAAAGGCACCTGGAGCTAGACCTGTGTTTGAGAGTCAGCAGGGTTTCACACACCATTTGTAGTCACTTTGTAATTATTGTGTGTCTATAGTATATATGTGTAGAGAAGCATAGAAGATTAGGGTTGGACCTCCCCCACTGCAACTTGAGACCATTGCTCCTTGTTCGGTCATCTGCCACCACTGAGAACAGCCGAGCTCCATCCTCTTTGGAACCCCCCTTCGGGTAGTTGAAGGCTGCTATCAAATCCCCCCTCACTCTTCTCTTCTGCAGAGACATCAAGCCCGATGATCTATATTGCGTACAAAAAATTGCATTCAGTGAATGTTATTTAGGCTGCAAAATCAATCACTCAAAAATTAGGAAAGGCCAGTTTTACAGATGCCCTTGCAACCATCAGTCTGCCACCTTGTACTCGATGAGCCGGGCATCCTGTGGGACAAACAGTGTGTGATCATGTAATTGAAGACTGTATCCTCATAATGCACATGTGTGAGCGCGCTTTGTGCAGGGATCGGACAGCATGTAGGAACATTCATTAAATAACCAATATAACACTCACCAAACATGAGAGTAAGGGCAGCTCGCAAGTTATGGCACTCAGACCCTGATCTGGGAAAGGATGGGTCTAGTGGTTAGTGTTAGTCTGAGGCATGGGAAACCTGGGATCAAGGCATTGTTCTGCCACAGGCTTCCTGTGTGAATGTAGGCAAGTTGCTTAGTCTGTGCCTCCATGAACTGGGGGTAATAGCACCTCCCTTCCTAGCAGGAGTGTTCAGAACAAATACATTGAAGATTTTGAGGTGCTCTGTTACTATGGTAATGGGGCCATATATGTACCTGAGACATAACAAGGAAGCACATGCTAAAAAGGTAGGCATGTGCTTAAGTCCCATTAAGTGCTTTCCTGCATCAGGGCCTCCCAGCGTTCTTTATGGCTCAAATCCTGCTCCCATTGAAATCACTGGCAAAATTCCCAGGAGCTTCCGTGGCGCAGGGCTTGGCCCTAGAAGGACAGCTTGACCTCAGGTAGGTTTTCGCATGCAGAATATTAAGGGTAAATCCTGTTTCCCTTGCTCAGGGGAATGTTCACTGCCTGCATGGGAGTTTTGCCTGAGTAATGGCTCTGCGAGCTGACTCTCTAGTTTATACCAGTTCTCCTCTGCCAGAGGTATTATTCACAAGATGCCAATCACACTTTCAAGCTGGCCTGGTTCCTGGATTGCAGGTCTAAGCAGATCTGCCTGGTTCCACTGTGTGAACCCTCCCAGTGCAACGAATCTCACCCTGACCACCGCTTTATGCCGCTTTTGTCTTTCCAAGAACAAGAAGAGCTCAAACGGCTTCATCACGGACCTGCACTACTGGATCGGGAAGGACTCATCTCAGGATGAACAGGGCGCTGCGGCCTTCTACGTCACGCAGATGGATGACATGCTTGGGGGAAGCCCAGTGCAACATCGAGAAGTGGAGGGACATGAATCTGAGGCTTTCAAAAGCTACTTCAAAAGTGGCATTATGTGAGTGGAAATAAATGGAGCTTGCCAGGCTGGCCCAAGCACTCAGACTAGGCTGTAGGTCTGGTCAAAAACGTTATTTTTTAAATTTTCCGTTTTTTTCCCCAAATTTTCAAAAAATTTCATCACAATTTTAAAATCTTAAAATTGTTGACCAGCCTCATAGTTGGTCAAAATCAGGGGAAATTTTCATAAACTCCTTCCTCAAATTTTTCTCCCCAATTTTTTTATTTTGGAATGGGAAACGTTTCACCCGTCTCTACTAAATCCTTTGAATCTTTACTGTACATGCAGGGTAAAAATTGGATGTGCCAAAACCTCCTCTTCATTAAACCCCAAGCAGGCCTGAGTCTCATTTTAGGTAACCAGAGACACATCGTTAGGACCTTCATAAAACAAACTCTGCACAGGACATGATTCTAATCTCACATTGGCAGTAATCAGGAGTAACTCCATTGGAGTCAATCTCTGTCTATTTTAGGCTCTTATGTGACCTCCATTACCAGAGTATATGAATGCTTTACAATCTCTAATGTATTTAGACCACTGGACCAGCCTTTCTCTCCGGGACTGCCTCATACCTTGCATAGTTATTCATACCTGTGCAAAGCCGGGCTAAAATGCTATGAAATCTGAATTCCCCCTCACATTGCCGATAGCATTTTGCACCCATTGTATTAACCATTATTACATTTGTGGACCAAGTTGAAATATTATGTCACTGGGGTGTTACCAACTGGGCTAGGACTATTCTAAAACCCCAAAGCTACATCTTTTCTTTCCAACACAGGCATGCACATTGCTGAGACTTAGTGCAAGGCCTGATACATGCATGTGAGGTGTGAGATTGTGCACAATGCATGGTGATCGCGAGAGGATGCCACCCATCCCACTCCTTGCTGGTGCACCCCACAAGCCAGGGAAACAGCTCAGGAATTGGGATGCGTCTGTGACTTCATCATAAAGTCGTGTTGGAAGGGACTAATGACATCATGCCTTGTGACAAAGGTGTGGGGCCAAGGGTACCCCAGTGTCACGAGGCACCTCGCTATCACCTGCCCTTAGCAGAAGTGGGGAGCATGGATCAGTGTTCAAGTCGCACCCCCCACAGTACCTGGCCTGAGCCAGGGAAGCTAATGGTTCAACCAGTGGACCAAATTCGGTGATGAATCCTGGTCACGTGCCAACTGAGGCACGTTGCGCATACGCTAAGAAGTAGAAGCGAGAAGCAGTCAACAACAAAATAAGAGCGGCCATACTGGGTCAAACCAATGGTCCACCTAGCCCAGTATCCTGTCTTCTGACAGTGACCAATGCCAGGTGCCCCAGAGGGAATGAACAGAACAGGGCAGTTCTCAAGTGATCCATCGTCTGTCGTCCAATCCCAGCATCCGGCAGTTGCTGTGTATCAGCAACCTGAATCCACTAGTTTCTGGCAACACAAGACTTCCCTCCAGGCCCCTCTCTCTCAGTACAGGCACACACCAACCTCCAAGTCATCTGAGCGTCCTGCTGGAGTGCTCAGCCCCTGTTCCATGGAGCACTCATGCAAGTCTCAGATTTGCTACTCCCAGAGGAATAGTACACATAAGAACATAGGAACGGCCCTACTGGGTCAGACCAAAGGTCCATCTAGCCCAGTATCCTGTCTACCGACAGTGGCCAGTGCTAGGTGCCCCAGAGGGAATGAACAGAACGGCAATCATCAAGTGATCCATCCCCTGTCGCCCATTCCCAGCTTCTGGCAAACAGAGGCTAGGGACACCATCCCTGCCCAGCTTGCAAGATTCAACTCAGCATCACCATTTACTTAACACACCGCTCTATATATATTGATACACTTTTCAAAGAACAGAGATTCAAGTGGTAGAAAGTAAGAATATTGGAAACAAATGGTTGCCTAGAAAAAAACATAACACGCTTTCCAGAGCCTAAAGTTAACTCAAAAGACATTCCCTGTCTCCTACAGGGTAGCTTCCCCTAATTCCTTTCCCCAGCATTTTCAACCAGTTTTACTAAAGTGCTGCTTTCTCATAAGGTCAAGTTTGCAGGTGGCTTGTCGTCACAGATTGAAGGAATAACTGGGGAGGGAGGGTTCATCTGCATCCCCAGATCGAGTTTCAAAAGTTCATTGTCTTTCTTCAAAACAGGATAAACCCCGGCTGGGTTTGTTTTTTTCTGCAACCTCCATAATCTATTGATTAGAATTTTGCTCAGACTTTAAATGGATGTGAACTGTACAATATTTAATTTACATGTAAACAGACAGAGAAAATTTCTTGCCTGAAAAAACACAACTGCTTTTCACCTTTCTGGTGACCAGTCCCTTTGTCACAGACTTTAAGTACATAATTGTCAGTATATATGCGTAACTCCTTACCCAACATCCATACGTACACCTCACAATGGTTATGACGACCAGTGTGGCACAGGGTTTAATTGGAAACCTTACATGACATTCTTCTAGTGAACCCAGGGGATCCTTGTACCCTATATGCCCTTGGCATTCAGTGGTTCTTGGGTCACAGTAGGACCTGCAGTCAAACATTGTGATCCACATGTCCCACAGCACAAGCACAAATAGCTTATATCGGAGAGGAGGGTGGCATCCTGAGTCCCTGCAGAATGTTTTAATTAGGGGTGGTCAAAATTTTTCCGTCAAAACTGTTTTTCGATGGAAAATTAGATTTTTCAATACAATGGTTTCTATTTTCAAAAAGAGTCCGGGGAAAATTTTGCTTTTTCATCAAAAAACTGTGCACCTGGGAACTGAAATATTTCAATTCCGAAATGCCTCTGCAGTGCCTCATGGGAGAGACACTTCAAGTGGTCACGATCCCATTCTCCTCTATGGGCCAGGTTCGCCATATGGACTCCACCTCCCATGATGCACCACAGCCCCGTGAGGCCTATGATGCAAGAGGGAAGATCATGGTGCATCATGGGAGATGTAATCTGACCAGAGAACCTGGCCTATCGAGGAGAATGGGAGCATGAGGAGCACAAACTACAACTCCCCTGAGGCACTGTGGCAGCATTTTCAAATACAAACTTCTGGATATTTCGGGTTTTGATTTTTTTTTTGCGAAAAACTTGACATTTTCCTGGAAAAAACCCTCATTTTCTTACCTGCTCTAATTTTAACCCTCGATTCCCTGTTACGCAACAGCTACAAGAAGGGAGGCGTCGCTTCAGGATTCAAGCATGTGGAGACCAATATGTACAACATCAGACGCCTCCTTCATATCAAGGGGAAGAAGCATGTGTCAGCCACAGAGGTAAGGGCAGAAGCGCTTGATTCATATTAGTCACTCATGGTGAATTTCATAGGAGCAATGCTGTTGGTTAATGGTCTGGCATACCATATGGCTTTCCAGTGGGAGAAAATCTGGGTCAGATTCTGACCTCACTTCGGTTTTATACCCATGTAACTCAATAGAACCAAATCCTCAACTGGTGTAAATCACCTTGATTCCAATGAAGCCAATGGTGCTGCATCAGTTTGAACCAGCTGACCATCTGGGCCATTGATTTCAGTGGACTTGCGCCTTACAGTGGGGTGAGATGCAAATCAAGCCCTCTGAGCAATGGCTGCAAACACAGAGCCTGATTCTCGTCGTCTTTACACCAGTGTCACTCAATGTTGAAGACAATGGAGTGACACTGGTATAAGTGGAAGCCAAATCAGACTTGCAATCCTTCTAGCTGAAGTCATGGATTTCTTACACAACTAAAACTGAGCCAACTATGAACTTGATCTTGTAGCAGCCTTGTCATCTGACGCTGGAGAAAAAATGGTTCCGGTTTTTATATGCATTTCCCTAGGGCCTGCTGCAGGTGGCTGTAATAATAATGATTACATAAGACGATATCATCTATCAGTATGTTTGATTAACATATTATTCAATAATATTATTGTATTTTTAAGACCGCATTGGATCGCCAAGACACGCACATGTCTAAGCTGACTCACCGCACCTCTGCATTGCTGTAACCCTGGCGGTCCCTTCCCTCCCCCACTCAGCGCTATATTAGGCCCCGATCCTTCAGAGACTTGCACACATGCTTACCCTTATGCTGTGCTAGGAGTCTCATTGGCTCCATCAGTGCCACCTCACACAGTACACGCAGAGCTTCTGACCCTGCTTTATGCAGGATCGAGACCTTGGCTTGCGTATGTGGTACCCTTAAATAGATGAGCCTCCCAGACAGGGGGCCTAGGGGAGGGGCGCTATAGAAGCCCCATGCTCTGTTATGCAGAGGCAGCTTGGACTGCAGCACTGAATAGAAAGGATCTCTTTCAAGCACCCGCATTATTACTCATCACCACTGTAAGCTCCTTGGTGCAGGGACTGTGCTCTTTCTCTTAGTCCTGAAACTTTTCCATGGGTGGTGGTGGGGGAATCCATTTTCCGAGCAACTCTACTCAACCGATTGTTCATCACAGTTTGAAAATCCCTGCCTTACAGAATAAACAACGTTCAATAACTTACAGTGAGTTTTGCTATCCTGGAGAGAGAGAGAGAGAGAGAGAGAGAGAGAGAGAGAAGCTGGATATGAGTCAGCAGTGTGCCCTTGTTGCCAAGAAGGCTAATGGCATATTGGGCTGCATTGGTAGGAGCATTGCCAGCAGATCGAGGGAAGTGATTATTCCCCTCTATTCGGCACTGGTGAGGCCACATCTGGAGTATTGCGGACAAGTTGGAGAGAGTCCAATGGAAAGCAACAAAAATGATTAGGGGGCTGGGGCACATGACTTATGAGGCGAGGCTGAGGGAACTGGGCTTATTTAGTCTGCAGAAGAGAAGAGTGAGGGGGGGATTTGATAGCAGCCTTCAACTACCTGAAGGGGGGTTCCAAAGAGGATGGAGATCGGCGGTTCTCAGTCGTGGCAGATGACAGAACAAGGAGCAAGGGTCTCAAGTTGCAGTGAGGGAGGTCTAGGTTGGATATTAGGAAAAACTATTTCATTTGGAGGGTGGTGAAGCACTGGAATGGGTTACCTAGGGAGGTGGTGAAATCTCCATCCTTAGGGTTTTAAAGGCACAGCTTGACAAAGCCCTGGCTGGGATGATTTAGTTGGGGTTGGTCCTGCTTTGAGCATGGGGATGGCACTAGGTGACCTCCTGAGGTCTCTTCCAATCCTAATCTTCTATGCTTTTAAGCTGTTGGCCGGTAGGCCCAGCCAATCATTTATTCCTATGCAGTGTCCTGCACAGAGGTTATTGCTGTTACCAGAAAACTAGAAGTTTTAAAAGAAGAGCAAGGAGATCTGCACACGGGCATGCACACATATTCTTCCTTGAATTTTAAAAAATGCCTGGTGTTCCTATCCGTTCAAACAGGATAATAAATGATAAATCCCTGATCATGTTATGGATAGTTTAATGATTTTGCAGAGAAAAATAAGCATGTTGTTAATATCAGAGTGTCGTTCCTTCCCCAGAAGCCGGTTTTCCTTGACGATCATTGTTCCCCGGTAACACGCACTGTTTCGTTATCTCGTGACAGGTGGAGCTTTCATGGGACAGCTTCAATAAGGGGGATGTGTTTCTGTTGGACCTGGGGAAAGTGCTGATCCAGTGGAATGGTCCCGACTGCAACGTTGCGGAGAAATCCAGGGTCAGTGCGGAAAATGCCGTTGGATTTATTTGGGGCATTTTGAAAGCCTGAAAAATGAAGAGAAATATGACCAATGATGATTGCAAAATAGCAGCCTCCCCAGCACAAAAAGAGTGATACACTGATGAGTAGTTAAAACCCTATCAGAGGGCTATCTTCCCATTAACGGCTGCTACAGGAGAGGAAGAATCGTGTTGCAGTTATGGCATGGGACAGGTTCAGGGGATGAAGGTTCAGTTCCTGACTCTGCTGCAGATTCTCTGTGTGGCCTTGAGCAAGTCACTTAGCCTCTCTATAAATCATTTAGGTCTATGTGACCTAGTGCTTAAAAATTCAGGAACTTTATGTACACTAGAAATCTCAGGGGTGGGGAAATTTGTTTTAAAAAAAGGTAGTGTGGACTAGTGCAAAGTGACAGAAGAAAAAGTAGCAGAAGAAAAGCAGAAGTAGAAATAAGAATACCAAGCTCTTATGTATCAGCTTTCCTCCATAGATCTCAAAATATTTTACAAAGGTATCATTATCGCCATTTTACAGATGGTGAAACTGAGGCACAGAGCGGTGATGTGACATGGCCATGATCATCCTGCAGGACCATGGCAGTATTAGGGAGGACTAGGTTCTATTCCTGAGTTCCTGTCTGGCGTCCTGTCCCACTGGACCACACACTGCCTCTCTGTGGTTGTCAGGGCCAATGCCATGGAAGGCCATCAAAAACCAGGAGGGCAATTATGAACCAGGTTCTGGGGGCATAGGGGAGGTGCCTGAGGTTGTGGGTGAACTCATGGCACCCCTTTATATGTATGAAAAGGCAGGCGGCATCTTTCTGCATGTTGTGGCACCCGGAGAGCTGGGCCTTGGGGACACCACGGAGAAGGTAGCAGCATGGCCAGGATAAGGCGAGCAGCTGATGCTTTCAGCAGAGGTGGAGAGGAGGCAGGTTCCCCCAGGAGCAATGGGGCAGAAGGGGCTGCAGGGCAGATTTCCAGGCATGAGAAACGTGGCAGCAGGAGGAGGGTTTGCAGTGAGAGATGATGTCCAGATTTCCTTTGATGCTAGAATTCCAAGGCTGCTTGAAAACGTTCTGTCTAAACTGTTTTTCAATGGAAAATTGGGTTTTCAACTCAATAGCTTTTTTCACACACAAAAATGTCTTTCTACAGAGAATGTAAAGATTTGGTTAAAAACTGAAACATTTCAATTTGGAAACGCTGCCGTGGTGCATCATGGGAGTTGTAGTTTGGGTGCCTCGTGCCCCCATTCTCCTCTGTGGGCCGGGTTGCCCAGTCAGACTGCATTGACCAAGATAATAAATTGGACTGAAATGTCCTGTGTGCGCATTGAAAGTCAGTCCTGACCTGGCACCTGCAGAGGTGAAAGGCGAGTCCTTTCATTGGCTAAATCAGGGCCTATCTCTTACAGGGACTGGCTCTGGCTCGTAGCATCAGGGATGACGAGAGAGGCGGCCGTGCCCAGATTGGCATCATTGACAATGAGAAGGACTCGCCGGACCTCATGCAGATCATGAAAACAGTGCTCGGGGAGAGACGTGGGGCGCTCGGGGCCGCCACGCCCGATGAGAAAGCCGATGAGCTGCAGAAAGCAAACGTCCGGCTCTACCAGTAAGTCTGGGCTAGGCCTCCAAACCCAAGGCCTGGGAATGAGTGTGTGTCCCCCCCCGCCCCCCCCAGGAGGAGAGTCCCTTCTCCCCCAGCCCTCTGTGACTCTTTCTCTGCCCATTGCCTCCTCCAGTGTCTACGAAAAGGACGACAACTTGGTGGTACAGGAGATAGCCACCCGTCCCCTCACACAAGATCTCCTCCAGCACGAGGTAAGGTGCGGGGAAATGGGGGGGGATGCTAAGGTTGTAAGCTCTTTGTGATGAGAACTGTCACTTCTTGTCCCCTACCTGCATAGCACCTGCACAGTGGTACTGGGTCCTTGCCTGAGGCCTGTAAGTGAAATGATCAAACAAATAATAACAAAGGCGGAGTATGGCAGTTAGGTGCCTAACTACCTTTGAGGCTCTGGNACGACAACTTGGTGGTACAGGAGATAGCCACCCGTCCCCTCACACAAGATCTCCTCCAGCACGAGGTAAGGTGCGGGGAAATGGGGGGGGATGCTAAGGTTGTAAGCTCTTTGTGATGAGAACTGTCACTTCTTGTCCCCTACCTGCATAGCACCTGCACAGTGGTACTGGGTCCTTGCCTGAGGCCTGTAAGTGAAATGATCAAACAAATAATAACAAAGGCGGAGTATAGCAGTTAGGTGCCTAACTACCTTTGAGGCTCTGGGCCTTAGAAACCTTCCATATCTCAAACTATCAGGTGCCTTTTTAAAGGGAACCACCGGTGGTCTGAGGTCTGCTTTTGGTGGGTGAAGGTGGATTGAAGGTGACCTGCCCGCCCTCACAGCCCAAGGACATGTGACCTTGGCAGTCACTAAAGGAACAGCCAAGTGTCTCAAGGCACTGTGAGAACAGAGATGGTTAATAGCTCGTGTTCGTATACGTGAGGGAGGATCTGGCTAAAATATGATAGTGAATTTGTCCCCACTAATTTCTTCAAACAAACCAGCCCATAAGATGGGGGGGGTTACCATGAGGGAAACCAATATGTCTGTCAGCTGCCCCCAACCCCTCTGACTAACCAGGGTTCTCGCCTCCCTCCCTCTGTTTCTAGCAGTAGAAGCGTAAGGTGTTATCGAGGGTGGATTAGTGTACATGTCACCTCTGAGTAGAAATGATAAGTAGTGCTTAATTTGTAATGAAAGAGGTGCCAGGGCTCAAGCAATTTTTTTATTTTCATAACTGATGCAGCAAGCCCAGAGGTGCCGGGGCTACGAACTGCCAAGCCCTGGCACAAATTAAACACTGATTAAAAGGTTCTGCTTTCTTCTGGGTTGTTTCTCTTTTCCTTCAAAAACAAGCAGCTCAGTTCTCCGTCACTGTTACCTGGTAGGGTGCCAGGATGCAGTTAGACTGTCAGGGATTTGAGGCAGAGTCACATGGCCTAGTTCTGATCTGGCACAGCCTGGTTCTGATGTTGCACTGCTTTTTACATCAGTGTACCTCCTCTGGCTTCAGGGAAGTCACTCCAGACCTACCCTGGTGCAAGACAGGTCTAAGTCAGGCATTGCTTCGTACTCCTCTAGCTCCCAGCAAGCACTCTACAAATCAATACCACTCATTCATCTAGCACAGTGGGCTGAGGGTTGAACTTTCAGGGCCTGCATTTCTAGTCTCTCTCACCCCATGCTTTTGGGAACTGACGGATTGGTTGCTGCTGTGTGCAAAGGACTCATTGCTGGGTTTGGAACAAGTGTCAGATACTCTAAGGATCAATTTGAGCTGGGTCTAGTGCAGAAAACATTGTACCCATTTTCCAGGAATAGTGCAGCTGCCTATACTAGCTCTTACGCCGCTGCTAGCAACCGGGCACCTGAACCACTGCTGGAAAAGGGGCACAACATTTTCTAGTCTAGACATGAGAGCAGGTGACACTTTGGATAAGGGGAGAAACCTGGCCCCAGCAGGATTTTTGATCTATCTGTTTCCTTTGCTTCACTTCAGGACTGTCACATTTTAGACCAAGGTGGTTTTAAGATCTATGTTTGGAGAGGAAAAGACTCCAGCAAGGAGGAAAAGAAAGCAGCATTCAGCCGAGCTGTGGTGAGTCCTGTATTTAAAACAATCTGCTAGGGGAAGTAGCTAAGAACTATCCTGGACGTTGCTGATAATTACAATGGAGCATTTATTGATTGATGGGAGCTGGCCTGTTTTCTCGCATATTAACTGAAGACAATATAGTAATAATGGACTTAAACCAACATTGTCATGCTTGGATGAATTAAATGGGAGCTGTGGGGGGTGAGGCCACTTATTTAGGTGCCTAAGAGCCCAGTCCACAAAGAGTCTTTCCATTGACTTCAGTGGGTTTTGGAATAGGCCTTAAATGGGAATTTGTAGTTGACATTTTCAAAGTAGCCTAAGGGGTTTAGGGCTTTGTCTTCGCTGGGGAAGACGGTGTATTCATGAGTTCGCTGACTTGAAGTGAAATCCTACCGACGGCAAGGCAGTTTGTAGTTTTCACACAAGTTAGTACATGAGGAACTGCAGCACAGAGAAGCTAAGTGACTCACCCAGGGTCACCCAGGAAATCCGTAGTAGGGCAAAGAATTGAACCTGGGTCTACCAAGCCCCAGGCTGACACCCAAACCACTGGATCATTCTTCCTCTCAACTCCTGGTGGCTCATCCGGAGCTCTATGTGTCTATGAAGCAGGGAGAAAGGGGGGCCATTCCTAACCAGACATGGGCCCATGCTGCCCTGGTCAGCCCTGGGAAATTGTACATCTCAGAGTTTGTGGGTGTCTAGATCTGGATTTTTGGCGCAACCTTGTATTATAAAGGCCAGTTACAAAATTTAGTTTCCAGCTCAGGGATTCACAATCCAAACCTCTTAAGGGTTTTGGGGGTATTTGGGTCAGCGGGGTTGGTGTAGGTCCAGGCAACGTTCAGTCCAGTTGTACGTCTGTACAGAGATTGGTATGAGCTAAGTGAAATCCTGTTGGAATCCCCCCATAGGGTTTTATCCAAGCCAAGGGTTATTCTGCTACCACCAACGTGGAAGTGGTGAACGACGGCGCAGAGTCGGCAATGTTTAAACAGCTCTTCAAGAGGTGGACAGAAAAGGAGGAAACTCAAGGGCTTGGCAAAGTCTACACAACTAGCAAGATTGGTGAGATCATCAAGAATGATGCAGATAAATTGGAGAGGGTTCAGAGAAGAGCCATAAGAATAATTAAAGGATTAGACAACATGCCTTATAGCTATAGAGTCCCGGAGCTCAATCTATTTAGCTTAACAAAGAGAAGGTTAAGGGATGACTTTATTACAGTCAAGAAGTATCTCCATGGGGAACAAATATTTGATAATGAGCTCATCAATCTAGCAGAGAAAGGTCTACCATGATCCAACGGCTGGAAGTTGTAGCTAGAGAAATTCAGACTGGAAATAAGGCGTACGTTTTTAACAGTGAGGGTAATTAACCATTGGAATAATTTACATAGGGTCGTGGTGGCTTCTGCATCACTGATCATTTTAGAATCAAGATTGGATGTTTTTGAAAGCAATGCTCTGGGAATTATTTTGGGGAAGGTCTCTGGCCTGCGTTATAGAGGAGGCCAGACCAGATGATCACAATGGTCCCTTCTGGCCTTGAAATCTGTGAATCCTCCAAGCCAGCAGTGGCTGATCTTTAGCTTGCTTTATTGTCATTGATTTTGAGTTCTGTCTGCTTTCCTTATGAAAAATGATGCCCGAGGAATATCCTTTACACTGATTGTTTCAAACCTTCAGTAGCTTTAAAGCCTGATTGCCCTTTCTTACATAACCACGTATCTTCCATCTTCTTTGGCAAAATAAAAAGGTTTCAGCAATTTAGCAATAACAAAAATTGCTTTTTTTTTTNACATAATAAAATAGCAAAACCGTCAGCTACGTCAAATGTAAATTGTGGCAATCAAGAAATCAGTTAGGAAACGAATCTCAAATATTTACAAAAAAAACCCGTTTAACTTCAGAAATCAATTCAGAAATGAATCTAATAAGCAGATTTTAGATGAAAATCTGCTTTCATTTATACTGGCATAAATCTATGATTCCACTGAAGTTAATGGGCTTGTTCTGGATTTACACTAGTATAAGTGTGAACAGAATTTGGCTCACTGGCTTTTGTTGAGGTGAATGTTACAGTGTATTGTTCCAAAAGGGAAAATGTTGAGCTGAGGGACAACAGACCTGGATGTTGACAGAAACATGAAGTGAATATGTGTAGTTACATAGATATTGAATGTCTTCATCATTGTCCGTCCGTCTCTCTCTCTCTCTCTCTCTCTCTCTCTCTCTCTGTCATTACCTCCAGAAATTTAACCATTTTTCCTTTTGAAAAGAACATTTAAAAGGAGGAAATTATCATGAATTGTTTGTTTGTTTGGGAGGTGAATAATACTTTGAATGGAACTCATTGGAGCCAATCAGGGTGTACTTTTTGAATATACAACGTGATTGAGTAATATTGGTCCGTAATTCTATTATTATTGGCCTCTTAGAAGGTCAACAATAGAGCACCCAAGCTCCATCAACATTAGACGTGTACTTTGAATCATAGAACCATAGGTTTAGAAGGGACCACAAGGGTCATCTAGTCTAACCCCTGTCAACATGCAGGATTTATTGTGTCTACTTACTCATGGGTTTCAGATCATTAGAAGCCAGGATTTTTCTCATGTATGTTAGAATTGTGTGTAAATATGGGGCACTGTACAGTACTTAAACTGTATGTTTATACGGTTTGGTTAACATGTATTCTGCGTATGTGTACAGCCAAGGTGGAGCAAGTGAAATTTGATGTCTCTCAGTTACATGCCAGACCAGAGCTAGCTGCAGAACAGAGAATGGCAGATGATGCCTCCGGGAAAGTTGAGGTGAGCAAACACTTTCCAAATCATTTTTCTCTTACGTGGGTTGCAGTCCTTGGCATATTTCCAAGCCTCTGCCATTTTTACATACAGCTGCTGTGCAGATCTGCCCTAAGGCAGTGTGGCTGCAGCCAGAATGAACTCCCAGAATGCTGTGACTATTCAGAAGCGCTATTATAAATCCCCTCTCCCCCAGATATTCTTTTGGGGGAGGAGGGACATCTTACCCTATGGTCTTTTGATCAGTGATGCAAAGGAGCCAGCAGGTTTGTTCGTCTAGCTCAGGTAAGGCACTGCGCGTTGTTAGCAGCCGAGAACGCGCTGATAGAATGGGCTGAGGAAATCAGTGGACTCACGCGGCCAAAACTGGAGTAACACAGCGGTGAAGTGGACATTTGATATAGAGCCTACAGGCCTGAAGAAGTGGCTCGGGTATATTTACACACGCTCACATTTGCACCCGCAAAATCCCACCTTTCTGACCAGGCGGTTTCTATGCAGGTGTGGAGGATTGAGGATCTGCACATGCAACCAGTGGATCCCAAGACGTACGGGCAGTTCTACGGAGGAGATTGTTACCTGGTCCTCTATACGTACCTGACATCGGGCAGAACTCATTACATTATCTATATGTGGCAAGTAAGTAAAAGGCAAGCAGGAAAGGGCTGGATATAATTGGTAGAAGCTCAGAACCGAAGAAAATACAAAAATAACCCAACCCCCAAACGCTCACTTGCTCTTTGGAAAGCCCAGCATCTTTGGCTCTGTCTTGCTCTTTCGAACCCCAGTTGAGCCAGTGGTGGGACCTTCTGCATCCTTCCACATGGAGGTCCAGCGCGTTTCACTGAAGGGTATGATCGAATCAGGCTGCGAGTGGCAGCACTGGCTTCTACTGCAGTTCCTCAGAAGCAGGAAGCCTGCTAAACAACCAGTGGGGCCCCTTGATGATGGAGATACAAAAGGAGCGCTTAAAGACGATAAAGTCATTGCGGAGAAACTAAACGAATTCTTTGCTTCAGTCTTCACGGCTGAGGATGTTAGGGAGATTCCCAAACCTGAGCTGGCTTTTGTAGGTGACAAATCTGAGGAACTGTCACAGATTGAAGTGTCACTAGAGGAGGTTTTGTAATTAATTGATAAACTTAATATTAACAAGTCACCGGGACCAGAAGGCATTCACCCAAGAGTTCTGAAAGAACTCAAATGTGAAATTGCGGAACTATTAACTAGGGTTTGTAACCTGTCTCTTAAATCGGCTTCTGTACCCAACGACTGGAAGATAGCAAATGTAACGCCAATATTTAAAAAGGGCTCTAGAGGTGATCCCGGCAATTACAGACCGGTAAGTCTAACATCAGTACTGGGCAAATTAGTAGAAACAATAGTAAAGAATAAAATTGTCAGACACATAGAAGAACATAAATTGTTGGGCAAAAGTTAACATGGTTTCTGTAAAGGGAAATCGTGTCTTACTAATCTTTTAGAGTTCTTTGAAGGGGTCAACAAACATGTGGACAAGGGAGATCCAGTGGACATAGTGTACTTAGATTTCCAGAAAGCCTTTGACAAGGTCCCTCACCAAAGGCTCTTACGTAAATTAGGTTGTCATGGGATAAAAGGAAAGGTCCTTTCATGGATTGAGAACTGGTTAAAAGACAGGGAACAAAGGGTAGGAATTAATGGTAAATTTTCAGAATGGAGAGGGGTAACTAGTGGTGTTCCCCAAGGGTCAGTCCTCGGACCAATCCTATTCAACTTATTCATAAATGATCTGGAGAAAGGGGTAAACAGTGAGGTGGCAAAGTTTGCAGATGATACTAAACTGCTCAAGATAGTTAAGACCAAAGCAGACTGTGAAGAACTTCAAAAAGATCTCACAAAACTAAGTGATTGGGCAACAAAATGGCAAATGAAATTTAATGTGGATAAATGTAAAGTAATGCACATTGGAAAAAATAACCCCAACTATACATACAATATGATGGGGGCTAATTTAGCTACAACGAATCAGGAAAAAGATCTTGGAGTCATCGTGGATAGTTCTCTGAAGATGTCCACGCAGTGTGCAGAGGCGGTCAAAAAAGCAAACAGGATGTTAGGAATCATTAAAAAGGGGATAGAGAATAAGACTGAGAATATATTATTGCCCTTATATAAATCGATGGTACGCCCACATCTCGAATACTGTGTACAGATGTGGTCTCCTCATCTCAAAAAAGATATACTGGCACTAGAAAAGGTTCAGAAAAGGGCAACTAAAATGATTAGGGGTTTGGAAAGGGTCCCATATGAGGAGAGATTAAAGAGGCTAGGACTTTTCAGCTTGGAAAAGAGGAGACTAAGGGGGGATATGATAGAGGTATATAAAATTATGAGTGATGTGGAGAAAGTAGATAAGGAAAAGTTATTTACTTATTCCCATAATACAGGAACTAGGGGTCACCAAATGAAATTAATAGGCAGCAGGTTTAAAACAAATAAAAGGAAGTTCTTCTTCACACAGCGTACAGTCAACTTGTGAACTCCTTGCCTGAGGAGGTTGTGAAGGCTAGGACTATAACAGCGTTTAAAAGAGAACTGGATAAATTCATGGAGGTTAAGTCCATTAATGGCTATTAGCCAGGATGTGTAAGGAATGGTGTCCCTAGACTCTGTTTGTCAGAGGGTGGAGATGGATGGCGAGAGAGAGATCACTTGATCATTACCTGTTAGGTTCACTCCCTCTGGGGCACCTGGCATTGGCCACTGTCGGTAGACAGGATACTGGGCTAGATGGACCTTTGGTCTGACCCAGTACGGACGTTCTTATGTTCCTCAGAATGCGAGCCCAGCCGAGGCTGTCTGAAAGGAAGCCATGAACACACTGCTGGCCTAGGGTGACCAGATGTCCCGATTTTATAGGGACAGTCCCGATATTTGGGGCTTTTTCTTATATTGGTGCCAATTACCCCCGTCCCGATTTTTCACACTTGCTATCTGGTCACCCTATGCTGGCCGGAGACAATCAGAGGCTGTTGAAAAGCATGGTAGAGCTTGGAACGGGGTGGGGCACGCTACCCTTTGGAGATATAGCAGCCCCATTCCCCACCATGCTGTCCATCAGGAAATGTTCTGTACAGTCCCAGGCCTGAGAGGACTACAGATGTTTTCCTCTGGCAGATGGGGCAGAGGGTTTCACTTGAATGACCTGCATTTTGTCAAAGCAACAGCAAGGATTGGCCAAAAAAAAAATTACCATTCCCCAACGTGCCCACACTTTTCATAAATCTGGCAGACCTGGGGGACCCCGCACCTTGTGTAACCCTTTGCTTGTGCGCCAAGTGAATGCAGAGCATGTGGCCGGCTGCCGCGCTCCACCCCAGAGGTGGCTGCAGGCACCCTCGCTTTGCAGAAGGGTACATGACGATACAAGATGCAAGGAAGCGGAGACTCAGGCCTGTGGTTTTTCTCCACTGCCATAACCCGCAGTGGCAGTGTTGCTGACTCTCATGATTTGATAGCGAATCTTGCAATACTTCATGTTTTTCGCAGCCCCGGTGCGTGAGTCGCGGGAACTTTCACTTTAAAAAAAAATATTTTCTATCCCTCACGAAAACGTGAACCCTAAAGTCTCCAAGACCAAAAACCAAATCAAAAGAATCCCACATAGATTATTTTTAAAATCTCATGTCTTGTTGGGGTCCTGCCTCATTATGTTTGACTGCCTGGGGCTGTGTGTAATCATGAAACATTCCATGCACTTAGCATCTCCTGACCGGCAATACCAGGTATCTCTCGTTCGATCCTAGGGCCGCCATGCGTCCGTGGATGAAATCACTGCCTGCGCGTTCAACGCCGTGGAGCTGGACAAAAAGTACGGGAACGAGCCGGTGCAGGTTCGAGTGACAATGGGCAGGGAGCCTCAGCACTTCCTTGCCGTCTTTAAGGGCAGCCTGATTATTTATGAGGTAATAACGACTTTGACTCCAGAAATACCTGAAGAGCATAAACATCAGGGCAACGCTGACACCCCTAGGTGGGTGGTCAGTGATGAGGGTCACACCTGGGACCTCTGGATCTTAGTGCACGAGCCCCTGCAGCCTGAGCTGAAAGACACACCTCTGTTAGCCAAACCTGCAACCAGCTGATCAATTTCTAACTGGCCTTGCCGTCACTGAGAGAGAGACAGAGCACCATGCGGCGTAGGCATAGCTTACACCAGGAAGGAAGAGGAACTGTTTAGGATGGTAGATGCGGGCATCCCCAGGAGGAATGGGACTGTTTAGACTGAAATAGCCTGACAGGTCTCTTGGAAGACTATGACACAGCCCAAACAGAAGTGCTGGAAACCCATATTTCTGTCGTAGGAACTTATTCAGCCCCTGTTGAGGTAATATCTGAGCCCTGCTCAGTTGTTAATGGATTTAACCTCACAACCTCCCTGTGAGGAGGAGGGCAGGGCTATTATCCTCATTTTGCAGAGGGGCAACTGAGGCACAGAGAGGTTAAGTGACTTGCCCAAGGTCACACGCAGGAAGTCAGTGACAGCGCAGGGAACTGAAAAACCGCTGGGCAGTGCTTCCCCTCTCCACCTGGCATGTTTCAAGCGAGGCTGAGCAAAGCACTAGTAAAGATTTCATAGGGAACGGGGCTAGACTGGACTAGATTAAGCCCTCAGATCTTTTCCATCTCTAGATTCTAATTATTTTGTACAGTGTCTTGCATTCAAATTCTATCCCCGGAGGCTTTGCGGAATTAAACACAAGACGTTATGCCGTAAATCACAGCAAATGTTCGTAGGCTGTCCGACAGCATCTTCCAGTATCCAGCCTCAAAGTCCCCTGCAAGCGTCACTGCTGTCACGGGACTGCGGAGTGGTAGCGGAGTGGTAGCCCATTTCATAGGTTCTCTAGTTACAGCTAAGCCTGCTTGGGGCTCCTGGGCCCTGTGTTACAAGTGAAGATGAAATGGAGGCACAGGGAGAGCCCGAGGTTGCTCAGTGCTGGCCTAACGCTTGGCTTCGCTGGGAGTAGAGTTAAGCCAACACTGAGCATTGCTCATTAGCCGGCTTTCCCCTGATTGCACAGCAAGACTGTGTCGTGGCTCAGTGGTTCTCAACTAGGGGTACGTAGAGATCTTCAACTCATCTAGAGATTTGCCTAGTTTTACAACAGGCTACATAAAAAGCGCTGGAAGTCAGTACAAACTAAAATGCCATGCAGACAATGACGTGTTTATACGGCACTATATGCTGTACACTGAAATGTAAGTACAATATTTATATTCCAATGGATTGATGTAATAATTATACGGTCAAAATGAGAACATCAGCAATTTCTCAGTAGTAGTGGGCTGTGACACGTCTGTATTTTCATGTCTGAGTTTGGAAGCACGTCGTTTTGAAGTGAGATGAAACGTGGGGGTACGCGAGACAAACCAGACTCCTGCAAGGGGTACAGTAGTCGGGAAAGGCTGAGAGCCACTGGCAGAGCTGAGACTAGAACAATCAGGGTCCTTCTAGTGACCCCGTACAGCCTCCGCTCGGATCAGACACCCAGACCAGGCCCTTAGCCACTAGCTACGGCTTCCCTGTCAAACCAGTGCTGTTCAGCCATTGTAGGGTGAATTCGATTCCATTTGCATGGCCAATAGCACAGGGCCAGGGAAAGCAAGAGGGAGGGGGCAAGGGAAAGATGAGCAGCTTCACTTTGAAGAAAGTGCTGCACAGGGTGCTTAGTCAGGGAAACAGCTTCCTCCTTCTCTGCAAGGCAGGCTGGAGACTCCCTCCTCGGCCTTCCCCATTCCTGCCCCTGTATTACTGGCAAATGCCCGCAGCAGGCGTGTCGCGTGCTGGCTGTCTTCCTGGTGGGAGATTTGGGGCCTGGGCCAAAGACTGCTGAAGGAGTGGAGAGGCTCCCAGGGGGCTTTGTATCGGACCCTTGATCCCTCCGTTCTGGCAGCTTGATGGGCAAGACGCCTGAGTCTGCTCTTCTCACCAGAGGCCTCCTGGGCTTTCGCACCCATCACGCCTCATGATTGACGCGATCTGGATTTTTGTAGGGAGGCACGAGTCGCGCACAGAAGAACGAGCCCGAGCCCGTGGTCCGTCTCTTCCAAGTGAGAGGCACTGATGAGATCAACACCAAAACCATTGAGGTGCCAGCCCGGGCCTCCTCCCTCAACTCCAACGACGTCTTCCTGCTCACGACCAGCCAGGTCTGCTACCTGTGGTGTGGGAAGGTAAGCGAGCGCAATGTTTACAGAAGGCCCAATTCCGCCACCCTCACTCCTGTTGACTGGTACCTCGTTACACGAGTAGTCCCATCAGTTTCAATGGGTCCACTGGGAGAATCGGTCCCTAGGGCCCAGATCCTCAAAGGTACTGAGAAATTGATGGGAGTTAGGTGCCTAAATGCCTTTGAGGGTCTGGGCCTAGATGACTGCAAATGACAATCATAACGACGACTGACATCTCTGCCGTGTGCAAGAGGAAAGAATCTCTCCCTGCAGAATTAACACATCCCCTTATTGGCCCAGCCACTGGAGGGGGGAGATAATCCCAAACATTTGGGCAGCTCTAGTTCTCTCCAGCAGAGGGCAGTGATGTACAGACCATCAGCTCACAGATCTATTCTGCCAGGCCCCTCCTGAACCCCTCTGATCTTGTGCCGTGAATGCAGGGCTGCAGCGGGGATGAGAGAGAGATGGCGAAGATAGTGGCCAACATCGTCTCCAAACGGGACAAGCAGACCATTCTGGAGGGGCAAGAGCCGGTGGAGTTCTGGGCAGCACTGGGAGGAAAAGCCCCCTATGCCAGTGACAAGAGGTAATTCTTTAAGGGCTGCAGTGGGCTTGCACGGCTGTAACTAAGCAGAGAGTCGGGTCTTTGCAGGAAGACTGGGTAAGGATTTCCAAGCTAGGCCCCCTCACTAGAATGGGCCAACACGGAATCCCAGATCGGAGCATCCCCAAGCTCTGGATGTGACCCAATGCCCAGTGAAGTCCATGCAAAGACTTCCATTCACCCCAATGGGCACTGGGTCTGGCCCTTCTCGGGGAACGGGGGTTGAAATCCAGATCTGAACTGGTCTGAGGCTTGGGCTCCTCTGTCGGAGCTGAGAAGAAGGGCCGTGTGAACGCTCCAATCGGTTTGATTGTTACAAACGTTTGCCTGGGACGCGGGAAGTTTCAGGAGCAAACTTGACCTCTCCATTCCCCCCCTCCCCCGGCCGACCTGCCAGCTTTCATCACAGCTGATGGGTGTTGCCATGTACAAGTCTGACCCCTAGTGGCCACAACTAGTGTCTACAATGCATGTTGGACTCAATCATGGGAAAAGATTTCACATTTCCTGGTTCTTCTCGTCCTGCCAAGATTCCAAGAGCCAACTGTCCGATACCAGCCCCGCCTGTTTGAGTGCTCCAACCAGACAGGGCGGTTTATCATGACGGAAGTGGTGGGCTTCTGCCAGGATGACTTGGATGAAGATGATGTCATGTTACTAGACACTTGGGAAGAGGTCAGTGGAATTCCGCCCCCCCGGTAATGGGAGCTGTGCACTTTTGTTGGCTTGACTTATTTTAATGCAGTATTCAGCATGAAATTCAGAACAGCATCTTCCACCCAGGATCTCAAAGTGCTTTGCCAATATTTACACAACACCCCAGTAATGTAGGCCAGCGTAATTAATCATACCTAGCACTTTTGCACCACTTTCCAGCCGTACATATCAAAGCGCTTTACAAAGGAGCTCAGTCTCATTAGAAGATCGGATGGGGAAACCGAGGCACTGAGAGGAAAAGTGACTTGTCCAAAGTCAGCCAGCAGGCTGGGAATACAACCCAGGTCTCCTGAGTCCCAGGGCAGTGCTCTAGCCACTAGGCCACGCTGCCCTGAAGAGAAATTACAGTGTTAGACCCATTCGGCGGATAAGAAACAGGCACCACGCCTGGGATTTTCAAAGGGGCCTGAGGGAGCTCAGCTCACAAATTCCTTGAGATCAGTGGCAAAGCCCGTACTAAAATCCAGTCGATTTTAAGGCCAGACGGGTCCATTAGACCATCTAGTCTGACCTCTCACTCTAAGCAGTATGTGTCGGCTCCACTGAGCTCAGGCTCTGGTGGTTTGGTGAGATGTTGCTCTTGCAGCTTCCTAGGTGCCCTGCCAGGAGGGAGAGAATTATGTTGCAATTCTGAGAATCCTCTGCCTACTGTGGGATTGCAGTGAGCATATACAAGCAGCTATTCACAGCGGGGCTGGGTGCCGGTTCTGGTGCCCCATAGCCGAAGCATTAGGATATGGCTTTGCCAACACATGTAAAAGGACGTGTTCTCTTTGTCACACTGCTAAGCAGTGTCACCGATGCGCTAGCCCCACCCCCAAATCCTCTTCCATGTGCTACAGTCAGTGATCAAAGCCTGCCCCAAATGTTAGGGGACAGAAGGGAGTAGAGTTGGACTGAAAACTCAGCACTCAGCTCTGGCTCCAGATTAGGTTTGAGTTCTAGGCCAGACCAGCACTAGGATTTGGGTTTGACTGCATTGGACATTAGGGGATGTCTCCACTGCTGCTGGGATGGGAGCAGGTAGACTCAAGTAGACATCAACAAGTTTAGGCTTGAAATGAGATGAAGGTTTCTACCCATCAGAGGAGTGAAGTTCTGTAACAGCCTTGCAAGGGGAGCAGTGGGGGCAAAACACCTAACTGGCTTCAAGACTGAGCTTGGTAAGTTTATGGAGGAGGTGGTATGATGTGAGACTGCCTACAAGGGCATGTAGCCGATCTCTGACTGCTGGCCGCAAATATCTCCAACGGCCAGTGATGGGACACTAGATGGGGAGGGCTCTGATTTACTACAGAGAATTCTTTCCCTGGTGGCTGGCTGGTGGGTCTTGCCCACATGCTCAGAGTCTAACTGATGGGCATATTTGGGGTTGGGAAGGAATTTTCGGCCTGGTCAGATTGGCAGAGACCCTGGAGGGGTTTTGCCTTCCTCTGCAGCATGGGGCACGGGTCACTTGCAGGTTTAAACTCGTGTAAATAGTGAATTCTCTGTAACCCGAAGTCTTAAGCCAGGATTTGAGGACTTCAGTAACTCAGCCAGAGGTTCTGGGTGTATTACAGGCGTGGGGGGTTTGGTTCTGGGGCCTGCCATGTGCAGGAGGTCAGTCTAGATGAGGATGACAGTCCCGTCTGACCTTAAAGCCTATGAGACTGTCACTAATTCTGTACAAGCTAGCGAGAGAAAAATAGCAGTGTGGACATTGCCGCATGGCCGGTGGTTTGGGCGAGCCACCTGAGCTTGGACCGGGGGGCTGTGCGGACTTGGACGTGAGTGGCTAGCCATTGCCGCATCATCCACGCTGCTGTTTTTAGTCTACTAGCTCAAGAGGACCTAGGGCGAGTCTGTCAACCCAGGCTGGGACGCTCGCTCCCAGCTGCATTGTAGACATACTCCTAGGCCTGGTCTACACTGGGGGGGGGGGGAATTGATCTAAGATACGCAACTTCAGCTACGAGAATAGCGTAGCTGAAGTCGACGTATCTTAGATCGACTTAGAATCACTTACTTCGCGTCCTCGCAGCGCGGGATCAACGGCCACCGCTCCCCTGTCGACTTTGCTTCCTCCTCTCACCGAGCTGGAGTTCAGCAGTCAACGGGAGAGCGATCGGGGATCAATTTATCGCGTCTACACACACGCGATAAATCGATCCCCGATAGATCGATCGCTACTCGCCGATCCGGACGTACCCCTGGAGTGCTGCTTGCATGGGCTGCTGCTGTTTCAGAAGCTAGTCGGATGTGGTGTGTAGGAATTAGATAGTATCCTTCTAGTGCAGCCTCCCAGTCTTCTATAGTTGTAGACAACAGAACCCTGCCAGAGCCGCAGTGTACATAGGTAGCTCGACCTTGTATGTCTGTGCGTAGTTAATCAATGTAGTCATTTGGAATCCTGGGTGGTTTCCTCATATTCTGTGTAGAGAGCGGGAAAACAGGCCCCATCTGACTTCGGAGTCAATCCAGAATCAAAGTCACAAGGACAGTTTCAGAACCAGCCATTCCAATCAGAACCTGACATCTTGAGGAGGCTGATTTCTTGGTTCTTGGTTTAGACCCATCTCTAGAGTGACTAACAGCATTTTTTTGTGACTGACGAATGAGCCCACTGCATATTTTCTAGCCCTGGGCGGTGCCATCTGGGAACCCACTTTGCTGCTGAGGCCAGCATTATATGGTACCCGCACATGCTTCCCAGGACACCTGCCAGACCATCATTTAATATATAATTCCAGGAAATAATTTGACCGGTGCAGCGAACTACCAACAAAGTGGGTTCGTTGTGCTTTGCCCCAGTCATGTGCCTTGCTCTGATATCCAATTATCAATAGGGAGGGAGACTAACCATCCAGATCTCCAGTGGTTCTTACCATTCACTTGTCTTCTCCCTTCTCCCACTGTAGATTTTCCTTTGGATTGGCAAAACCTCCAATACATATGAAAGAAATGAGGCTATTTCCTCAGCCAAAGACTATCTGAAGACCCATCCAGCTGGAAGAGATTTAGCAACACCAATAATAATGGTGAAGCAAGGCTATGAACCACTCACCTTCACAGGCTGGTTCAGTGCTTGGGATCCGTATAAGTGGAGTGTAAGTTACTGGGAAATCTGTGTCTCTTGTCTGTCTGAAAAAAAATATATATATATATATATAGTGCATCGAAGTATCAGTAGGTAGGGGGTCTACGTATTTTCTACTGTGTGTAGCATAACAACTAGTGAGAACGTCATTTGGGTGCATCACAAATAGAACTAAGTGAAACAGTTGCTTTAATAAATTGCTTTTCAATTAAATGCAAATTTTGGGGGGGAAAATACATTATATAGTTGAAAATATGAATATTTTAATCAAAACCACAAATCCTGAAACCCGGATTCCAAGCTTGCCTAGCTCTAGTTAAAGACAAGCAATTTAGGCCCAACATCTAGATTGTTCAGAGGATTGTCTGTTGTCGTGTTTTCATAAAAGCAGATTGTTTCGGTTTTTTAATTAATTGAACACAATCTTGCTGAAACACTGCCCTCCAATGCTGTGAAGCCAGACTCCAGCCACCTGATGGCGTTAGAGTGCACATGAATGGAGTAGAAATAGCAAGTGAAATTGAGTAGTGTTGAAGAGATATTGGTAAGTGAAATGAGGGAAAACTACAAATAGCTTCAGCTAAACCCAAGCATTCAAAATCATGAGATTGGCTTAAAAATCATAAGATTGTAAAAAGTAATAAATCTTGGGTTCTTTTTATTTGCCTTCTGGTGTTGGAGTCTTTAGGAATCGTATATTTTCAAGCTTTTCCTGGCAACCACAAAGGCTAAAAACTTTGTTTTTTAAATGACAGCTGAGATTCTCACATAATCCCATGACTCCGGGAGCTGGGGCTTTAAGGAAAACACCAGATGTCATGAGAGTTGGCATCCCTATGGCTTTCAGGGCCATGTGGTTCCCCTACACTGGTTATTCCTGTCCAGGGGATGGGGAATTGCTGCAATTCTGCACTGAGGGAGATTACTACAAATTCTCTCTTCAATGGGGGTGGGATTTGCCCACCCTTGAAAAAGGGGCAGGTGATTAGGATCCCAAAACTAGCAGGTCCCAGGGGACCCCCCAGAGGCAGTGCAAGGACCTGTGCCACTGTGTTTGTTCCCAGATCCCACCCATCCCCTGACAGATAGGCAGGAGATAAATGGAGGCCATAGCAAAGGGTATAAAGTGCATTCTGCACAAGAACCATGCCTTTCCCTCCATACCAATGCACCCAATGATGCAACCTGAGCTCTTAATTCATTCGGCGACTGATGCAGCTCTCAAAGCTGCACGTGGTTCCTCTCTTGCAGCCGCAGTTCCTGGGATTCTGCATCCCAACTCATGTGGTATTGACCTAGATGCCGGTTTGAGGAGCAGGAGTACGTTGTAACTGCAGTTTAAACTTGCTCACTGAAATAAAAGTGGCCTTTTCGCTGAGTCTGATTCTTATAACTCTCTTTACCTTTAGGATGGCAAGTCCTACGAGGAGATGAAGAATAGCTTAGGAGATGTGTCTGCTATATCAGAGATCGCAGTGGTGAGTGGACACAGAACTTGTAGCTGGAACAGCTAGATTTTACCTGTGCTACCATGGCTAACAGCTTGTTTCTATTACCTGAGTAAAAAGGACCAGTTGCTGTTGGTAAACAAAAGAGTCATAGATGCCAAGGCCAGAAGGGGGACCATTGTGATCATCTAGTCTGACCTTCTGTGTAACACAGGCCAGAGAACTTCCCCAAAAAGAATTCCTAGAGCAGATCTTTTAGAAAAACAGCCAATCTTGATTTAAAAATTGTCAGTGATGGAGAATCCACCAAGAGCCTTGGTAAATTATTTTAATGGTTAATTACTCTTACCGTGAAAATTTACACCTTGTTTCCAGTCTGAATTTGTTGAGCTTCAACTTCCAGCCATTGGATCGAGTTAGACCTTTCTCTGCTAGACTGAAGAGCTCATTATTAAATATTTGTTCCCCACATAGGTAGCTATAGACTGTGATCAAGTCACCCCTTAAACTTCTCTTTGTTACACTAAATAGATTGAGCTCTTTGAGTCAGTCACTATAAGACAGGTTTTCTATCCTTTAATCATTCTCATGGCTCTTCTCTGAACCGTGTCCAATTTATCAACATCCTTCTTGAATTGTGGGCCCCAGAACTGGACACAGTATTCCAGAAGCGGTTGCACCAGTGCCAGATACAGAGGTAAAATAACCTCTCTACTTGTACTCAAGATTCCCTAATTTATGTATCCCTGGATCGCAATAGATTCTTTGGCCACAGTCACAATGGAAGTTCATGTTCACTTGATTATCCACCATAACCCCCGAATCTTTTTCAGAGTCACTGATAGTCCCCCAGCTTATAAATACAACCTACCGTCTTTGTTCCTAGATGTATACATGTACATTTAGCCATATTAAAATGCATACTGTTTGCTTGCACCCAGTTTACCAAGCGATCTGCTTTGCTCTGAATCAGTGACTTGTACTCTTCGTTATTTACCACTCCCCCAATTTTTGTGTCATCTGCAAACATTATTAGTGATAATTTTATGTTTTCTTGCAGGTCATTGATAAAAGTGTTAAATAGCATAGGGCCAAGAACCGATCCCTGCGAGACCCCACTGGACAAACAACCGCTTAATGACAATTCCCCATTTACAGTTACATTTTGAGACCTATCAGTTAGTCAGATTTTATTCCATTTAATGTGTGTCATGTTAATTTCATATCATTCTAGCTTTTAAGCAAAATGTCATACGGTACCAACTCAAACGCCTTTCAGAAGTCTATTATGTCAACACTATTACCATTATCAACCAAACGTAATCTGATCAAAAAAGATATCCATGTTGATTGGTATTAATTACATTACCCTCCTTTCATTCTTTATTAAGAATTATATGCATCAGCTGCTCCATTATCTTGCCTGAGATTGATATCAGGCTGCATCTTAGCATTCTTCCAATCTTCTTGCACTTCCCTAGTACGCTAAGACTTATTGAAAATCAGTATTAATGGTCCAGTGAGCTCCTTGGCTAGTTCTTTTTAAATTCTTGGATGCAAGTTATTCAGACCTGCTGATTTTAAAATGTCTAACTGAGTAGTTTTTGTCTAACATCCTCCAGAGATACTAGCGGAATGGAAAGAGTATCATCATCATCATCATATGATGGGAGTATATAATCTTTTTTTCCCCCCAAATACAGAACTGAAATATTTTGAACACTTCTGCCTTTTTTGAATTATTAGTGATAATTGTGCCATTTCCATCTTGTAATGGACCTGTATCATTGTCAGGATTCTTTTTGTTCCTAATATATTTTAAAAACAACTTCTTGTTGGCCTTAACTCTGCTGGCCATAGATTTCTCCTAGTGTCCCTTTGCTTCCCTTATCAATTTTCTACAGTTTCTAACATGTCATTTATACTCATTACTATCAATTTCCCCTTTCTTCCATTTGTTTTATAATTTATTTTTATTGGGGTTTTATAATGTAAAGCACTGGATAGAGCAGGAAATGTGAAGCCACAGTGTCTAGGTTATTGTATGTTCTCAAACTATGACCTGTGTGTCTTTGTGTAACTCTCAGTGAAATAGGTATAATGATCTGCACCTTCTGTACTACACATAGCTCCCATGGGCTTCAACCACAGCTGCACAAAGGCATCTGACAGCATGACTTGGCCTTCTGGACAGCCGCTATATAAGTTACATATGCACACAAAAAAAACAACAACAATGGGCAGGGATCTTTGGTGGAGCAGTTTGTATTAGCAGTGCAATCTCAGCACTATGACTGCTATTAATGATGGCAAAGAGATGCCAAGTACCAATGATAAATGTATGGATTCCACAGGGACGGTCTTGTTCTATATTTGTACAGCACCTGGCACTATGGGGTCATGGTCTGTGACTGGGGCTCCTGGATGCTACTGCAAAACAAAAATTTTTAGTTGGATTGGTTAGCTGTGATTGGTCACATGGTATTGTTTCCATCCCCTGATTGGATCAGTGTGACTCTTAGAAGGAGGGCAGGGAGACGCTACTGGACAGCCAGTTTTGAACTGTTCAGGGAGAGAGAGCAGTTTGGGGAGAGGAAGTAGATGAGCATAACAATTTAGAAAACTTCTGACCTTTTCCTTTATGGCTCACACAGGCCTTTGCCAAGGCATCATTAGTAGAAAAGTCAGGCCACTGTAAGCAGTATTGACTGGATATTTATAAAGTTTACAATCACCGTTGCATCTGGGTTCCAAGGCCATGATGTAATGTCTGATGATTGATGGGAAGCTGCTATATTGAGTAATATTATGGGTTACAAGTTCTCTCTTGAGGGTCCTTAGCAATGGGCCAATAGGTCCTGATCCCCCCCTTTGATATTTTAACCCAATTTATCGCACACTAAGAAAAGACCCACCTGCCCCAGGCAGGAATAAACATCCCAGGAAATCACAAAGTCATCCACAGATCTATTGCACCTGCCCAATGTCACTGTACTGACAGACTTTCCTGTACCCCGCAGGATCTTAACAATGCCAATCTGAACAAGAGAAACGCAGACAGTAAACCTGCCAGCCCCGCTGGTTCAGGAACGGAGAGAACTTCACCTGCATATAAACCACACCCCAACAGCAACGTCAACAGCACTAGCAACTATCAGAACAACAATGCCCCTTCAGTAGTTTCGGCAGTGACCAATGGAAATGGAGCCTATCCCAGAGAGGTGCTGATCAACAAGACAGTGGATGAACTTCCAGAAGGTGTGGATCCCGCTAAAAAAGAGGTGAGGGAATTGTCCAAGCATTGGGTTGATGCAGTTCCAGTTGCACATTGAACTTAGTCAAAATGATTGACTAAGTGAGACCTATTGCTCTCTAGGTTTATTAAGCTTTGCTTCAGGCTAAGGAAGTGCACTGAATAACTGAGGGAAGGATAGACAATGGAATTAGGTTGTTCATCATACTAAACACGGTGATTGTCCCGTAGCGCTGATTAAAAACTGGACTTTCCGTCTCATGGGAAATTCTAGTATTTCTATAGTTGTTTTCATTCCAGATTGGGACAAAAAGGTGAAATATTGAAACTTTCCTCGGAAGAAACGTTTCCAAAACTCATTGATTCAGAAATACGGAAATGTTTCATTTTGACACTTTCAGTTGAAATAAAAGGTTTCTGTTCGTCTATAGTCCAGCCAGGGTACAAGGCCCATATGAGACATGGGCACTAGGGACCCAGAACTACAACTCCCAGGAGGCACTAGGGCACACAGATTAAGGTTGACCCCAAATGAAATGAAGAGTTTTGTTTTGTGTTGACAAAAATCAAATGTTTCATTTAGAT
The DNA here is from genome assembly GCA_003942145.1 of Platysternon megacephalum. NCBI lineage: Eukaryota > Metazoa > Chordata > Testudines > Platysternidae > Platysternon > Platysternon megacephalum. Next base: position 2,997,672 of record QXTE01000138.1, read on the forward strand.
TTTCCGCAGCAGAAAATTCTGCCAAATTTGATCTCTTCCCTTGGAAAACAGATGGTAATTAAACCCCATTCTTGGATGGGCAAAGGTTGCATTCAAAATTTTTCTTCTGGCCCTAATGTTTTGCCAGATACCAAAGCCAAAGGCAGATAAATGTGACCATTCCTGCATGATCCAGGCTCCACAAGGGTTTAATCATCTGGGGACAGCGTGTCTGTTAGCAATTGACAGAGGGGTATCCATCTTCAGCCGAACTTTTAGCAGCACACTGCAAGAACTAACTGTATCTGTTGTGCTAATGTTCACACTGGAGCTGTTCAGGAAAAGGGTGTTTTCTCTCCTGTGATAAACTTCAATGCAGACAAAAACGCTTGTTTGTTTTCTACAGAGTTTTTTGAATTTCCATTGGAAACCTGAAAATCAAACCTTTTTTGAAAACTTTTTTGTTTTCAGCAACTGGGAAATTTTAGCTGGTAGAGCAACAATTTTTGGTTTTACTGAAAACTTTCACCTGAAAACCTCCCCAAAATGTTGTCCTGTAGAAATTTCTATTTTGACAAAATAGCCATTTTCCATTTAAAAAAAACCCAACAATAATAAACTTGAATGGAAACATTTCAGCCATGGGGGACGTTCAGCTCTGTGCAAAGGGCCGGCATGAGATCTATGCACCAATTAAGTCCTATTTGAGCTGCCAGTCAGGACCTAAGTGGTGCATAGGCCTTGTATGGACTAAAGGGTGAATTTCGCCCACTCTGCATAATGGCTGTTATGGCTGCATTGTGCATAAGGAAGCAGTAACGAAGCCGGAGTGTGTGCACGTTCCAAATTGCTAGCTCCACCTCACGCTTCTGGGCACGTCATAATTCTACTCTATCCAGCCCATCACATGCCGTTAGGCTGTAAACTCAGTGGGGCAAGGAAGTGTGTGCTTGTCACACTTCACTCCTTGTGTGGCGCTGTGTACATCAGTAGCACTGTGGAGGGCACCACAAGGACTAGGCACCACTTCAATTTTAGGATTCTGCAGAGGGGTGTAAACGTCATCCTATACAAAAGACACTAACTGAGGGTGACTCTTTCTCTGCTGCCATTTTCCTCTGCAGTACTATCTATCTGATGCAGACTTCCACGATATCTTTGGGAGATCCAAGGATGAGTTCTACCAGATGCCCAGATGGAAGCAGCAGAACGAGAAGAAACAGCATGGACTGTTTTGAAGCAGAGACTCTCCTGCACCTGCTGGCTGTGGAATGAAATCATGATCTCTGTAGCCACAGGAGGGGAATGCAGATACTTGTAAAAAAAAAAACCTATGCAAAAACCAAAACCAACCCACCCAATCCAGGCCAAGCAAAGCTGCAACCTCTAGGGTCAGAGAAGCTTCATTGAACTGTTCTTCTTTCCCCCCTGCAAACTGTGGAAATTAGAGAGCCATCTCCTGAAGATTTGACTCCATGCTTTGATATTTTCTTGCCAGTTTTGTACCATTATTGCCAGTAGCTGCAAAGACCTGTCAGTGTAGAATTAGCGCATTGTACACAGCGTGACGGTTGCCACGTTTTCAAAGTCGGTGTTTTCATTGTGGAACATAAATACTGCATGGTAGGTTGCTCGATTGTCAGGTTTGAGACGAGGCAGGACAAATACAAAGATGTAGTGGGAACTGGAGTAGCCAAAGTAGAGTAGATGAGTGATACTTTCAGATGGACAACTTCCAGCTCCCACAAGTGGCTTGTTTGAGTAAAGTTCATAACCTGACACGGTAAAAATTCATCAGAACCTGGCTCAAAAAAAATAACGTTTTTAATTTATTAAATGACTTATTTGAAAAGAAAGCAGAGACATAGAGCCAGGGGCTGCTGTCTATTTCCAGAGCTGAGTCAGGCCCCAGTTTTTACAATCGGAGCTCTGTGCTGAATCCTTGCTCCGTACAGAGCCCCATTGACACCAGTGGATTCACATCCTGGATTCACACGGCTATAAGGGTCTGCCCATGTGCATCCGATTCAGGAGCACCGCCAGCTTTTTCGCCGCCTTAGGCGGTGGAAGGTCCCGCCCCCGAAATGCCGCCCCCAACAGAGGCACCGGCACCCCCCAAATGTTATAGGCAACCGCCTAGGTCGCCTAATGGGTTGCGCCGGCCCTGATCCGATTGCAGGATCAGTGTCTTAGGGAAACTATTAGGTTTTCACTGGTATAACCAGGAGCAGAAAGTGGTCCTCAGATACTTTTGTCTCCAGATGGCCTCTCTCAATCACTCTGTCACCACATTCTGCTCTGGGTACAAAGAGCACATTCCATATCACTTTTTGAATTTTGATTTGGGGCAAATGGATGATTACAATTTAATGGATCCAGCTGTAAAAAAATCAATGTGACAGTGGCTACAGTTTCAGCTTTGTTCCGTTCAAACCCAAGCAGTGATTTCACATAAACAACCGAAAGTCATGCTTTAAGGATGTTCTTAATAAAAATGCGTGTGATGGGCTCATTTCAGTAGGGTAAACTCTGCCCATCTGAGAAAGCTACTGGCCCACACCTCCCACCAGTAAAATAGCCTGGTGATTTTGTGGGTGGTGGATGGGATTTCTAAAAAATAATTTTGTAATAATGTCTGGCTGGATTGTCACCCCTGGAGCTGGAAAACTTGTCTATCCCCACAGCAGGTATAACACAGGTCATAGAAGTGCAAGCTTCCTCTCCGGTGCTCTGCTAATATACTGTTAGCCTGATATAAAGGAACACCTCTAGAAGCGAGAGGAGGTACTTCATTTCCCTTCGTGCCCATTCAGTAATTGGGCTGGTGTGACAGGGTTCCTGGGGTGCAACCTGAACTGTGGGACTGCTGAGACCTCTATCCCCCTAACCTGGGCTCCCTATCAAACGGTGATGCTGTTTGCAAGCTACAAACCTCTGGCAGGTACGGCACTTACACAGACATCCACAGGCAGGTGTCATGGACTCACAGATCGTGCCCACTCTTGGCCCTGTGCAGTCCGTGGGGGGTGCCCCTTTCAGTGAGACAGCCCTTCTCGGGGATCCACTCTCTCCCTGGGGTTAAGTCCCTCCACCTCCTGGAGCCGCACCTCTCTGAGCCTTAGCATGCCTGTCTCTCTCCATGGGCCCCCTCAGGGAGTCCACTCGCTCTGGACCCCTGGGGCCTCCACTCCCCGAAGGGGATGATGCAACCCTGTTCTCTAGACCGGAGTGACTCTCAGCCAGCGTAAAACAGGAGGGTTTATTGGGCGTTGAACACAGCACAGGAAACATTCCGGGCCTCAGGCCTGGCCTCCCTCAGCACAGCACATCCAAGTCTCCCTAGCATCCAGGTGGGCTCTGCCTGCTCTCTCTCTCCAGCCCAGAGCCCCCCTCTCCCAGCTGGGCATCTGAGATCACGGCCCCAAGCCAAGCCTCTGTCCATTGTCTTCTCTCCAGGGAAACAGGGTCGTAAACTGGGTCCCCTGGGCCTCCTCTCCTCTCTTCTGGCCCCCTCTGGCTGGAACCGGCTGGTTAGGTCACGGGGTCCTCTTTTTACAGCCCATTGTCCTCCCACTGGCCAGAACCGGCTGCGACTCCTGAGCTGGGTCCTCAGGTCGCTGGGGTATCCAAACTCCAGGCCATTGGCTGGGGTCCCACGTTCCCTCTCCGGTCCTCTGTAACAACAAACTCCCGCTCCCCTCACCTCACTAAACCAGTAACACCCAGGGACACTGAGTCCCACTCCCTCTGCATGCAAACCATTGGAAAACCAAGGAAAACACAAGAAAATCCCCCACTTCGTCACAGCGAGGACACACCCAACTGAGTTACCTGAATGCTTTTCCCAGCCACTCATGAACTAACAACAGAGAGGCTTCAGTCAATTCCCCCCTGCTCCCCAGCCTTGCACCCCAGAGCTGTGCTGCCTTGCCTGACCAGTGTACGTTCATTACCCAGTCACCCCCTCACTCGAGGTGGAGAGGACACACATTAGCCTTTGCAAACTGAGCTGAGATTTCCCAACCACTTCAACCAAAACCCACTGCTTTAGGTACTGTTTAATTTATCAATTTGTTTTAAAACCTCCTCTACTGACATCTCAATTTCTCGATTGCCGCAAGACTATAAAAATGAATCATGGGCCTATGCTCTGGGAAGTTTTGGTAAGCAGCTGGGGAAAGCATAGTGTGCGATCAGGGTATTCCTGAACAGGGAGTGCTCTATAGCGTGAGTGCATGCTATCAAAGAGCCCTTGTGCTAATCAGCAGCTTCCAGGTGGCCGTCGTCAGAGCTGCAACCCTCTGGGCCTGTGTTGCAGGCCCCATATACTGCCTTGATTTCCACATGGCTGAGAGTCTGCATTTCCTTTTGCATCTTCCAGGGCAAAGGCAGCAGCAGTCTGTGTGTGTTACTTGGAACACGCTGCGTGGACAGGGAGATGCTCCAGCTATTCCCAAGTCCTAGCTAAAAGCTTACCCCTCCTGGGGAGGCAGGCTTCAGTGCCATATGCTGCACCTCTATAAACAGCCTAAAAATGATGCAGTCCCCCTAGATCGGAGAAGAACAAGTCCCCCTAGATCGGAGAAGAACAAGCCACCAGCAGCCATGTTCCTTCCTCCAACTAAGTGGACTATTTTCATTGCCCCTGTTAGTGTGGCGTGAGGCCCCTTTGCGCTCATGAGTTACAAATATAGTGTCCAGTAATGTGCTGAAACTATCTGTGTTTCTCATCAACGAGCCACATGGCCTTAAGGACTGGCTTTTGGCTAGATTGCCTTGAGCCTTACATCACCAGTTTGAACACAGCCCAGATTGCTAGCTGCCTGTTTCTCTTCAATTATATTTCCCCCAGCAAACTAATGGGCACCACCCTGTGTGTGGAGGGTATTTCACAGATCACCCCTTTCTCTCTTGGGTAAATGTTGTCCTGAACCAGCCACCCTCTTGGTGGGAGTGTGGGGATGACGTCAGTGCTTCAGTTACTATGATCCTTCATTGCTGTTCATAGTTACATCAGGGTGTTTGAAGTGTGCCCAGATGCCTGGATTAGCCATAGCTCAATGGAAACCGCAGTCATTCCCCTCCTTGCTGTGGACCCATTTAGGTCTAGCCATCTCATTAGAATGCTTTTGATTTCATTTGGGGGTTTGTCAGGATAAGGCTCAACCAGAAACAGCTGAACCACTGAGTGATTTCAGAAAGAACCCTCACCCAGGGCCGGCTCTGGCATTTTTGCCACCCCAAGCAAAAACAAAAGCAAAAAAACCTGCGGCGCGGCCGGAGCAGCAAAGCAGGGGGAAAAAAAAACCCCCAGCGGTGTGGCCGGAGCCAGGGTGCAGGGGGACTCCCTGCGCTGCAGACGTGCCCCGGCTAGCGGGGAGGAGGGGGAGTGAGCGGGGGGGGAGAGAGAGAACGGGGGCGGCCAGGGCTTCAGCGAGGCGCTCGCCACGCGGCCCCGACTGCCGCGCCACCTGCCGGGAGGGCTCCGGTCGGCGGGGAGGGAAGGACGCGGGCTGCCCTGCCAGGCTTGCTACAGACCTGGCACTGGCTGGGACAGAGTGCGCAGCCCGATCCCAGCAGGGCATTCCCCTCCTCCGCGCTGGATCGGCGAACAAAAAAAAGCGGCCATGCCGCCCAGTAGAATCTGCCACCCCAAGCACAAGCTTGCTCGGCTGGTGCCTGGAGCCGGCCCTGCCCTCACCCCCTCACCCGGCTGAAGAGAAATGATCCACCAGTCTCCAGCTGAGAGATCACTGCCTTTGGCCTGAGACTTAGGGTGTCTACGCTGCAGAAGGGAGGTACGATTCCCAGCATGCATCGACTAGAGAGGCCACTTGCCTATTTTAAATCAGACAGTCCTCTTTGTGGGTGATTTATCCCACATCCAGTACTGAAACAAAACCTGACATGGTTTTGTCCGGTATCGGACTGGGGACCCCGTTTTGAGGAGCATGCCGCTCCACCCCAGCCAGTGTGCCTGTAACCCTGCCTTAGTCGGTCACAACTGAGGATGTCAAATTCAGGACGAACTGCAGCAAAACAGGGCAAACACAACCCAAAACTGGTGGTTATTCTTTTATAAGATATACCAAACCAGCCACAAAAGTAAACTCCTGTTTCACCACACTGGCTAAGAAGAAGACAAAGGCAGTTTCCTCAGACATTCCAGTTTTTATATCATCACCAAAAACACTGGATTCAGAGATGAGAGGTTCTTTACAACCAGTCTCATCAAATAAANGATGGGTCATTCAGTCCTTTGTTCAGAGCTTCAGTTTGTTGCAAAGTTCCTCCAGAGGTAAGAAGCAGGATTGAAGACAAAATTGAGGTGTTTCCAGGGCCTTTTGTAGCTTTTGCCATGTGGCAGGCATCCCATTGTTCTTACTGTGGAAAATGACAGCAACAAGATGGAGTTTGGAGTCACATGGTCAAGTCACATGTCTATGCCCAATTTCGCTCAGTCATTGTAGGAAGCCATTACCTACACTCCAGACAGCATGCTTACATGACAGTCCACTCAGTGCAGATGGGTGTCTTGCATGGTCCATTGTCAACCAAGTGTTTCTTGATGAGCCACTTAATTTGAATAGCCCTCCAAGATGTGCTGGCTAGCTCCCTTGTGGGCGGTACCTCAGGAGCCAACATTTGACATCCAGGTATAGAGCCAATACTTATAACTTCAAATACAAACATGATACATGCATACAGATAGCATAATCATAACCAGCAACTCATAACCTTTTCATAGACCCCTCGCTTGACAAGATTTGCTGCAAATATATAACAGTGGTTGCAACAATGATCGATAGGGTCATATTTTAATCAGATACCGTCACCGTGACATCACACACATCCCATGCATGCACGGTCATGCTCTTCAAAATGGCATTCTCCCACGTGGCCCAACCTCGCACGCACCATCACACCAGCTGAGGGGGGCCCCCGCCATCCCCAGAAGTACTGGAACGTCCGGTATTCTGGGAATTTGCCTGTGGCCACCCTAGCGTAGACAGACACGCACTAACTCAGCTCGTTGCTGCACGGGCGGCGGCTAAGACTAGTCACTCAAGCCCAAGCCCGCCTGCCCCCTTGTTGGGTCCAAGCGTGGGTGGCAGCCCAAGCAGCAGTGTCCACGCTGCTACTTTTAGCAGACTAGCCCAGGTCTGGCTACCCAGGCTGGGAATCACAGGCCAGCTGCAGTGCAGACCCTTAACTACCACAGCACTTTTCACACTTCGGGCTAGATTTACAAGGGGGACGTAGGCACCTAGAGGGGCAGTTAGGCACCTAAGTCCAACATTTAGGCGTCCCGTTCATTCACTAAATCACCGCTGAGTTGCCGCCTAACCCTATAGTTGTCTCAAGTCCCCATCACAGCACTTAAGTTTCTGTCGGTAAAGTCCCCATGGCGCCTACAGTTCTGCTGGTGGGCAGGTGCAAAGCCACCTAAGTCCTGACACCACCTGGCAGCTCAGTGCCCAACTCACCTCTAAGCCCCAGCTGGATGCACAAACTAGGCTTCTCCCCCACACAGATTGCCTTTGGCGAGGCAGTCTCAGAGCACGTCTAGCTTGGGGCCCCCACAAACCACAGCTGTGGTGGCTGTAGCAGGGTATTCTGCGGTGGGTCGCTCAATTTCTCCTGCTGAAGCTGTTCCACTTTGTATAAATAATTCAATAGCGACTGGGTCCAAGACCAACTTTACACAGCCCAGTGGTCAGGGCCCTCGCCTGGGAGATAGGAGACGTGGGTTCAAGTCCCTGCTCAGAGTCAAAGCTGGGATTTGAACTTGGGTCTCCCACCTCCTGGCTGAGTGCTCCAGTCAGTGGGGCATTGGGCATGGGGGCACCTCTACCTTCTCTGTCCTTTGCCTTGATAAAGGGCTAACCTGGTTTAGCAGAGGTAGACACCTCCCTCTGGCCTGGAGTTAGTTGCCTAACTCCCTTTGAGGGGTGGGGCATCAGCCCCCTCCCTCTCCTCAGCACTTCCTATTAGCTAGCTTAGGCAGCTCCCCCCTCAGCAGGTTGGCATCTGTGAATCCCTTTTAGGCACCTCACTCTCCCCCATGCATGGTATAGGGAGCCTGACTTGGGGTTGCAAATTCCACTAGGCGGCAGGGTGCTGAGCACTGCAACACCTCGGACCCCTTTGGGAGTCTAGCCCCCCCCCCTATACATCGAAAAGTTATTCATTGGGGCCAGATCCTGCAACGTCTGCCTCACACGCGTAACCCCACTGAAGTCCATGGGATGGCTTGTCTGAGTATGAGTTACTGTAATGAAGGAGAGTTTGTGGGGTGGGGGCACATGGATACAGGCACGTTGTGCTTACGGAGCACTTGTCAGCTCATAGCACTTTCCAAGTCTCATGATCCCTCTTTTACAAACGAGAAACTGAGGCACAGAGAGGCCACGAGGTTTTTCTCTCACGTCACTACCACGAACCACCACAACCACACCCAGTGCCAGTACATAACTCGCTCCCCAATAGGGGCCTCATTTGCTGTGGCACAGGGGAGCAGTTGCCCCTCCCAGGACCTTGGTTCCCCTCTGACTTTTAGGCAGCTGCTTTAAGCAGCAGTTTTGGTCTGGTTTTCCCTCCGACATGACAGAGAGGCAGCTGGGCCAAATTTGCGTGGCGCTGTGACCCTGTGCACCAGGTCGCACTGCCACTCACTTAAATTTGGCCTGGTAAATTTTTGGCCTCATGCTAGAGGGGCAACCATGCCAAATGCACTGCCCCAAGCCCAGGAAGATGGGGATGGCAGATTGTCTCAAGCAGCCTCTGGCCAGCCAAATAGAAAGTAGCCGCCGCAGCCTGGGCCAATGCTGAGTTAAGAGAAAGCAGGGATGCCCCAGGCCGGCTATTAGTGAGTCACCCCTTATCCTGGCCCCCCTCTAGGATGGGACCAGCCCACTAATCCCTCACAAGCAGCCAGAGCCTCAGCAGGAAGGTGAAAGCAGGGATTCAGATGCAGCTTTGTCTCTCCACTGATTTTTTTCTGAACCAACACTCCTGCTCCCCAGCAGTTACACAACACACACCTGGAGGCTGAACTTCCTAAGAGGTAAAACACAAGAGTCGGCTGCCAGTTTATAACAAATCCATGTGCTACAGGATGCCAGCAAGGAAGTCCTGCTCTATCTGCTCCCAAAACAACAAACTTTGTCCTCTGGCTAAAAGGGAAGGTTATGCTATGGAGGGGTTTGTTTAGGGCTAAGAGCTGAGAAAGGCAGTTTGCAGCCTCTTTTATAAGAGGCACCTGGGGAAACCCAGGTGGGCGCTCTTGATTGCCGCAAGACTATAAAAATGAATCTTGGGCCTATGCTCTGGGAAGTTTTGGTAAGCAGCTAGGTAAAGCATAGTGTGCGATCGGGGTATTCCTGAACAGGGCGTGCTCTATAGCGTGAGTGCATGCTATCAAAGAGCCCTTGTGCTAAGAAGCTGTTAGCTCTTGTAGCAATATACTACATTTGTAGAAAACAAGGCTATGCTGAAATATATCTTACCTGCTTGTACTGCTGTCACTAGCACTTGTGCTCCCTTAGCTGCCAGTAACTAATTTAAAGTAACGGTTTGGCTGGGTATTTTTAGACACAAAGCCTAAGTCCCCAAACAAGAATCAAACAGTGAATGGTTTAGAACACCAGCCAACAGCAGTGTGTCCAGAAGAAAGGTTAACATTGCCAGCAAATACTGCAGCAAGATACATCTTCCACCAGAAGCCTAGTGAATGGAGGGGTTTTGTTGTGTTGGCTAAAGGTCACTCACCTGGGCTATTTTGGGCCCCGGGAGTGTGAGGAACAGGACTCAGAGACACTGACATCTTTCCTTCACCCAATTGCTTTGGGCCTCTTATTGTGTCATGCATTAGAACAAAGTGAAACTGACTAAATATGGACGATGAAACAGACAAGAGTTACATTCTTCCGGCGTGCATTAGGAGAAGTAATAAAAGAGGAGAAAAGATGAAAAATAAATCAGCAATTTTTCAGAATGCTTCCATTTTTAATAGTCTGAAGTATGATCAGTAACACAAGTGTGGACAATTTTTGAAAATATATTATTTTCTCTCTACATTATTCCTCTAGCTCTGTAGCTGTATTTTGGAAAAAACAAAACAACCCACACACCTTACTGCTTTCATTTTCAGAGAGCTGCTACCTAGTTTTACTGTGCTGTGATGTTCAGTTCCATCCAGTGAAACCAGATAAACATTTAAAATTATTCTTTCTACCGCCTTTTTCTCAGCATCCCCTTCTTCAAAAAGGTGTTTTCCATACACACTGAAAATGTTTTACAGACTGTATTTAAAAACAACCTTCCATACGTTCAGTTTAATTCACTTACATTGTCTTCTGTGAAATTAAGTCTCTGTAGTCATCCTGTGTTTAAAAAAGAATTCCCCTGCTTACAACTTCTTCTTTCCTTTGAAGAATGTGACTCAGCCCTGTTCATGCTGGATGCAAATAGCACAGCAGTGGAGTAGTGTTCACGTATTTCTCATCATATTACAAAATAAAGGTGATCTTTGTAGTGTAGCTTTTTATACTGTAGTAAAGAGGACAGAACTGTGTCTCAATTTAGGATTTAAAAGAGTGGAGTATGGGCCTGATCTGAAGCCAACAGGTGTTTGTCCACTGACTTCATTGGCCTTTGGATCAGGGCTTATTTGTCTACCGTATATTGCTTATACAAAGTTTGGATGTGCACCTTTACAATGACAAGGATGCAAGTGTCACATCTGCCTTCCAGTGAACAAACACAACCCCCTTCACTAAATCTAAAATTAATTTAAAATCCCTAAACTGTTCTATAAAAATAGGAATAAAATAAGAATTACCGTTCATTAAAAATCAAAATGTGCTGAATAGTCTTATTAACAAAATCTCAACAGCAGTGTCAGAATATTTTCAGCATAATGAATGGAGAGTGTGTACAGAATAAAGGGTATTTTTAGCAGCATGGGAGTCAGGCTGCACTGACTTATGCCTCTTCCAAACCCAGAGAAGGCACTGGGGATTGCACAGGGTAGGGATGAGGGCAGATTTCGGTTCATTTTTAGTCTGTAGCAGTGTCCATTGATTCTTGAAAGATGGGTTCCTCTGCTGTTTCTAATTATTGTCCAGAATATTGATGTGCACAAAAAGCATGGCTGATGGGTATGGGTCCCCATTCTTGGTCAAAAGATGAATGTGGCGGTAGCCTGGAATGAGGAAATACACAGACACAAATGTTCAGTTTCAAGTGCCAAAGTGGTTGCTACTCTGAATGTTTTACACGCAACACCATGGGAATGGCTGTAAAGATGTGAGAGAGCAGCTTATTTTTTATACGCAGGACTAGGGGCATTTCTACTGCAATGCTAAAGAGTGACTGTCCCACATCACTTCCATTTCCTATGCCCGAGTCTTCCCCTTCCCCTGACCTTTAACTTTGGGCCATATAGAACAGGTACAATAGTGCACTGTGTTTTGTACAATACAGTGATATGTTAGGGCTCCACAATTACACTTTACACCACTTCTACAGCTCTTGCCATCTGAGCATCTCAAAGCTCTCAACAAGCATTAGATGGTTCAGTGAATATGTTAGCTTTAAGTGACTTGCCCAGTGGCTCGCAGGCAGTGGGAGAGCCAAGAATAGGAACCAAGAATCCTACTACCACCGCCCTGCCCTAATCGCTGCTTCCCTATAGGTGCGACGCCATAAACAATATACGCTGATTTTTTTTGTAAAGGTCCCTATTTATCCAACCCTAATTCCAGTGGTTATTAAGTTGCTAGGAATACAATGGGCAGAGTTCACATTTGATCAGAAACTGGGTCTGATCCCACTACATTTACACTCATGATCCCAAGTGTTCAGACCCTTGGTTTCGTATTGTGCCTGCAAAGATGGCAGCACCAGTATCAGAGTGCCCCTGAGGCACTGGCTTCGTACCGACCCCGACGGAAGTGAACTGCCTTCTGAATTAACACCACTGCTTCCTGTAGCACCTGGCCTTTCCGAGGCAGGCCGATAGCATGCTGAAGTGAAGCTGCTTTATTTCAGAGTATGCTCAAACCACATCCTGTTTCCTGCTGCATGCCTGCGAGTGAATCCACTGTGTGTGTTTTCCCAGCATCTTTCTTACAATGTATTACTTTGGTCTCCAAAACAATGACACCGTTCTGCAGTGGTCAATGTAATGGCTTATGCTGGGCCTTTAAGGGAAGTCTCTGGAGGCCACGCTACCCTAAGCCTAACAAACAAAGACTCAGGCAGTCAGTGAACGAGCAAGTGGTCCCAGGGTAACAGCTGGTGATGTGGGAAAATCCAGGCTGTAAGCCTCTCTAGGGCACCGCTTGTTTTTAAAGGGCCGAGCCGGTGTGGTTTGCTCTGCTTCAGACAAAGCTCCGTACCTTGCTTTAGACAGGTAAAGGGGATGGTGTACTGTCCAATGAAGTCATTTTTGGTTGATACATCAAAGTCTTCCACCACAAAACGGACCAGAGCGAGTTCGGGGACGTCAATGTCAAATCCAAACTCTTCATCCCACTTTGGGTTAAACCCTGAGCAAGGGAGAAGAAAAATAAAACCAGTCATGCCAACCTGAAATCGAGATGAGATGTTTTGCTTGGGAGATATGCTCCAGCTCAGCCACAAGCGATTAGGTTTGACGCAGGACTCGCGGGGTGGAATTCTCTGGCCTGCATTATGCAGGTCAGCCCAGATGATCAGAACGGTCTGTTCTGGCCTTAAAATCCATGCATGAAATCTCAGTCCCACAGAAATCAATGGGCGTTTTGCCACTGACTTCAGTGAGGTCCAGATTTTGCCCTAGAAATCCATGAACTGATTGGAACAATGTGAACCACAAAATAATTTGACTGAAACAAGCGTTTTCACTCTACTGTGGCATTTCTCACCATACTTTGGCTCATGGGGTCCCCTCTGCTGCAACAAGACCCAGTGTCTCTCTTCTAGTTGTGGGGGATTGGCCTTATCCCCTTGGTACTCTGCAGAAGCCCTTCCATGGTGAACTGACTCAGAGGCTGTAAATTCCCATTTGGGAATAACCAACATTGACTCCTGTTGAGTGTTGCTGTCAATTAGATTACCAAGGTGAGCAGAGATCTGCAGGATCCAGTGCTGCACAAGTATTCTCCGAATTGACCCCAGGAATTCAATAGATAAATCTTAAGGGGAAAGAGAAAATCCCTCTTTCATCTGAAATTCCCCGCCTACCTGTTTGTGAGTACACGGCACGGCTACCTGGCCTAGCACAAATTGTGGTTCGTAGTGCGTCTTTTTAAAAGCAGCGGGATACTTCTCCAATGATGTAGTGGGTGGTTCACATGCAAATTGCCGCTGAATTCAGCAAAGCAGTTGTCCCATATGGGGATAAGTCTAAGACAGGGGTGGGCAAACCTGAGGGCCGCATCAGGTTTCGTAAATTGTATGGCGAGCCGGTTAGGGGAGGGGGTGGTGGCCCGGCCCCCACCTCCTATCTGTTTCCCCCCCCCCGCGACTCCTGCCCCAACTCCCCCTGTTCCCTGATGGCCCCTCTGGGACCCCTGCCCCATCCACACACCCCTGCTCCCTGTCCCCAGACCGCGCCCGGACCCCCGCCGCACCATCCAATCCCTCCTCTAATTCCTGACGGCCCCTCCGGGAACCCTGCCCCATCCAACCCCCCCTTCTCCCTGTCCCCTGACTGCCCCCGGAACCCCTGCCCCTGACTGCCTCCTGCCACCCCATCCAACCCCCCCATCTTCCTGACTGCCCCCCCCCCGGACCCCTGCCCCCATTCAACCCCCTGTTCCTCCCCCGACCGCCCCGACCCCTATCCACANCACTACAGACGCGCCGCCCGGCTGGAGCCAGCCACGCCACCGCGCAGCACAGAGACCGGGTCAGGCCGGGCTCTGCAGCTGCGCTGCCCCAGGAGCTCACAGCCCCGCTGCCCAGAGCATTGCACCGGCGGCGGAGCGAGCGAGCTGAGGCTGCGGGGGAGGAGGGACAGCGGGGGCTGGGCCGGAGCTCGGGGGCCAGGCAGAACGGTCCCACGGGCCGGATGTGGCCCGTGGGCCGTAGTTTGCCCACCTCTGGTCTAAGATGAACAGGAACAAGTGCAACTGTTGAGGAGAACAGCCCTGAGTGCCAGGGAGATTTCAGCAGGCCCAGCCCTGCAGTCTTGATTCAGGCAAAGCTCCAACTGACTGAGTAAGCAGTTCTGCCCGAGATAGGATTAGGTCTCTGTCCAACTGGTTTATAGTTTGTGATTCGGGATTTCTTTTCTGCATACGGACAATAGCACTTTGTCAGTAATGAAACTGACTGAGATCTGCTGCAGTTTTTCTTTGTTAGACCCACTTTAACAAAAAGAGCCACTGAAGTTTCACTCACCAGTTAGTAGAAGAAATAGCGCAGCTGGAAGGGATCACAGTCATCTCCACTCTCCAGTGATAAAACAGACTTGGACAAAAAATCATCAGCTTTTCACAGAGAGGAGCCCTATCAGAAACGCAGCCCTGGCCCCCACCTACACCCTGAGGGTGGGCTGGTCACTAGCTGACCTGAGCTCTGGCTCTGGAGGTCAAAACTGGCCCAGAGAGCTGGAACAAACCCCAGATCTGAACAGTGGATCTGGAGCCAAAGGTGGTACCTCTGGGGTTTCTCTCCATCCTCACAGGGTTGGACAATCTGGTTGTGAGGAACACAAGAGCCACCCCCTCTTTTGGCTCACTGATCATTCCCAGCGTCAAACTCAAATCCACACGTTGCCCTTTGTTTGACTCAGGCCTCTGGTTCCATCCAGGAAATGCCAAAAAGAAGAACAGAGGCTGCTCTGGCCATATTGCAGCCTGAGCAAAAGCAGCAATGTCTGGGGATCTGGTGAGAGATCCCACAAGATCTCCAGCCCAATCTGATCAGTTGTAAAGGTCTGGGTCAGCTGGAGATGAGGGAGTGCGGCCAAGTGCATAGGGACCCAGGCTGACAGTCAGAAGCTTCCTGCCCAGCTCTGGTACTGACTGACTTTACGTAAATCACTGAGGCTACCTTGTGACTTGGACGACACATCTGTGCTGTGGGATAAGAGGCAGTACGAACGCCCCTGCACGCGCTACTCAGATCAGCTACCCAGACCCAGGAGCAAGTAGATGGTGAATGGAGTGAGTTTTGGCTCCACCCATAAAGCGCTGACCACACAGCTGTGCCGGTGCAGGGGGTGTCAGAATTTGCTGCTGGTTTTGGTCAGCAGCACACTGCTAGACCCCCAAAGCTAGAGGGAAGCAGAGAGGGAATTATGCCTCAGTGGTGTGGCTGCCTCCTAGCAAGGTGCAGTCCTGCCTCAGGACCCTGCCAAAAGGCACAATCCAGCCCTTAGCCGCTCTGGGCTTCAGTTTCCACATCTATAACAAGATGATACTGATGCCTGAGTAAAGCACTCAGTGAGATCTCTGGCCGAGAAGCGCTAAGTACTGTAGTACTGCGTTTCGGAGGAGTATCCATACTCTGGGGTGCTAATCTGAAGCAAAGCTCTGATCTTTTGGATGTTCATTCATCCTGTCAACGCTGCAGAGGCCAGAACCCAAACACTAGATTTGGGCGCTGATTGGAGCTGGGGACATTCAGGTCTGGGCTTTGGGTTCAGCCTCATTTCTATTGCTGATGAGGATCTTGTGATCAGATTATCAGAACCACAAAATCAAAGCTGAGCGGCTGACAAAGAAACAAACCGGCTAATCAGATCAGAGGCACCCACACTTCAGAACGTCTAAGCGAATGGAAGCCATTGTGCGCTCTAGCTCAGCCCGGTTTGTTTATGTGGTTTAAATAAGCCACTCCCAAGAAACAAACCAGGAGATCGATAGAACATCCTGTTCAAAACTCAGCGGAGCTCTACACAAATTGTTCAGAGGACAGTGGTTCTGGGCGAGGCCTGCTCTAGCGAAGCAAACAATGGGCTCACCCCTGCAGGGCACTGCGTGCCCTCAGCATCCACTGAAGGGCACAGGAACTGAGAGCATTGCAGAATTGGGCCTCAGAGACATAATGCTTTGCTAGGAATACTATTCACAAGGGGAACATTTACGGGTAGTCCATTTTCAGTCGGATGCTCATCAGACAAAGACATTAAATGGGACATTTAAGTTGAACAAACACACTTCTGAACCCCTTCCTTCCTGAACTAGGATCAGTATTGCCATGCCCAACCGTTCAAAAAGCATGAGTCAGGATCCAAAAAAATCCTGACGTTTGGCTTAAAAACCCTGAGAGTTTTTAAAAGTAATAAAGTTGGTGGTGCTTGTTCTTTGCTTTCTGGTTTGAGCCTTTAGGGCACACTCGGGTCACCTTTCCAAGCTCTGCCCTGCAACGATGAGGGCTCAGAAACTTACTCTTTATTAATGAAAGTTGAAAGTCTCGTGTAACCACGTAACTCCAGGAGCTGGGACTGTGAAAAAACACTACAAGGTCGCAAGCCTTGCAGCAAAACTGTGAGCTGACATGACTGTAAAATACACCTCTACCCCAATATAACGCGACCCGACATAACACAGGTTCGCATACAACGCGGTAAAGCAGTGCTCCGGCGGATCAGTGCGTCAGCTCCCAGCCGCAGCGCTCCACTTCCCGCCGCCAGTGAGTGCGGGGAGGTTGGGGAAAGGACGGCCCCCGTACTCACCGGCGGCGGGAAGCAGAGCGCCGCGGCTGGGAGCTGGCGGATTGGAGCGGGCTGGGGCCGGGGTGCTCCGCTTCCCGCCGCTGCCGGTGAGTGCCTGTCAGGGGGCGGGTGTGTGGATAGGGGTCGGGGCAGTCAGGGGACAAGGGACCATGGGGGCCAAAGCAAGTTCGATATAACGCGGTCTCACCTACAGCACGGTAAGATTTTTTGGCTCCGGAGGACCGCGTTATATCGGAGTAGAGGTGTATATGTAAATAAATAACTGACATTGAGGAGATTTTCAGAGACACAATTCCCACCTCTTATTCACTCCTAATAAGAACTGAGAGCCTTAGCTACTAAGCTGATGACGCCTATATGAACTCATAAGGAAGCACTGATTTCACACAACTGTCCACAGAGACATGTCATCCATCTCCTTCCCAGATCGGGGTGCAGGAGGAACAGTGATGGATGTGTCTGCTCCAGAAAGCTCAGCCTGGATCTACAACCCTTTGATCTAAGAACCACTCCCTGTGATGTTTTGATTGGGCATCACAATGACAGGGTTAAATGGCCAATATCATCATAGCTTGTTTATGGAGAGCAGCTTCCTTGATGTCACAAGACAGGGCAGCCCTAACAATTAAGGTCTAATCTCCGGCATTTGGTCCATTTAGGTTTTGTGGGAAGGCAGGATAGTCACTGACTGTTCCAGGGCGGATTTGAGAGCATTAGCCCCAAGACTGTGCTTTTGTCACTAGGGGATTTGCATGTGCAAAGTAACAGCTCAACTTTGTACCCTATGGCCCCTACCTGGTAACAGTCAGAAATCCCAAGCATTCCCAGCTCCCATTGAATCTGTTCCCTGATTTGGGACTTGTTCCTGCAAGGTGATACCCACTCCTGTGGGGTGAGAATATCCCACTGATTTCAATGGAAGCTGAGGGCACGCAGGCTCAGATCCGCAGAGGTATTTAAGTGCTGATGGGAGTTAGGTGCCCAAATACCTTTGAGGATCTGGGCCTCAGGGCCATGCAGCACAGAGCCCTTGATGTAACTTGTATCAGGTTTCCAGCTCAAATAGTGACAACAACAAATTTGGAATTCCCATCCCATTTCGCAACATTCCTGCCAGTAAACTCCGCTAAGGTCAACGGGAGCTGTAGGTGCGCAGCAGCTCTGTAGCTCCAGGCCTTGTGACGGTATATGCACAGGGCAGAATTTGGTGAGAAAGTTACTGACGTGGTTCTAAACCCACAGACAAGTGACTGAAAGGAAACGGACAAGAACCTTTGGAGCGGGGCCACGTTTTACTAACTGAAATCTAAACCAGGAAGGAAGGAAAGGAGGAAAAGGGAAACACCGCTAGCCCTGGAGAAAATGTGGCTGGTGTTTACATGCGCTTGGCTTTGATTCCACACAATAATGTAGTCTGTGTGTGTGTGTTGTGAGCAGCATCTTTCCCTGTCTCTGTGAGGAATGTGTATGTTGATCTGACAGCTATTTACTGCCTGGATCGGTCTTGCAGGAGAGAAATCTAAGTTATTTATATGGCCCTCATCAGTGCAGTATCAGATAACCTCACTGTTACTAATGATCCATCCTCACAACAGCCTGTGAGGAGGGAAGTATTATCGTCTCCATTTTGCTGATGGGGAACTGCATGTAGGAGAGAATAAGTGACTCGCCCAAGGTCACAGAGGAAGTCTGTGGCAGAGCATGAATTGAACCCGGCTCTCCAGGGTCATAGTCTGTAACCACAAGACCTTTCATCCTTCCTCTAGAGCAGCGGTTCTCAAACTTTTGTACTGGTGACCCCTTTCACATACCAAGCCTCTGAGTGTGACCCCCCCTTATAAATGAAAAACACATTTTAATATATTTAACACCATTAAAAATGCTGGAGGCAAAGCGGGGTTTGGGGTGTAGGCTGACAGCTCGTGACCCCGCCATGTAATAACCTCGCAACCCCCTCAGGGGTCCTGACCCCCAGTTTGAGAACCCCTGTCCTAGACGTCCATGATGTATGTGAATTTAGCACTGGTGAAAGGTGCCAGTTTGGCTTCCCTGGTGAAGTAAGTCCTGTATTTATCCACAGGACAAATACGAAGTTTCCCCACCCTGTCCCATCGAAGAGTGTATGAGGAGGATGGTTCGATCCGTACGGCCCATTGAGTGGGTGACACCATTCCCACCAGCCCCATGTACAGAGGGGACCCTCTGTGGACAGATCCCAGCAGACAAGTCCAGGGGCAAGGGCAAGGGTGGCACAGCCAGTGCAGAGGCATACGACTGTGGCCTCTCATGAATCCTCTCCAGGCTTGAGAGCAGGCCCCACAGTAGCTTCCTTGGCAAAGGACAGGCCGATCCCTCCAGAGGAAATTTCTTTCCGTCTGAAAGGCTATTGAGGCCTGAGCCCAATGGAAACAAATCCATGCAGTTATCCTGTTTTCGCACCAGTGTTAATGAGCTCAGGATCTGGCCCACTGTCCATACCCAGGAGCAGAGGCATGGCAGCAGGTCCAGATCTGAGCCTGCTGCTCTGTCCCATGAGCTGTTCTACCTGCCGGTGGGCACATCAGGGTGGATTAGGGGAGGCCACGTTTAGCTGCGCTTTGGAGGGTGTCATCACACGAAAGCATGTTAGGGTGTGAATTACATTGCATTACTTGTGTACAGCGTGAAACCATGCCAGCATGGCCGTGGGATGCTCTGATGGAGCGGGAAGCCAAGCTGTGATGCAGAAATCCCTCTTACCGTTGTTTTCAATGACTTTGGTTTGTTTCTTGCCATTGTCCCGCTGGACCCCATGAATCTCGACTGTCACCCTTGGATCGACGATGGAGTTTTTGCTTTTGTTCACCTTGGGCAGCTGCTGGCCGGAGATGATCTGCAGAGGAAGCAGAGGGGACAGTTGCACACGTTCAGGATGAGGCTTGATTTGCAAAACTGTCATCTCTTTTCTCAAGGCAATATCCCTTGGGAACACAGGGTCTGCCATAGCAAGTCAGACCACTGTTCTCGCAGAACTTGCATCCTGACTCCAGCACCTGATGCTTCGGGGAAAGGTGTGAAAAGGCCACAGAGTTCTCGGTCAACTGTGCAACGCTCCACCAGCCATGGCAAGGGGCAGGGAGACGGAATTCCTAACGGACCCCTGCTGACGAGCGATGTATACCCTGAACCAATACTGAAGGATGTTTACGAAATAAATGCTTGTGGCCATAACAATAAATAATGACCTATGAGCCTTGACAACCCTTGTTTTATCCTTTTCACACATTTTATACTAAACCAAGAAGGTGAAGTCATGAAAAGAGAGTGCTTTCTGTGAGCTGGGCTCTGCCACCCCAACGTGTTATTATTATCATCTATTATTTGAATTGTGATAGTCTTAGCAGCTGCAGACACGGATCAGGACCCCACTCTGCTAGACACTGTTCAAACACAGACCAAGACAGCCCCTGCCCCAAAGACCTTATAGTACCATAGGCCCCGAACCTACCAAGTTTTACATATCTCCGTCACTTTCTCAACACTGAATAATCCCATTGACTACTCTGTGCATCAAGTTAAGCATTTGCTGACCTGGGGCCTTACTTTCTGACTAGTCCCTTTGACTTTGAAAGGAATTCTCGCAGAGGCCCCGATTCAGACTGAAGTCAATGGGACTCATGCACATGATTGATTACTTCGATGACTAGAGCTGGACTTAAGCAGGAGTTTCTATCTTGGTGAATCGGGGCCGTGAAGGTACTTGCTCAGTGTGGGCAGAGGTGGCAGAATTTAGATCTGTAGAAGCACACGAAGTTGGCGTTGCTGTTACAATTTTCCTATTCCAATTCTTACTTTAATCTGGAGTTTCTTCTGCATCCACCAGGCTCCTTCTGTGATGGATTTTGGATTGAATTTGGATTGCTTGTCCCGAAGGAAGCGTGGCTTTAGGACATACCCAGAAAACCCATTGTCCTGGAATCGGCCTTGGTAAACATCCATTTCTGGGCCTGGCGTCTGGAAATTCAAGGCAACTGGAACAAAAAAAAATAAAATTCACCTTCCTATAAGCCAACACACCTGGTTTTATAGTGATTTTTCACGGAATACAGCTACCTTCATGCATATAAAGATTTGCCTTCGTGATCTGCAGCACAATAGTGATAAACTTTGCTGCCTAGAGCACTTTTCACCTGAGGATTTCACAGATTTTAAAGGGACCATCCTGACCATCTAGTCTGACCTCCTGCATAACACAGAGTTTCACCCAGTGATTCCTAAACCGAGACTACACTGTCAGGTTGAAATGGAGTGTATCTTTTAGAAAGACATTCAATACTGGTTAAAAGGCTTTCAGTGCTGAAGAACCCACCACATCCATAGGTAAGTTGTTTCAATGGCTAATTAACTCACTGAAAACTGCACTTTTCTTCCAGTCTGAATGTATCCAGCTTCAGTTTCCAGCCATTGGAGATTTTTAGGCCTTTGTCTGCTAGGTTAAGAAGCTCTCTATTTTCAGAAATCAACATGTAGTTACTTAGACCCAGATCTTCAAAGGTATTTAGACACCTACATACCTCTGGGGATCTGAGCCTTATAGACTGATCAAATCACCTCTCAACCTTCTCTTGGCTAGACTAAATAGACTGAACTTCTTTACTCTCTCACTATATGGCATGTTTTCCAGACCTCAAATCATTGTGGTAGCTCTTTTCCGAGCCCCTCTCCAGGTTATCAACACCTTTTTTGAAGTGTGTACACCAGAACTGGACACTGTATCCAGTAGTGGTTTCACAAGTGCCGCATACAGAGGTAATACCACCTCTCTGCTTCTACTCGATATTCCTCTGCTTATACATCCGAGGATCGTGTTAACGCTCCTCGCCACCGCACTGTAGTGGGAGCTCATGTTCAGCTGGTTTTCCACCATGACCACTAAGTCCTAAGTGCCCTACAAAAATTAAAGACAAAAATGATCCTCTCATTCACACCTCTATTTTTTCACCGATAAATAAAACACAAATAAATGCAACATAATCTGCCCACTTACTCAGGTGCCCAAATATGGACATAGGTACCTAATTTTCAGCACCCATGTTTAACAATGTTGGTCTCAGTGAATTCTCCAAGGTCACAGCAGCAGTTGGGAATAGAACCCAGAATGCCAGACCTTCAAGCGCATTCGCTAACCATTGGACCATTTTCCCCCCTATGGGGGTATGGAATGGGCAAAAATACTTTATTTCAGGAAAAAGGAACAGGAGTACTTGTGGCACCTTAGAGACTAACAAATTTATTGTAGCATAAGCTTTCGTGGGCTACAGCTCACTTCATTGGATGCATGCAGTGGAAAATACNGTGAACCCCAAGCATGCGGGCAAGATTCTCCATCCAGATACTCAGGAAAAAGACTTTCAATATCCCAACATNCCGGTCGTTGAGAAATACTGTTCTAGTGGTTAGGCATGGAACACACACAATTACATTACCGACATTACGCTTTGAATACAGGAAGCAGCTACAGAAAATGAGGAAGTATGGAGCTTCATAGTTACAGCACTGCACCTGGACTCAGGAGGTCTAAATTCATTCCTGGCTAGCCACAGGTTTTCTGTCTGACCTGGGGCATGTATCTTCCGTCTCTAAGTTCCCCATTTGTTAAACACGAATACCAAGAGTTCACTATCTCACAGAAAACAAACAACTCATGACAGATGCTAATCGTGTTGTTTAATGCATTGCCAGAATGTGCTGAGATACTACAGTGATAAGCACAGTATAAGAACCTACATAGCATAGCATGTTGTGAGCAAACATTCATTAATGTGTGTGATGTGCTCTATTGACAATAGTGATGAGTTACCACAGACCGGGTCTATAAATAATCTTCCCCATCAGTGTGCTGGGTTACAGGGTTGATCGGTCTCCATGCCCAATCAGTGCTTAGCCTCTCTTCAGGGACTGGACGCCACACACAGGTCAGTCAGATACTAACGACATTTAGGTCCCTGTTGATCTGGGCCCGATTTGCAACCTGGTAGCTTTCAATTGCACTTACTGATCTGACAGCCAACGTTCCACAAGTCAACTGGGTTATAGTTGGAAGAATCTGTCCTCCAGCCAGCAGGATAGACCCGGCTCAAATGCCTGATGTTGTGATGAATAAAACTGGTTCCTAGAGAAACAGATACAAACACCCTTTTGAGTGATTTGTGCTATTTCTATTCCTTTTTAATGTTATGCAGCTCCTTTACCTGTCTACTTCGCCTGTGTTTTAACTTTGCATATAACTCTTCTGTGACATACCAGGGTACAATCCAGACTAATGAGCAGCTGCGTCACCCCACCCTGTAACCTGGGGTGCCCTTTACAATGCCTCGCTGCTGTAGCCTCCAACCCGGACTGCTCATAAACAGCCTCCAGCATGTAAGTCACTCCCAGTTACATCTGTGTGTGTGCTGCAGCCAGCCAGACATTGGCTCTTACCAGCCTGATTATATTGCAGAGTGACCCCAACACACCCCCAGTCCTGGATTTCCCCCCAGAAATGTATGTCCTGTGCTGCCCAGCTCTCACCTCGACAGTACAAATATTCTGAGTCCATTATTCCTTTAAGGGAATAATATGCACACAACTTGTTACTCCAAATGGAGTTACCCAGACACTTCAACTTGAACGCATTGGATTAGATAAAACAATAAAACAAGTTTATTGACGATAACGAGATAGATTTGAAGTGAGTACAAGTAATGAGGAATACAAGTCAGAAATGGTTCCAAGAAAAATAAAGATAAAACACTTACTGGTGCCTAACTTAATATATTCTATTAGATTCAAAGCAGAGTTCTCTCACCACATGTTTTAGCAGCAGTCTTACCCACCAAACTCTTTAGGTCAGGACCCCTCCCCCAGAGTCCCACAGTGGCTTCCTTTGTCTCTTCAGGTGCAGTGAATGGAATGGCCAGGGAGAGAAAGAGAGAGGGGGATGCCTGGGGGGTGTTCGTCCCTCCTTTTTATAATTTCAGTCCCTCTCTTGAAAAACATTGCCAGCTGAGACTCAGGAAACACAGATCCTATGTGGAAGGATAGTCCCTGCTGGGTTTTTTCACCTGTTTGAACTTCCTTTGCTGTCCCTCCCTGCTTGATGATTCAGTTTACTGCTTAAATACATATTAAAGCAAGCACACATTCCTTTGTTTAGGACAGACCTGACTTCTGCCTGGGCAGGGCTGTGGGCTTTGGAACGTGTTTTAATAACATCATACAGGGGAATCTTATAACTTCTCAATGTTGCCACACATATTTTACCAGGGCAATACTGACCAGCAAATTATGAGTTTTTAAATGATTCCTCACATGGCACACCTTGTACAAACGTTATTACAATGGTGTATAGAGTATGAACAGAGGAGTATATTCTGTCACAACTTCTTTCCCTTTATCAGACATACTGTCACTAAATCACTTCCACTGCTTCTTTTGGTGACATGCCCAGCCAAAGAGACCAAATCTTTTAGGTGCCTCCTCATTCACGTTTGATCACTAATCTGGTGGTGATCACGCCAAAGTGGACTCTCATTCACTAAGTAACTTGAACCCCCACCCAAACCTGCAGTCACTTTGCATACATTTCCCATCCTGAGTCACCACTGCTGGGAACTAGAGCAGAGCAAGTATTCGAATTTTTCAATGAAGTGGTTCTGCCTTGTGAATACTAAAGCAGATGAGTATACTGGCAAGAATGTTGACCGAAACAGTTAATGTGACACGGATAATGAAGAACATTCACAGAAAGCAGAATTCAAAGAGCAACTATTCACACAAGAAATTTGATTCTGAGCGTTAAACTCATCCAATCAGGCAACAGAAACAGACCCTGTGACCTATGTGTACATTCAAAACAGCTTGAACAGCACAGAATCATAGAATATCAGGGTTGGAAGGGACCTCAGGAGGTCATCTAGTCCAACCCCCTGCTCAAAGCAGGGCCAATCCCCAACTAAATCATCCCAGCCAGGGCTTTGTCAAGCCTGACCTTAAAAACCTCTAAGGAAGGAGATTCCACCGCTTCCATATGCCAGACACCATTTCTGCTCCCGCATTAATATCAAGGGATATTAATGGAGCAGGATGTTCTATAGTTCAATGCAAGAAGATATTATAATAAATCCGTGGCCACCCCGAAGCTTCTTGGGTATTACTGCGTTGCACACAATGGCCACTATGCTGTATGCTCAGTATTTCACCATGACAAAGGGACAGAACCAAGAGTCTCCTACTCTAAAGGAACAGGCCCTTTCTGCTTCAGCTAAATGGGACTCTCTGTTGGGTGCATGCAGTATAGGGCCTATGAAACCCAGCTGTGAGACATAGCTGAAATAATTCTGTCCAGCAGACTGCAGTGGTGTACATACATTACACACACACACACAAAATTCACCACATTACAATATCTATTTAAGATTTTTACTACCATGCTTAAGGAGTGTAAAATGCTGCTCTTGCTAAAATACCCTCAAGGTACCAGTTGTGGATTACAAAAGAGATCCAGGAGACAGCACTGAAAGCAGTACAAATACTTAATGGTGGGGTAGGGAGGTAAGCTGCCATTTATATGTAGAGAGACAATGCTAAGTTGTTTTTAGATTCTAAGGTGCTACCAATCATGTAGGAGAGGACTCTCTTTTTCGGGCCATCTTGCCTTTAAAAGCGAATCTTCACATGGAAAGACTAGAGAAGGAAGCGAGCACCGAATGTGTGGGTTCACGAACAAGGGGACTGAAAAGGCAGGGACTAGCAAAGGCTGTTGACAAGGCTGGAGGCACGTACCTGACTCCTGCGCCAGTTTCTGGGCTTTGCTCTCGGTGAAGGACGACATCTCGTAGAAGGCGCGGGGGGAGGTGGTGTTGTCGAAGCCCTGGAAGTGGACGCTCTTGCAGTAGATGACGATGTCCGATAACTCCTTGGCCAGCTTTAATTTGGCGCTCTGGAGACAAGAAAGCAACAGGTTTGGCCTTTCTTCCACACACGGCCTCCCAACTCTACGTTCAAAGCCCCATGTAGAAGGGTCTAGTTTTCACAGCCCCATGATGGGTGCAATGGGATAAAGTGCTAATGTAATTTATTCACCTTAATTTGGGTTATTGCTGATTATGCACTATATGTATCTTATGTCTTTTTAAAACAAACTTTGTATTGTGGATAATCTAAGCACTATACCCAGATGTACAGACACTCTTTTCTCAACCTGTGTATTATATAATTTTAACATTAGCTTTAATAAAATGTCAAGGCCTTCTGCAGGCTGGACAGCCAGGATCTCGCTTATGCCCTTTCCCTCTCCACATAATTCTTCCCATTCAGTGATCCGGTCAGGGCTTTGACTTACCGTCCTCTTCTGCTCTACCTCCTTCTTCACAGACTCATCTTCCATTTCGGCTGCTTCATCCTCATCGGAGACATCTTCAGCCTCTATGCTACTGTTCCCGTTCATCCCTATGGTGTCCTCCAGGCTGTTCAACTTCTTTCCCTTCACAAGGATCTTCCCCTTTAATTGCTGCAAAAGGAATCAGAGAAGGATGCTCGGCAGAACCAGGGCCCATTTGAGCTTCACCAGTCACTGGTTATTAGCCAAAGGAATCCAGTTAATGGACAAAGCCATCAGCCCACCAAGGCTGTACCCTACACCCTGAAGTGGCCAATGCCGGAGATTTCAAAGAATGGCAACCACCTCCCAGCCCATCTGCAGAAACCGATGATCAGAAAAAGCTCCTGTCTGAAAGCACCAGGTAATCAGCATGCTCTCTGAAACATGCAGTGTGATCCACCTTAAATTACCAGACATAACTACGAGTCCTATTAAAGGCTACAAAATTATCCAACTCTTTTTAAATATCTAACATCGCCCAATGGTCACAGAACAAGACTGGGAGTTAGGACAGATGGGATGTATTCCTGGCTCTGTTACTGCCTCGCTGAGTGACCTTATGCAAGTCACTTAACCTCCTTCTGCCTCTATTTCCTCATCTGTAAAATGGGGATAGGGAAACTTACACCGTTTTGTAAACCGCTTGAGAGCCATGGTTGAAAAGTGCTATATGCCAACAAGTGACAGCATGTGTTTGACCAAAGGATTCCACATGATCATGATGCACTGCTCAGTATCTTGGACAATGGTCAGGGCCCGCTTTGAAGATACTCTGTGCTCAAACTCAAGGAGAGCTCTGGGTTTTTAGCACATCTCACAGACAGACTCTTTATAAGCAAAACAAAAAGATTAGGTGCCAGATCCCCCACTGGAGCAGATCAGCATCCTCCAATACAGCAATGCCAATTTGCACCAGCTGAGGAGCTGGCCCAAGACATTCCATTTTTGTATTATATGGCTTATCACAACCCATGAGAAGGTCCCGGGGGACTTGACCCCGGTCTACAAGTAGCAACACGGGGGAAAGATTTCTGATAGTAGAGGGCGCTTTAGGGTCGGAAGCTGAAGCTAGATATATTTAGACGAGAAACAAGTGGCAAAGATTTAACAGTGAGGGTAATGAACCATTGGAACTATTTACTTAGGGATGTGGTGGAATCTCCATCACTTGCTGTCTTAAAACCAAGACATCTTTTTAGAAGTTCTGTTATGGCTCAAACAGAAGCTATGGGCCTGATGCCAGGATCACTGGGTGACACTCCCTGGCCTGTGTTGCGCTGGAGGGCAGGCTAGGTGACCAGAATGGTCCCTTCTGGCCTTACAATGTATGAACTCCAGTAGCACGTGCTGCAGCTTGTTAGTTTTTTACTCAAGTGGGTTGGGATTTTCAAAAGCACTTAGCACCGGCCCACCTCTGCTCCCAGCGAACACAGTCGGAGATGTACCACTGACTCCAGCCTGGGTGCCTAAGTCCGTGCTGAGGGTTAGGAAAATCCTACCCTCAGTGCACAGCACTGTCCTTATCTTCCCAAGGAAAGATGGAATCCGCGAATAAACCACTCTGCTCGCTTTGGTATGACATGCACTCCCCCATTCTTTTACGTCCTGCCGAGCACCCACGATCTTTAATGTATTTATTCTCTCAACACCCCCCTGAGGCAGGGCAGTGCTCGTAGCCCCATTTTACAGCTGGGGAACTAAGGGGCTAAGTGCCTTGCCCAAGGTCACACGGGATGATTGTGGTGGAGCAAAGAATTGAGCTTGGGTCTCCCAAATCCTCAGCTAACGCCCTGACCACTGAACAATCCTTTCTCTAGATTTCTGAGTGCTGTGATGGGAGAGGCCACAGTCATGCTGTTCTTAAATGACAGGGCTGTAGTAAACCAGGGATCTTTTTAAAGCAATCAAGCAGTTTTCAAAGAACATTATACTCTCTTTGTGGGTGACAGCGCATTGTACCGTGTCTCAGCAGAGACCAGCCTGACACATCACGCAGTGATGTTGCAGGAGATTTTGCTGGCCTCACCGCAAAGTCTGGCTTGAACTGAAATTTACCATTGAAACCTGACAAAGGAGCCAAGCTTTTTTTTTTTTTTAGACATCACAAACAAGCTGTTTACTTTGGAACAGCCCTCCTGGCACTCAAAGACTGCACAAAAGCTGCCAGCAGGAGGGTACCAATTACCAGGCAACATATGGCAGGAACAGACATCGCCCGTCCTCATCTGCGTATATCTCACTTGATTTCCTGCCACTGCTAGGGCCTCGGGGATTGGTGCACCCCAGCCCCTCCTATTCTTTGCCTAGGGCATAAAATAGTTGTGTCTCCTTATGGGTGCAATACTTTGGTCTAATTGCAGTTGTTGGAGTGAGTATGCGGGTGCAAGTGGCCTGTGGTATACAGGAGGTCAAACTAAATGAGCTGGTGATTTCATTTCTCTGCATTCATTTCAGGAGCCAGTTGAAATCTGTCCCCCATTTTTAAACACTCTCCATAGTGCTTCCCTCTCTTTACACCTTCCCTACGCCCTGCAGTACTTTACCATCCCCCTATTCCTCTGTCCTTTCATAACATCTAGACCCTGCAGGAGAAATTCATCCCTGCACAGAGGCCTATGCACCACTTACATCCCACTCAAGCCTTCATTGTTAGGCCTCATGCTGGCACTCTCCACAAGGGTGAACTTCATCTCACTAGCGCAAGACCCTTCTCCCATGCAGATTCTGGACCACCCTCTACTGTATATAAAAGCTGTGTGTTGCTATTAGTTATTACCTCTCCGCCTCATTGGTACTTTATCTCTGTGACGCTGCCTTTTTATCACAGAGCTCTCTAGGGAAGGGCATTTCAGGCCTCCTGGCCACAGCCTCATTTCTGGGTCCAGAAGAAAGAAAAAGGATGGTCTTGTGGTTAGGGCCATGGCATAAAATGTAGGAGATCTAGATTTAATTCCCAACTTTGCCACTGACTTTGTGCGAAACCTTAGGCAACTCACTTAATTCCTCAGCTCTCTGCCGGCAAGAAGGGACTAGTAATCTTTCCCCATTTTTTGGGTCTTTAAATCAAGACTGGATGGTCTTTCTAAAAGATACGCTCTACTTCAAACAGAAGTTATGGGCTGATGCAAGAATCAGTGAAGCTCTCTGGCCTGTGTTATACAGGAGGCCAGACTACCTGATCACATTGGTCCCTTTTTGGCCTATGAATAATGTCTTTCCCCTCTCCCCCCCCACCCACCCACCCCCCCTTTGCCTATACCTCTTGACTTCTCTCTAATTCTGTTGTGATTTGGTGTTTATCAGTGAGGGTGAAATTCCCTCAGTCAGCCTTAAGTCCTATTTTGAGAGATTAAGTGGCACACTGGTCTCGGTGCTACCCTCTTGCTCAGAGGTGAGGTTCATAACTGAGCTGTGTGAAGCGTTTCAGGCTCCTGTTTCTGTAGAAGATGCTGTACTACAGTGGTCTCCAACCTTTTGACACCCAAAATCACTTTTTGAATTTAAGGGCAACCCAGGATCTACCCTGCCCCTTCCCTCAGGCCCCACCCCTTCCCCAAAGCCCCGCCCCACTCACTCCATCCCCCCCCCCCTCCATTACTCGCTCTCCCCCACCCTCGCTCACTTTCACCGGGCTGGGGTAGGGGGTTCGGGTGCGTGCTCTGGGCTGGAGCTGAGGGGTTCGCAGTGTGGGAGGGGGCTCTGGGCTGTGCCTGGGGCAGGGGGTTGGGGTGCAGGAGGGGGTGAGGGGTGCACGCTCTGGGAGGGAGTTCAGGTGCAGGAGGGGGCTCTGGGCTGGGGAAGAGTGTTGGGGTGCAGGAGGAGATGCGGGGTGCTGGCTCTGGGAGGGGAGGCAGGGCTGGGGCTTGGAGTGCAGGAGGGGGTTTGGGGTGTAGGAGGGAATTCGGGGTGCTGGCTAAGGGAGGGGGCTCAGGGCTCGGGGTTGGAGTGCAGCCTCCCGCCGGGCAGCACTTACCTCCGGTGGCTCCCGGTCAGTGGTGTAGTGTGGCTGCCGCTAAGGCAGGCTCCCGGCCTACCTTGGTCCCACGCCACTCCTGGAAGGGGCCAACACGCCCCTGCGGCCCCTGGGGGGCGGGCGGCACATGGCTCCGCACACTGGCCCTCTCTGCAAGCACCGCCCCCGCAGCTCCCATTGGCCACAGCGCCACATTCCCAGCCAATGGGAGCTGTGGGGGCGGTGCTTGCAGAGAGGGCCAGCGTGCGGAGGGAGACCCCTGTCCCCCACCCCCGGGGCCGCGCTGGCCGCTTCCAGGAGCAGCGTGGGGCCGGAGCAGGCAGGGAGTCTGTCTTAGCGGCAGCCCTGCTGTGCCGCCGGAGATCACAATCGACTGGGAGATCCTCTAGGATCGACCAGTTGATCGCGATCAACCGGTTGGTGACCACTGCTGTACTACAATAAAAGTTGCATTGAACCTTAGTGCCATGAGGCACGTATGCTGAGAATTGGCACCTGTCAGTCAGTGTGTCTATCTGGAACAAGAGATGCTGACATCCTGATTTTCAGCGGCTTTCCCTCAGGATGAAGTTTAAAAAACTAAACTCTCGTTATGGCAGTCTCGGTTTCCCTCCATGTGATATTAAGTAGTTCCTGCCAAACTACGCCTGAGGGGAAAGAGAATCAACTCATTAGTTTAGCTGTGCTGAGCACACCCTTTGTGCTGTGTAGAAGCCTCGGCGTTCCTGAAATGCCTCAGTAAGTAATGGCAACTGGCAAGACTTGACCACAAAACCCACTTAGTTTACTTGTGGGAAGCACAAGGTCAAATACAACACAATATATCCTGAGAGGCAGCAGGCTTGGGAGTAGATGGAACTCTGGACTAGAAGTCAGGGATAGAGAGTCCCGGTTGCAGAGCTAGCCACACCTCTGCCTGTCTTCTGGTCTCTCCCCGAGTGCAGCTCTGCATGTCTCAGCCCTCGTGCCTTTAGCCTTCCCTAGGGTGGAATCCTGTGATTCTCCCGCTCTCAGACCGGGCTCCAGGCTGCAATACCCTGCACATCCACCATGCTGAGTTCAGGCACCGGTGGTTCTACCCTGTGGGAGTCTGACCAGTGGCATACATGACCAGACAGCCTTTTCGAACCAAAGTACTTATTATTTTAACAACAGGAACAAAGCATTTGTCATCTTGAAATCTTACCTAAAGCCCTATCATCCCCTGATGGTCACTTAGGCAGCCCTAACTTCTTCAGACTCCCCAGCAGGTCCCTGGTGTCTCAGTCTGGTGCCCTCAAACATCCCTCCAAATATCCCTCCCCACCCCCCTTTGACAGAGTGTTCCTTTATAAACTTGCCCGGGTTCTTCTGATCTCCTGTGTTCCCAGCCTTCCCCTGCCGTGGCATTGTCTCTTAACAGCTCTCCAGTGTTTGCTGAGAAGTTGCTTATCTTCAGCCAGTCCTTTCCGTCCTGCTTGGTTTTCCCAACAGCCCCTTTTAAACTCAACCAGTCTACGCACAAAGTAAACATCCCAATAACCCGGTCGACACACAGTATTCATAAGTTATTACAAAGTAGCTCCAAATGCATCACACACAGTTTCATAGATTCATAGGGACCATTAGCTCATCAAGTCTGAGCTCCTGTATAGCACAGGTGAAAGAGCTTTATACAGTTCTGCCACTGACCTGATACATAGCCTTGGGCACTTTACTTAACCTCTCTGTGGGCATGATCCTGGTAGAGGCTAAATTCAGGTGAGAATTAAAAGGGCTCAGCACCTTGTCCCAGTTTCCCCAGTGTGCAGAATAAAGATACTTTCCTACCTATCTGACAGGGGAGCTGTGAGGGTTAATGAGATACTGCTTGTCAAGGGCTCTGAAGATCCAATACACTAATTCTTATTACACCCTTATTTTGTACAGTGTCTTTCAGGGAAATTGTCTCCCGAGCTGCTTTGCCGGGTGAAATAGCAATAACTGCACAATGAAGTTAAATGAGAAACAATGGCAGAGGATGGGAAAAATTAAGGGGCAGCAGCAAGAGAGGAGGAGAGACATTTTCCGGTGAGGTTTTTAAGAGAGGCAGAGAGAGAGGAAAGCTAGCCCAGAAAGGAGGGGCTGCAAAGGCGGCTCCCTCCAACACTGGAATAACTTCGGGAAAAGACACAGAAGAGGAGCCGGGGGAGGAGGTAGAGGGATCAGACCTAGATATTCTCTCTCACTCACACACCAATAGGGAGCAATTTGCACTCCATTATACGTGCGGGGTCAGGACTCAAAAGAAACACTGATGGAAGAGGCTTTCAGAGTAAGTTGCTTGACCAGATGGCCTGGTCCTGTGCCTTTCGGGGCAGCGCTGCTACTCTATGGATGGCACAAGCTCACTCCAGGTCTCACAGGGTATGTCTGCACTGGAATTAAAAACCCGCAGCTGGCCCATGCCTGCTGACTTGGGCTCGCGGGCCTCAGTCTAAGGGGCTGTTTAATTGGGGTGCAAACGTTCCACTTTGGGCTGCAGCCCGAGCTTTGGGACCCTCCTACTTTGCAGGGGCCTAGAGCTTGGGGCTCCAGCCCGAGCCCCAACATCATAAACAGCCCCGTAGCCTGAGCCCAAGTCAGCTGGCATGGGCCAGCCGCGGGTTGTTAATTGCAGTGTAGAGACACCACAGCGGACTGGGGATTGCAGGAGACTTGTGCAATGATGGCTCTGACTCAGGCAGACTTTCTGCCACTGAGGAGTGAATCGAGCCCAAGGAAGGTGAGATGGGCAGGGGGCCACTCCATGACACTCTGAAGTGTTGAGAGGCCAGGGGCACATGGTCACATGTCTTTTTGTATGTGAGATGGTGGGCAGCAGCCAGTAGCGGCGCGAGCTTTGCCGGCGCCCTAGGCGGCGGAAGGTCCCGCCCCCCAAATCCCGCCCCCAACCGCGGCGGCGGAAGGGCCCGCCCCCAAATTTCTACGGGCGGCCGGGGCGCCGGCGCCCCCAAAATAGCAGCGCCCTAGGCGACCGCCTAGGTGGC
Organism: Platysternon megacephalum; assembly: GCA_003942145.1. NCBI lineage: Eukaryota > Metazoa > Chordata > Testudines > Platysternidae > Platysternon > Platysternon megacephalum. The sequence continues at coordinate 3,030,707 of QXTE01000138.1, forward strand.
CTAATGGGAGCGCCGGCCCTGGCAGCAGCACTCTGGGCACACCAGCCCATACAGCAGTGGCTTCTGGGGCAGCCCCTGAGAAGGGAGATGCTGTAGTCAAGGTGAGAAGCCATGGGCTAAATGCCTGCATGGGGATGTCAGGGTCACAGCAAGAGCTATCCACTCTATCAATCTTGAGTGTTTCATGAGGACTCTTTATTATTTAACCCATCTGATTCCTCTAGTCACCAATGACTTTAACGAGTGCTTATTTCAATTCCAGTGCTGGGCTGGCTAGGCTATTTTCTGCATGCTCTGTAGTTAGGATCACCCACCCATGAGTTATTGTTCCATTCTGATCTAATAATTTCTTCCACTTGGCTCCCGAATGAGCTTTCTCAGAGACGGGAGAAATAAAAAGCCAGGTGCCTTTCAGAATGGCAAATGAAGCGCCTGGATTTTGTCCCTAGGTAGAGTGATGTTTTCCTCCCAGGAGGTCACGTAGATGGGAAACAAGATAAAGAACAAGAGAGACAAACTTAGAGAGCCTGACCAGGGAAACCTCCGGGGGAAGATGGTTTCATGGAGAAGGAAGTTTCCATGGAGGGTGAACTAGTGGGGATGGGATGGGATTATCCATTGTACATCTTTACCTTGGATGTGAGAATTGACATACCATGTGCCCAGCAATGCAAATCAACCATCCATCTGTATAAAGCACCTAGCCCCAGTGCTGCTAGGAGACTGTTTGTGCTCCGGGCTGGTGGAGTGAAGAGTGGCTGAGGGGATCAAACCCCCACGATATGTGCGACTCTAGCCTCTCCTTTCTCCTCCAAGCCCCACAGCAGCCTTCCATGCCGGCCTACGCAGGGATATTACACAGACTGGTTCCATGGCCCGTGGGGGTGCACTGGCACCCATGCAGCCATCTGCCCGTGGACCTCCCTGGGCATATCTTAAGTGGTGCAGGGGCTTTTGCTGGGCCTTGGCAACAGGGTTAATTGCCCCTGATGTGAGTAGGCAATGAGATCACTTATGTGCATAAGGACTACTCACATCAGTAACGGTTTGCAGGATTAGGACCTACCAAATTAGATACACACCCTGGACAGCACCGTGTAATTTATTAGTGCGAATCGAAACTGTGCCAACTTCCCTTTTCCTGCAGTGCGGTATATAGTCCTAAAACTACCCAGCCAACGGACTCCATAACGATGCTTCTCTTGCTTTGCATTTTGTTTACAACCTTCTAGCTGTTTGCCAGGGGTGGATTCCAAACTGAGAAAATAAATGGACACACTTTTTTCTAATAAAAAATTCACTGCCCCCTCCCTCTTCCCTCTTGCCAGCTTTACTAGGAAGTGGAAAATCAAGGAAGGTTTTTTACGTATCAATTATAAATGAAAGTATTTTTTACAACAGTCAACAATTTGGTCTTGAGAAAAGATTCTACTAGGCACACATGTTAGGCAGATGGAGGAATAGCACAGGAGGAAAAAAGTGAGGAATTATTTTTATACCACTATTTTTTCCTTTTTTTTAAAAAAAGCTGACGAAACCAGATCTTTAGCTGATATAAATCAGCATAGCTCCATTGACGTTAATGCTGCGACACTGATTTATGCCAGCTGAGGAGCTGGCCCATTGTCTATCAGAGGAGCTAGAGGGCACATCAGGTAGATAGCAGGAAACAAAAATGTGCAAAATGTCTTTGGTTTTTGTTTGATTTATTATTTCCCATTTTATTTGTTAAAGATTTATTTATATATATATCATTTTACTGGGCTACAAAGAGTTAACAGCCCTTTGAAAAGCAATCAGCTGATTTCAGAATTTTACACTGAGGGCAAACAAGGAGCCAGGAAGTGAGGGGAAAGCCAGTAACACAATCTCTCAAGAGCTTGCTTGTCCAACTCAGTAAAATCTTATTCAATCCCCCAGTCCTATTCCTGCACGAGCCATGGCACAGTCAGTGCCTAGCTATGGAGTGAAATTCTTTTCCCTAATGCAAAGGTCCCAGTGGAACAATGGTGCGTTTATCCATAATAATAAATCCTGTTTATTATAGCAATGCCTAGGGATCAACCAAGAACAGGGCCCCATTTTGTTAAGCACTGTACAAATACAAGGTAACACTCCCAAATGCCTTAAAATACAGCAGAACACGAGAGACGCCAAATTCCTATGGTATTTTTGACCGCTTTTCCCCTTCCCCTCTCTCCCGCACTGACCATCGGATTTTCCCCATCCACAAACTCCTCCCAGCACTTTCTGGGCCAATGAAGCTTTGGGTAAAAATAAGAGTTTAAAAAAGCATTCAAAATGACTTAGGTAATCCAAGGTCATTTTTGTCGCTGTATCTTCTCCTCCATGTGCTGCTGTTTTGGAATCAGGCTGAAGTATCATAGAGTGGGACAGATTTTCAGCTGGTATAGATCGGTGTTATTGGCATCCAGGGAGCTATGCTGCCTCACCCCCAGCTGAGTGAAACTCTGGCTAATTGACTGCAACAGTCCTAATGAGTTCAGCTCTGTATTGAATTTATTAGCAGCATGGATGGTAGCCAGCCAAGGGCCCACAAGTGTTAACTCACTTAGTTACCTCATCAGTCTGCTGGGCCCCTTCCTCCCCTATCAGGCCTGGGGGTCAGCTCCCCAAACTCATGGGCTGCACTGATGTGCAAGGATCTCTAGGCATGTGCCACTGGCAAGGGGCCTCCATGCAAAGGTACATTGCCTCTGCACTGCCACCCAGCTCTCCCCCTCCTCCTTGACAACGCAGCCCCCATGCTCTTTATTACTCCCCAAGCCACCACTGCCCTCAGAATCTCTCTCAGCGGGAAGAGAGTCTGCAACAAGACATGGTTTGCAGTAACCTGCACTGATTTTCCCCATGCATGTCGAGGAAGGGAAGGGGAAGGGGAAATCAGTGCAGCATGGCTGTCTCAGTTACTCTGTCTACTCCCTGGGAACGGGCCAGAATCCTCATGGAATAGCTTCCAAGGGACTGAAGGGCAGCAGAAAACAAGCCAGTGAGAGCTTCCTTCTTCTTTCAGTAAGAACAGTGCTGCTCCTCTATATTATAATCAAGCAGTGGTCAATTCTGCCTATTCAGAAGCATAGCGACAACTCCCCTAGCTACTTCTCTCAAGGAGCTAGTCTTCCCCTCATATACACTAAAACTAATTAGGATAACTCCAGTATCCAGAGGACATTAGGCCCCGGAAGGTCATATTAGCCAAGTTCTGTGTAAGGTGAGCATATACAAAACAGACCTGTAATACCCAGCTGACTGGACGTGCCCTGTGAGAAAGCAATTGCTAACAGGGCTGAAGACATTGTCTGGCCTCTGGACCAGAAATTCCCTGAGTTCCACAGAGCCTGTCTTCAACTGCGACTCCTCAGTGACTCTCCTTATCACGGTGAGTGATATTACATCAGTCTGGTAAGAACGCAGGCCGCGTAACAACACACAAACAGTAAAGTAGCTCCACTCACCTCTGGCGAGGGGAAGTCTGATGTATTTCCATCAACTGGCATTACCAGCAGCATGTCCCCTAGGATCCTCTTCAGGTGCTCAGCCATCATCTTCTGCTGTTCCAGGCTACAGTGGTTCTCCAAGGAAATGATTACCGGGTACGGAGAGGTCTGTGGTAGGACAGCAACATACATCATGGTTTAACTCTGGCAATCTCTTCCCTCCATGTGTTACAAAACCAATTGGCTGCTAGCAGTTTTCAAAAGGCACATTTCATTGGAAACTGGGGTGTTAACACAGCAGTACAGACGAGTTCAAATACACATTAACTTTACACTATTTAACATTACACATTAACATAACATTACACATTCATAGCACTATTTTGGTAGTCATCTACTGAAGCCTCCCAGGAAGCGTCATCTAGAGGCTAAGGCACTGGACTGAGAGGCAGGGTCTCAATTCCCAGCTCAACTGGTCCACAGACCTTGAACAAGTCACTTAACTTTCCCTGTGCCTCAGTTCCCCATCTGTAAAATGGGGATAATGCTTCCTGACCTCAGAGGGGTGTTCTGAAAGTAACATCCATTAATGCCTGTGAGATGCTCAGATACTAGTGTGACGAGGGCAAGACAGATCCTATATCATCAAGTCATTTCTTCCTTTCCTGATAACGCATCTAACGGGTTTTAGGACCCCACTGTGCACCCTCCTGGATATTTCCTTGCAATGTAGGCTTCTGATTTCTGCGTCCTAAAATCCTGGGGAAAACTGGATGTTGGCTCTAAAGGCAAATTAACTGAAGAAGAAGGAGCAAGCCTGAGTGAGTCTGGAAGAACAACAGTCTTGGTAGAAAGGATGACAGCCCAGGGCCTGCTATGCAAGGCACCCAGGTTTGATTGCTACACCCTGTAATTTACTCCCAGTAGGAAGAGAGAGGGAATATCTCCCATCAGCCCCTCACATGCACACACATGGATTTCTCTAAAACCTCTGGATAAATAAGGCTGAGCCATCAGACATCACAGCCAAGCTAAACATGAACTGAACAGCCGAGTTAATTTGACTGCCTACATTTCCCATTGCCTACATGCATTCTTGTTCTAATTTCTGGTTACTGTCTTCACTGTGGCAGGGGTCCGGGTCCCATCGTGCTAAGTGCTGCGCCCATGTGCAATGCAAAGACAATCCCTGCCCCAAAGGGCTCAGCATTTCAATAACCCTCAGGTGCTGCTCACTGCAGAGGGCCAGGCACAGGTACGGCAGCCCAGAAAGGGACCAATGAGAAATGGAAGTATGCAGGTTTCATTCTGTACGCACAATGGAAAGCTGAATATTTCACTGGAGCGGAATGTCTGCCTGTTTGTTCTCAGGGAAAAGAAATGAAGCTGCAGGATACCCCCCGTCCTTTGTTCTTACTTGGAAAGCATAGTTCTTGATGGCCTTTATGGCATCGCTGAAGAGGATCTTGGAGGTGAGTGTGTAGCCATGATAAATGACAGGCTCTGAGTTAGGACCATCCCAGCAGTCCAGCTCCACACAGCGGCAGCCTTTGGTCAGGGCTCTGGAAACAAAGAATGGAGGCATTTGGGTTTTTCTCCCTCCCAAAAAAAGGGACGATATCGTATATGGGCATTTCAATATACGCTGAAGGCTGATGGGGGGCTTTGACAAGTGCAGAGTAAGTGAAAACAGGGGAACCTGTAAAAGTGTAATGGGACTAAGGAGAGGGGCGCTCAAGAGAGATCAGAGCAACTGAAAAGAGAGGAGCTCAGAGAAACTGATGAGCAAGCTCAGAAATGCATAAAGGAATCTGAGGAGAGGGGAGATGGGAAAAGCTCAGGGCAGCTGAAGACAAGGGGGATCTGAAAAGCACAGGGGGGTTGGAGAGAAGGGACATTAGGGAAGCCCCGAGATGGTGAAGAGCAGATCAGGAAAGGATGACTCGGCATAAAGAGAGTGGATCAAAGAAGCCATCAGTAGCTGCCACAATCAGAGAGGCCTAGACCATGTGCTTTCTTCATGCAGATTTGACAAGGAGTTGGGGATGCATTTTCAAAGCTGTGCTCACTGATGTAACTATGCGAACTCCACTGGCATTTAATGAGACTAAATCCCCTTTAGAAAGTTCACCCCACAGATTATACATCTTGAATGTGCGCTCAGAAAGCCTGTCTGGTTCAGTCATTTCCTGCCTTCAAATGTAAGTTCTTGTCTATATATGCATCACTGTAGGCTTCTGAAGATGATCTTTCCACTTTTCTCTACAGAGGAGTATGTGTACAGTAGGCCATGTGTACAGTAATTCCCCATATGCTTAAAGTGACCCATCTCCTATAAGCACTGCTACAAGACCTGTGGGAACCACAGAGTTAACCACAATGGAAACAGGATTAAGTAATTTCCTGATATTGCGAAATGCATTCAAATAACCAATGAAAGCAATTCACTGAGCTAAATTGTCTGCCCCCTCCCCGTCGCTTTTGACTACATAGCTGCTGCTCCCCAACAATTCCATCAGGTAGGAAAAGAGCCACGGTAGCAGAGCACCGACTCAGTGTAACTAACGCTCACAATCTGATCATGACTCACGTGATTTGGGGGGGTTTCCTCCTGGAATCATGCTATTGCCTGAGAATTCAGCTTTCACTGAAAAAAGAGTAAATGTCTAGCCCTCATGGCTGCAGAGAAAAGCTTGAAAACATGACCCGTGAAGTCCCCAACTCCAGAAGACAAATACAAAGCATGTTACATGTATTAGTTTTAAAATATCATTATTTGGGGGGCCTGACTCAGGATTATTGCACATTTAGGGTTGGCAATACCTCTCTGCTGGCTTAGCTACAGGCTGGCCTGTTTGCAGCTGTTTGAGGCCACTCCAACATCTGGCCACTAGCTGGCAGACACAACAATCAGCAATAAGGTTAGGGTCAGTTCATGCAAGGGTGGAATTGAACATTCTAGGATCAAGTCTGCCTGTATGTGTTCTGCATCCTGGTACAATCTGTGTTGAGAGATCCCCCTTTACCTGATATAGGCCTCTGTGCTACTGGGCCCTCTGATCTGGTCTTCCATTAGATAGGTGTTGTGCGACGACGACACCAAGTAGTGACTGAGGGGCTGAGTCATGTCCTGGTAAACTTTACTGTGAGAGGAGTTGAATATGTTCCCCTCAGCAGACAGCAGATACATCAGGAAACCATCTTTGGTCATGATCTGTTGTTTCTTGGCTACCAGATAGAAGAAATATAAACCAGCGATGAAAATATGACATCTTGGTACCGGAAGAATGTGAAACACCCTAAGGGTATCCTGAGCTGTGAGGCCCCTCAACACCACCTGCCCTAGTATGAGGAAGTTTTATCTATGCCTTGCTGTGGGCAGCGGCGGCTCCAGGCACCAGTGCAGCAAGCGCGTGCCTGGGGCGGCAAGCCGCGGGGGGGCGGCCTGCCGTTCGCTCCGAGGGCGGCAGTCAGGCCGCCTTTGGCGGCATGCCTGCGGGAGGTCCGCCGGTCCCGCGGCTTTGGCAGCAATTCGGCGGCGGGTATGCCAAATCCACGGGACCGGCGGACCTCCCGCAGGCGCGCCGCCAAAGGCGGCCTGACTGCCGTTCTTGGGGCGGCAAAAAAGCTAGAGCCGCCCCTGGCTGTGGGTCAGCTCTCTGACCCCACCGGGTTCTGGCTACACAAGCACTGCCTTCCAGGCCTCCACTCTCTCTGAACAGGTTAGCGAAAGGCACACACCAACCCCCAAGTCTTCAGAGCACTCCTTGTCGTGTCCAGCCCCTCCCAATGACCAGGCCTGCTGTTCCCAAAAGAGCAGTATACACCAGCTTGTAAGATTCAACTCAGGATCACCACTTTGCTTAACACCACAGCACTGAGATCTATTTACAGTGAAAACAAGAACAAGTTCATTCTCAAATACAGACATTCCAGTGATAATGAGTAAGAATACTGGAAACAAATGATTACATATAAAACAAAATCATAACATGCTTTCTAGAGACTAAACTTAACTAACAAGTTACCCTCTTTTCTAAAGAAGCTTATCTCACCCAAAGTTAACTCCCGTGGTTTCAACCAAGCCTGGCTGAGATCCCTCTTTCATGAACCAAACTCGCTGTCTATGTCCTAGGTGAAGGATGACAGATCTTCTTTGTCCCCCAAACAGACCAGTACAAGCCTTTGATGTACACCTCCAGATAGGGTTCCACCCCCCACCCCTCCGCTGTCCACCTCTTCCTGCTACTCTTCTTGCTTTGAAGTTTTCACAATCCTTCATTAGCATTCGGTTCAGACCAGACTCACCGTGAACCATACAGTGAACTGTCAGATAAACATTCTTGTCTGACAGAAAATCTGTTTTTCACCTTGTCACCTGTGACTAGTCCCTGGACACAGGATGTAATTTTCAGTAAAATATTGTGTGTAAACATAGCTCTTTACACAACATGCATACATGAGTTCATGATATCGATGACCAGTGTGACACTGGCTTTTATTTGAGACCTCACAGGACATTATTTGGTGAACTAGAATGTACATACAAGACTCAGGGGATTCCTGGAGCCCCTCAGCCGCAGGCACCGACTTTCTTCTTTCCGGGTGGGAGCTCCACCCCCACCCCACCCGAGGCCCCGCCCCCACTCCATCTTTTCCCCCAAGGCCCCACCCTAGTTCCGCCTCTTTCCGCCCCTGCTCTGCCCCCTCCCCCTAGCGCCTCCCACCCGCTGCCAAACAGCTGATCGGCCGGGCCTGCCAAACAGCTGATCGGCAGGTGGCTGGTGGGTGCTGAGCAGAGGCCAGATCCGGTAGGAAGTTCTTACCCAATCGGGCTCCACATGTGACTTAGGGAGGGGAGATATGATTGAGGTCTATGAAATCATGACTGGTGTNACGGGTGACAGGTCCCAAGGGGATTTCTGTGATCCAACCCGTCACAATTTCATGATCCATTGTCACTCAAGCTGCCTTCCACCTTCCAATTCTCAACCAGTTCCTCCNAAGTTCTTACCCAATCGGGCTCCACATGTGACTTAGGGAGGGGAGATATGATTGAGGTCTATGAAATCATGACTGGTGTAGAGAAAGTAGCTGAGGATCTGGCCCATTGAGTTCAATTAAATCTAGATGGTCTTTCAGGTGGGACTCTGAAAACCTAAGTTCTGCCCGCTCTGCACGGATCTCAAAATTCCCATAGTACTTGGTTTTCCCCACAGGATCTTACCTAGCAATTCTCCGAGTTTGCTAACATCTGCCTTCTTGAAGTCCATTGTCTTTCTTTTGCTGTCTTCCTCCTGACATTCCTTAGAATCATTAACTCTATCATTTCATGATCCATTGTCACTCAAGCTGCCTTCCACCTTCCAATTCTCAACCAGTTCCTCCCTATTTGTCAGAATCAAATCTGGAACAGCCTCTCCCCTAATCACTTTCTCCACCCTCTGTAATAAAAAATTGTCTCCAATGTATTCCAAGAACTTAATGGATAATCTGTGTCCTGCTGTACTATTTTCCCAACACATGTCTGGGTAGTTGAAGTCCACCATCACCACCAAGTCCTGTGCTTTGGATGATTTTGTTAGTTGTTTAAAAAAAGCTTCATCCACCTCTTCTTCCTGGTTATGTGGTCTATAATAGACCTCTACCATGACATCACCCTTTTTTTTTACCCCTTTTAGCCTTACCCAGAGACTTTTAAGACGTCTGTCTCCTATTTCCATCTCAACCTCAACACAAGTGTATACATCTTTGATATACAAGGCAACCCCTCCTCTCTTTTCTCCCTACCTGTCCTTCCTGAGCAAGGTGTACCCTTCTATACCAATAGTCCAGTCATGTGTATTATCCAGACGCCTGGCCGTGGCCTGCCGTCGGCATGCTCAGATGCAGGAACATAGACACCTAGGGAACTTTTACTCCAAAAATGTAGGCTCCGAGTGAGCTTAGGTGCCTACAGAGTTTGGTGGCAGCTGAGAAGGAGCTTTGTGAATCCCAGTGAGGCCTGATTCTGGGATTTAGGTGCCTAAAGTGGCAGTTAGGTGTCTAAATCCTATTGTGAATCTAGCTCTTTGTGACTCAGTTTCCCCATCTGGAAAATGGAAATGACAATACATATCTGCCTTTGCAGAGTGCTTTGAGATCATCAGATGACAGGTGCTATAGTAGTGCTAAATATTATACAAGGATTATTATTAAATAAACCATCTGTCACTTCCCCACAAGGACTACAGCAACCCTTAAAATTCTATATATCAACCACTTTCCTGCTGGGTACTGCACCAGAGCAAAGACCTGAGAAAAAAGACACTTTCCAGTCTACCCAACACATCCCTGTGGAGCTGCTAACATTCTTCTGGAATATTGACACATCAGAGATGGCTGCTGCAATACAAGGACACGCAAGGCTGCAGAAGGAAACAGCAGCAAAATAGTTCCAGGAATTGCTCTACCCAGAGCAAGCATTTTAGACTCTCACCCAAATAGCAGCCAGTGCTGCCAACCCACCTGTTTCGTTGGGTTCATATCTCTCAATCAGGGAGAGTGCAGATTCAGGGACAGCATCCTCCTCCTGCTGCTTTTCTCGGAGGAACCTCAGCAGGTTGTCCCTGGACATGATCCCTTCAGCACTGGAGTATTTTGCGAAGATCTCGTCTATCTCCGCCCGCTCAGTCAGCATCTTGTAAAATGTCTCTATCTCCTCATCTTCCAAGGTCTCTGTCTTGGATTTGTCACACTGCTGTAAACGTAGAGGGGAGAAGGAGTGAAAACCTTCTTTCCTTATAGCATATTCCAGCCGTAATCTGCACCATCTCTAAACAGTGTAGAACACAAAATAATTGGAAAGTTATTTGCCGCCTAATGAGAAGCCCTTGATTGATGGCTCTTACTGACCTATCCAGGGTCATTTTCTGTCACTGAAACATCAACAGTTATTATTACTTATTATTTGTATTACTGTAGCACCTAAAAGCACTAATCATAGAACAGGACCCTGTTGTGCTCGGTGCTGTACAAACACAGAGCAAAAAGACTGTCTCTGCCCCCAATAGCTTACAATCTACGATAAGACAAGATACAACAGATGGAGTTAGTCAGACAAGGAAACAATAAATGAAACATGTATTAAGCAAGTAATGAAGGGACTGATGTACAGCCAATTAAAGTCAATGGAAAGACTCCCATTCACTTTAATGGGTTTGGGATTTGGCACTAAGAGACTAGCAAGCAGAGGCAGAAAGGCTGGTTGAAGATGTTCCATAAAAACTGCTTTTGGATGGAAAATTTGGGTTTTCAGCAAAACGAATTTTTTGGAGAAAAGTTCCTGCGTTCTGTGGAAAGTTTTAATTTCTCCTCAGAAAAACAAATGCCCCCAAACCAAAATATTTTGATCCAGATATCCTACCTTGGTGCCTCAGGGGAGCTGTAGTTCAGTTTCCTTGCGTCCCCAGTCTCCTCTAAGGGTTGGCCTCCCCAGCTAGACGATGTCTCCCAGGATGCATCACAACCAGAGACTCCCATGAGGACACCACCTCCCATAAAGGGAAACTGGGATGCATTATGGAAGATGTAGCCCTTCCAGAAGCCAAGCTCATTAAGGAGAATGGGAGCATAAGGCACTGAAACTACAGCACCCTTGAGGCCCTACAGCAGAATTTCTGAACTGAAAAGTTTCAGTTTCTGGCTCAAATACTTCGGTTTTTGATGGTTTATTAAAAGTCAAACTTTTCCATGAGAATTAATGAATTTTCATCAACATTTCCAATGGGGAAAAAGCCATTTTTCCTACCAGCTCTAGTTAGCAGCTGACTAGATGTGATATAATGGTTGCCCTTACAATCTTCACAATGTTGCCTCTGCAAGCAATATTACAGCAGTGCTCCCTATCTCGCCCTAATGTTAATTACTTTGGTAGGATTTTTGTTGGTAAACATTTTAATTAACTAAAGGTCAAACAAAACAAACCATAATGGAAAACCTGGACATACATCAACGTGGTCGTTTAAGACACAGAGTCTCTTATTAGGATTGAGGGATTTTTGGTGCAGGTTTCTCTGTACCTAGCTTATCAGCTGATGCCTAGATATTTTGATGACTGGCTCTCTATATATATCTAATATAGACAGCCAGCTCTTCCATAGCTGAGGATCTGGCCCATTGAGTTCAATTAAGTCTAGATGGTCTTTCAGGTGGGACTCTGAAAACCTAAGTCCTGCCCGCTCTGCGCAGATCTCAAAATTCCCATAGTACTTGGTTTGCTCCAAGGTCCTTGGCCAAAAAAGGTCCCATCCCCCAGCCCTGAGTGCTGTAGACCATGCTGTGTGCCATTTGGTGGTCACCACCCACTTCAGAGGTGGCAACCTTTCAGGGGTTCTGTACGTGCATAGTATATAACTGGTTCTGGGATCCCTCAGGATGGTAGACACGGTATAAATGCAAGATATGGTTACAGTCCTGATTCCTAGAAACAAAATGCACATTTCAGTTTAACCAACCATCCTGTTAGGACCCAAGCCAAGCAGTGCTAATCACACGGAAGACAATCATGATGCCCCTGAGATTTCCTCTAGCAAGATGATAATGAGGTCTTTGGGGCACTGGTATTATTGCTCCCTATGGAAAGTCACCACTGGAACACTTTGGGAGCCGTTGGGCTGCCTAGTTATGAACCAAACTAAACTATCCAGCAGCTCGTTGCATTCTACAAGTCAACACTATGCTCTCACAACTGGCATGATCAGAGGTGGCATTTATTCACCTTAATGATGAGAGAAGCTGAGAAAGTGGCCTACTTACACGCGCTGTTTCTCCTGACATGCTTAGTAATTTACAAGGACACCCTCTACATAGGTTTCAACTTATTTGCTTTTTTAGTTTAATATTAAGGTTGTTACATGGTTTTTGCAGATGCATGTTAACACTATGGTGTACGGTACAGATGGTGTCGTTACAAGTTTATAATGTTTTTTGTTTTCTTTCTGTATTCTGATGTGTGCATTGAAAAGCATAAAAACAATAAAAAAAATTAATCCAACAAGATAGTTTTCTACACTCTTGAAGCAATTATTTTGCTTGCTGTCGTCTGTGTCTATACCAGGGGTTGGCAACCTTTCAGAAGTGGTGTGCCGAGTCTTCATTTATTCACTCTAATTTAAGGTTTCGCGTGCCAGTAATACATTTTAACGTTTTTAGAAGGTCTCTTTCTACAAGTCTATAATATATAACTAAACTATTGTTGTATGTAAAGTAAATAAGGTTTTTAAAATGTTTAAGCAGCTTATTTAAAATTAAATTAAAATGCAGAGCCCCCCCGGACCGGTGGCCAGGACCCGGGCAGTGTGAGTGCCGCTGAAAATCAGCTCGTGTGCCGCCTTTGGCACGCGTGCCATAGGTTGCCTACCCCTGGTCTATACCATCCTGTGATGTCAGCTTGGTAAAGCTTGTCACCTAAGCAGCGTTAGATCTGTTGAATCCTTGGAGAAGAGGCACAAAGACAAAAGCAGACTGGCGATAGTGGGGATTTGGCCAATGACGCTCTTTCCTTTGAGACAGAGCTGAGCCAATGCCCAAGTACGGCTGTATGGAGGCTTGTGCTGCGGTAAGGGCCACCTCTTGGAAGCCTGGCCATTAGTGGTCATTAGACAGACTTCACTGCCCTTTCCAAAAGAACAGGGGTGCAAGTGCTGCCATCGTGGCCAGATTCCAGTTTGGGTTGCTCTGTGTGTGTGAACATGTTCTCTGAGTTTGACCTGTATGGCGTGGTCCCCTCACTTTGGGTTTGAATGAGCCCCAAATCACAGAGAGAATCTTGGTCCAAACTGCTGGGTTTTACCTGGCTTTGATGCATCCTGACACCCTGAATCAGACTGAGTTTGCCAGAAAGAGTGGGGAAACTTTGTGAAGAAACAGCTGAGATCAAGTTTGAAATGAAATGCACAACCAGGTGAGTTTTATGTGGCTTCTGGTTTCATTGGAGACGTTGTACCCAGGTCTACTTAGAACTTATAGAGGGACCACACAGGTATGGGAGGCCACCTTGACGGAAAACAGGACTAATTTAGGAAAACACCCTTATAGCCACTGTCTGACTGATCGATCATCCTTCATTAGTGTGCAAAGAACAGCACATTGCTACATGAGCCAACACTGTCAAGTGCTTAGTCTCTCTTTATAGCTTTAATTCATTGAGCCCAACGCTCCCCTATGCAGGAACTGAAACGCCTCAAGTCTCCACTCCCAGAGTTTCCTTCTAATTATTCCATTGAGGGAGGGGGTTAGGAAGTGGCAGGGGATTATGCTCCCTAGATCTGTCAGAGACAAGCGTGTCTGTGTGGACGTCTCTCATTTCTCCACTGCCAACCCCTTCCCCGCCTCCTTCTATTCCCCTGGAGCCCCCCCAGAGCACAGCCTCTGTAAGAGCAGCTCATTATCATTACTGTAATTTGCATTTCAGCTGCACCTACAGGCCCCAGGTTAGGTCCCCATGGCTAGGTGCTGTACGCCCCACAGAGCTCACAGTCTGAAAGCTGTTCTTCTGGGTGCTCCCTGACTGCAGCTGCTCCAAGAGGAGTCCCCTCAGAGGAGCAGGCCCGTTCCACCATGTGGAAAAGGAAGGAAGCACGTTACTGCAGACAGAGCTTGTGTTTATGCAGTTTTATTCTGGGGGTTCTGCAGCAAGAAATCAGTAGAGATCTGCTGGCCAACCTCCTCCTGAATCTATGTGGAGCTCCCACACAGAGAGGTCTCCACAGATCTAGGGTTAGGGGAGCACAGAGAGCTGGCATGCCTCCCTTCTATGCAATCCCCAGCTAGGACCTGCCGTCTGAGGCTCCCCAGTAGAACCCTGCAGTGGGACTGGGGTCCCACAGGACCCACTGCCATAAGAGCGGGAGCAGGTAAAATGTACTTTGTTGCGGTCAGGATAGGGTGGGCAAAAAAACCTGTGGTAATTTGTGGGAAAATACTAAATCTCTCGGTCAGTATGTCATAATAGAATTTCAGCAATGGAAAGCAAGTTTTTCTTTTCTTTTTTTAAAAAAAAAGGTTTTAATACTTAACTTTAAGCGAGGGATAGAAAGAGATCTGATGTCTCATAACAAGTTAAAATATTTTTTTACATGGTTTAAGCAAGATTTGTTTTATTCTTTGAGTGGTAAAAATTGTGTCTGAATTCCATTTATATATATAATATATTAACCGATCTGGGTTTCGTTTGTTTGTTTTGTTTTTAGTAGCGTGGGGGAATCTGTCTCTCTTGCGGGATTTGCGGGATCTAAGGTTTCCGTGGGTGGGAGTGGGTACTGCAGGGCGGGACGGGCGCAGGATTTAAAAAATAGTCCTGTGCAGGGCTCTACTCCCGAGCCCTCCACTTGCAGAAGCAGAGGGGAGCATCAGAACCACTACTGGGTTTTGACAACTGTGTGTGCTTTTACCCTTTAGTAGCGCTCTGAAGGGAAAGGAACAGTTCTTTCTGACACTGCCCACTTCAGGGAAGTTAAGTGACAGGTGTGATGAGGGCCTAGAAATCAATCCAATGGGCTTTAGCTCATGCAGGCAGGAAGGCTGGGTTTCAGGAACACTAAAAACTCAACAACTCAGGACTTCTTGTCACCGTCATTACCTTCCCACTGGCTCCGCCAGTAAGTCGAAGCTCAATAAATTAGTAGTGCATATCCCTGAGCGGAGTTCATGTGTCTTGGGTCATTAAAGCAGCATAACTGCTCCAAGCCAGTGTACAGTGTTGCATAACTCTCATGATTGTATTCCTTTAATTCACATTTTCCCCTGCCTTGAATAACTTTCCTTGATTTTACAGAAGCCACTTGGCATTTTACTCCACGGTGTTAGGGCGAGTGACTATAGCAGAACTTATTCCACGGGGGACTAAAGTTTTCGGCGTGTAGTCGTTACACTCTGAAGTCCTGACCCACCAGTGCCCAAGGGCACCTGCTCTCTCACTGATCTTATCCATTTATCTCGCATTATCCATATCAATGTCTGATCCTTTTCTGCATCCCCCTCCGTTCTTGGACTCAGTTATACCTTTGGGACACAGCAGCTCTCACAGTGGGTCCCCAATTCACCATGGGTGGAGTTTTCAAAACGCACTCAAGATTGGCCCAGCTCTGCTCCTACCGGAGTCAATGGGAGTTTGACCATTGATTTAACTGGGAGCCCAGTTAGGCCAACAATGAGCACTTTGAAGATCCTAAGGCACATGCACAATCCTAGGGCTCAGTCAGCATGCTGAGAGTTTGCCTTTGCTTAGGTCTCCAGCCAGTTGGTGTGAGGGTCAGGGACTGTGACCCCAAGCCAGCCCATTCGCTGCCATGCCAATTGTGAATTCTCCTTACCTGAAAGATCTGCTTGGCATAACTGTCATCCATTTGAATGTTCACTTCTTTCAGGAAACTCTTGAGCTCTTTAAAGCTCATCTTGTTGTCTTTGTTCTTATCGGCTTTCCGCAAGCAGGAGTGAATCCAGCTGCAAGCTGATGTAAGGAAATCACTCCAGATCGATTCCTTCCCCCATCTATCATCCCTTCCCCTGGGAAAAAAAACTCACCTAGAGATTCTTGGCCAGGTCTTCAGCTGGTGTAAATCAGCATAGTGCCATCAAACCAATTTACACCAGCTGAGGATCTGGCCCTCTGTTTTTAAAGAGGATGTTACGGGTTGCTTAGGTGGCAGCAGAGCGCTCTGTCACATAGGAGCCCCCGGCCAAGGAGAGATCTTTCACCCACTGGGAGTGGGAAAAACATTATTTGCTCCACAATTGCTTCTTGTCCCAGCTGAATCACAAAACATTTTTGCAAGAGAATGAACACTGCATTCAAGGCCGTTAACAGGGGGTGAGGGAAGGAGGGCAAAGAGCTCCCAGAAGGCAAAACTGATGGTTTCCTGCATGGATAGGTGGGATTTGATCGAGATCCAGTATATCAACTAACATTTGGTTGGAGCTGGGGAAGATGCTAAAGAACCCATGCCTGGATATTGGGAAAAGATTCCCCAGCGGAAACATTACTGTTCATCTTGTGAAAGCTATATGCTGTCTACTCTGGTATATACTTGAGGATCTGTCCCTATATTTCTTACCATTTTTTTAAAAGTGGAACTGGTGCAGCTGGTAGGTTCCGACGTTCCCTTGTAAAACACATAAGGTATATATCATTGTATTCTACACTACCCTAACATTACAGCTGACCATGTTACTGCACTGTTTCAACCGATTACAATAAAATATCTGCAATTTTTTTTTAAGAATGATGCTCAGGAAATTTCCACTGGCATTCCTATGTTTCCACTGGCATTCCTATGTTTCCACTGGCATTCCTATGTTTCCACTGGCATTCCTATGTCTTTTCTGGAAGATTATGTCAGACTGTTAAATATCTTGGCGTTTTTTCAAAATAGGAATGGCTATTACTGCAGCAGAGCACCATCTTTCTTTCTGCCAGTTTAATCATCAAATGGATGAGGTCTTCAGGGAAAGCATTCTATTTTTAAACCAGGGAAATTATCAAACTAAGATCAGGTCATCAAATCTCTATGGACGTAGTCCTCACTGTCATAAACGGGTCTAGGACAGAAGGCACTGTTTCAAAAATCATTCCAAAAAGACTAAAAAATGCCCGTTCTGGGAGATGAGGGCCTGAGCTAGAATATGATTAACTGACCCTAAGGGACAATACACGATATTTTAACTGGGCTCATCATATTTTCCCTGAGAAAAAAGATTTTTACAGATACCAATAGTGTCCGCAGTGGTAACCCTTAATATGTGAATATTTACCTACAATTGCCACATTTGTATCTAAAGCAGTGGTTCTCAACCCCTTTAGCATTGTAGTGCTCTATATGTTATGTGGGCCACATCCACACAATATATATGCTACCTGTATGGCCCTGAGGATGTCACATGGGCCGCAGCTGTGTGCTGACTGGGCTACAAGCAGCCTGCCATCTGAGAACCACTGATCTAAAGGCATGTCTAAATGATCAAATATTTCAGAAGCTGAGGAATGCTGGGATGTTAGTTAGCTGTAATTGACAGGCAATTAACTATCCTCCACCCCACCCCCACCCCGGAGCCCCCTCAGAGCCTGAGAAATATTTGATCATGTTTACACTGCTGGTGTGAATTGAGATTAAGTACTCCTGTTTTTTATAGGACTATTTAGCACGATCTCAGTTTGCACCAGCAGCATACACAGGATCCAGTACTTCAGGTTTGGATGGGGAGGGGGCTCCAGGGATGTTAAATACCTGTGAATTACAGCTAATTGGCTCATTACCTCCCTGGCATTTCTTGGAGTCCAAAGTATTTGATTGTGTAGATATGCCCAGAGATTGTGTGTCACAGTATTTATACTTGGAGTAGGAAGTGTGTGTAAACTGTGCGAAAATGTTGCCTTTTTCATGGTGTATTGAACTTTGCATCTTCAAAGACTAGGCAAGTATTAAACAATGACCTCACCCAATATCCCTGTGAGACTGGTATTATTATCCCTATTTTATACACAAGGAAACTTAAACAAAGAGAGGTTATGCTTTCTTTAATAACTATTAATATTGGATCTGGATGTCTAGCCTGGAGTATGGGGACCATCAGCTGGGGTGCATATTTCTCCACTGGAGTCTGACTGCCGAGTGGAGCCTACCTAGGGGGAAGGAGAGGAGGCTCTTTCTAATGACTCCCTAACAGCTCACACTTACGGGTCATTAAGGGACAATGCCAGAGCAAGTAGCATTAATGGCTCTCACCCACTCTCCTGGGAAGCACCAAGTTTTGAACAGGTCTGTCAGACTGAGCCCTGGTCTACACTGGGGTGGGGGGGATCAATCTAAGTTACGCAACTTCAGCTACGTGAATAACATAGCTGAAGTCGACGTACTTAGATCGACTTACCGTGGTGTCTTCACCGCGGTGAGTCGACTGCTGCCGCTCCCCCGTCGATTCTGCCTGCGCCTCTCGTGGCGCCGGAGTACAGGAGTCGACGGGAGAGCGCTATGGGGTTGATTTATCGCGTCTAGACTAGGGAGGAAATGCAGGTACTCGAAACCCAGTCAGACCCGAAGGGCAATAAGCGATTGATATACACAGGGCAGTGTATCTGTGATGGGGTGTTCACCCCACAGAGGATTGGAAAGGGTTACGGTCTATTAACATCTGCACCTGGAGCTAGAGCCAGGGAGCAGGGTATTGGTAGGAAGCAGGTTCAGCTGTGCAGGTACAGGCAGGGNTCGATCCCCGCTGGATCGATCGCTGCCCGCCAATCCGGCGGGTAGTGTAGACATACCCTGAGGGTATATCTCTACGCTACAAAGGCACAGTTGTAGCGCTGCAGCTATGCTACCATGGTGCTGTACTGTAGACACTTGCTACGTCGACAGGAGGGGTTTTTTCTATCACTGTAGTAAATCTACCCCCTCAAGAGGCGGCAGCTAGGTCGACAGAAGAATTCTTCCACCTACGTCTACGCTGGGGATTAGGTTGACTCAACTACATCACACAGGGCACAAAATTTTTCACAGTCCTGAGTGATGTAGCTAGGTAGACCTAAGTTTTAGGTGTCGACCAGGCCTGAGAGACTCAGACGGGGAGTCAACCATGTGATGCCATATGGAATATGGGTGACCATTTATAATATTATGGATACCAATATTACAGAATTGCAATGAGTCATACAAGATATGCCATCTAAGGTATCAGTGCAAAATTTATGATTTGCTAAATATGATAAGCTTATTTATATGTGTATATCATCTTTGTATCATGAGTTATAAATCATAGAATCATAGAAGATTAGGGTTGGAAGAGACCACAGGAGGTCATCTAGTCCAACCCCCTGCTCAAAACAGGACCAACCCCAACTAAATGTGTGTGCTATATCTGCATCTCAAACTTGTGCTATGTTTCTGGGTGACACCCCCAGACAGATTGGCATCAGCACTATCCAGCCTGCTTACTGACCCATCAAGGGCAATCAGTTGTACAAAGAACCACATAGCAATAGGGTGACCAGATGTCCTGATTTTACAGGGAGAGTTCCGATTTTTGGGTCTTTTTCTTATATAGGCTCCTATTACCCCCCACCCCCGGTCCCGATTTTTTACATTTGCTGTCTGGTCACCCTACATAGCAAAGGATATAAAAAGGCAGCTGCATCATCTCCATTTTGTCTTCAATCCTGCTTCCTACCTCAGGAGTAACTTCTCTACAAACTGAAGCTTTGAACAAAGGACTGACAGACCAATCCAAGCACTGGATGTGTTCCAAAGGGACTTTACAAGCCAGCAAACTCACCAATGTTGCTAAGAACCTTATATATGGACTCTGAAGTCACATGTATGTATCTTATTGCTTTGACCATTTAACAGCTCTCTTCTCATTCTTTTCTTTGCTTTTATAATAAACCTTTAGTTTTAGATACTAAAGGATTGGCTGGCAGTGTGGTAATTTGGATAAGATCCAAACTAGTATTGATCTGGTAATATGACTGGCCCTTTGGGGATCAGAAGAACATTTTGTACAGTGAATAGAGTTTTAAATAACTTCTCACTGTATTTGACCTAGGTGCTGATTGGGAGCCAGAGACTTGAATGCAATAAAAGGAGCTGTGTGATTTCTTTTTTTCAGCTTCTTGATAACCAGTGTGGGGGATCAAGAGCACAGTTTGTGACTGGTTGGTGAACTATAGTGTTAACCACCAGTTTTGGGAGAATCTGCTCTTCTTTTTGCAGCCTGCCCACACCTTGGCATTTTCAGTGTGGGCTACGCTAGGCACCTTGGGTCAAAACCCAGGCCCACAGGAGGATCTGGGAATGCAAGAGATTGTGAATTACTCTTGTTCTGCTCCTGGAACAAATCCTATCTAATTTAGCTGCTAGCGCAGCATAAGGTTACATGAGACTAACTACACCTGCTGTTTGTTGCTTTCAAATCCCTTTTTTCTAAAATGCTTAGTTCCAACTGCTAAATAAAAATACTGTCTTTTTCAGAAGGCCATTTCTCACTATATCACTGATCACATATTTCTGAAGGGAGGAAATGCAGGTACTCGAAACCCAGTCAGACCCGAAGGGCAATAAGCGATTGGTATACACGGCAGTGTATCTGTGATGGGGTGTTCACCCCACACAGGATTGGAAAGGGTTACGGTCTATTAACATCTGCACCTGGAGCGAGAGCCAGGGAGCAGGGTATTGGTAGGAAGCAGGTTCAGCTGTGCAGGTACAGGCAGGGCCTATAAAGACAGGAAGCTGGCAACAGACAGGGGCAGCTACTGGGAAAGAGCAGTCACTCCCTGGGAAGAGGGAAGAGGGTTTGGAGCTGGTACTCCTAGAGAAAGGGGGGGAACCAGGAGTGGTAGGAAGCAGTCCAGGGAAGGAGCAGTGAGGGTTGGGAGGGTAAAGCACAGAACTGCTAGGTTGAGGGTCCCTGGACTGGGACCCGGAGTAGAGGGTGGGCCAGGGTTCCCCTACCAGCCACTGAAGGAGTGCATGGGAAGACTACCTAGGACCTGAGGCAGTGAATGGGAAGACTACCTAGGACTGCTGAAGGAAAGACTTTGATATATCCCGAAAGGGAGGACGCTGAGTGATCTAGCTGGAGGGGCTGAGCCATGAAGAGGATGCTGCAGTTCCTGGGATGAGAGCGAGAGAGAGACAGTGTGACAGCATGCGACCACGGGAAGGAGTGTCAGACTCGAGACTAATCCCTAAAGTGACCAGGAGGAGGCACCAGACAAGCAGTGATTGGTGCGCCCCATCACAGTACCTGAGTCCCAGTCCAAAAGTAGAAGATTTGCAAGGTTCCACCCTGAGAGAGGTGAGGACAAGAGGCCAAACACTCAGAGACTAGAAATGGGGCAGAGACACAGCTAGCCATCTAACCGCAACAGTCACACAACCATTTAATGGTAGAGCCTCAAACACAACTGAAGATTTCCTCGCCGCATCCTACCTCTGACATATCCCTCATTTCAGTCCCAAGGTTAACTATGTTCCCTCACCTCTGTTCTTAAAAATGATTTACATCAGGAATAAAGAATCAAGGATCAGAGAGATCATATAGAAAGCATCACTCATGCTAAAGGGATGAATCCTACAACATTAGACGTGTCCTGCATGGCTAACTGTTTGTGCTCCTCATTTTGGATCTTTGTCGCACATTGCATCCTAGGTTTGGGCCTTAGCAGGTTGAGAGTGGGTTGCTCGAGTGGTTGGGGCACTAGCCTGTGACTTGGGAGACCTGGATTTGATTTCCTGCTCTGCCACAGACTTTTGTGTGACCTTGGGCAAATCACTTAGCCTTTCTGGGCCTCAATTCCCCATCTGTGAAATGCGGCGTATAGCGCTGCCCTACCTCACTGGAATGTTGTGAGGATAAATATGATAAAGAATGAAGTGCTCAAACACAATGGGGATGGGGACCATTTAAGTATCTAGGATGGATGGAAAGCTATGGCTTTCATTCCTGTCTGAACAGGGAGACAATAGTGTCTCGCTGCCCTTTTAAAGAATCTGCTGGCTCCTGAGGCTACCATCTTCTTCCTTAGTTTCTAGTGGAATGAATCAAGAATTCTAAGGCATCTAGTGAGTTTGTTCAAATTAGAAATTCAGGGGATGTGATTCCAAAGCAGGAAGAAAAAAAAAACCCCGAAAAGCAAAGCTGCTTCATTTCTCACAGCTTAGATTGAAAGTTCCCATGTATTCTATGGACCAAAGTTGCAGGCAAAACTGCGTGCAACTTCCACTGAAATCAACTGAAGCTATGCCTGCTTGCTCTAGAACTGAACTGGACTGTTAATCAGGCACCACTGTATATACAGAAGCATCAAAAACCATCTGTCAACTGCTTGATTTTATTCCATGTTCATGTCTTGAAACTAGGGTGGCAAGCCCGGGAAAATGGACTGCAGAGAACAACCCTTCCCTGGCAGGGGGAAGAATGGACCAAGGGCCCCCAACACTTCTTTCCTATCTATCTGTATTCATATATATGATGCCCATTTCTTTTCAAGAAACTTTCACATCAAACCACACTTCCAGGCACATCCACTGAAGAAAGACTACGTTTAAATTCCAGGCTTTAATTAAACATCAGCAAACCTAAAATGAGAATCTTGCTGTTCTGTAATTCCAGGTTGGGTTAGACTGATAGTAACTGTCCCAGACTGGACGCCAACAGTCCACCATAATTATTCTTCCAGAAATACTGTTTGCCTCCCCACCCCATTTAACTTGGATTCTGACAAGGAGTTAAAGAGAGAGAGGCATGTTTCCACTTTGGAAATTGCAGCCTTTGCTCCGAACAAATGTTATTGTTATTTAGATACAATCATCTCTACTCTTAGACGGAAATAGTTCGGTGGTTTCAATTGGACATGCTCCAGAGGCGGCTTTTTTGTAGCCGTGACTCCCACAGAGGTGCTGGTGCAGGGGTGCAATCATCACAAATGTTAACTAGAATGAAAACAGCCAGGCAAATATTATTTCTGGCAGCTCCCCATCCCGGCCATGGGCTTCTCCAGAAAGGAGGGCTCTAGAAGGCAATAACTTTCATGAGCCCTAGTGAAGGCCCCGCACCCATGAGTACCAACAAGGCATAGAGGAGCCAGTGTAGCAAGATGGTGGCCACCGAAGTGAAACCTAGCAGCGAGATGGTGGTTTGGCTGCAGGTGGGAGCATGAGGCACAGTGCAAGAGGAGTGGCTGAATTGAGTTAAGAAGGGAGCTAAATTTGGGGGTCAGCCCAAGCGGTGAGGAAAGTCTCAACTGAAGTGGGGATGCCAAAAAATGTTTGGGAAACAAGGGCCATCCTTCCTCAGAGTTCAGGGCACACCCTGATCGCTAGCTGGGGTCAGGAAGAAATTCTGATGATCCCGTATTACATGATACAGTACAGTAAATTCCCTCTCCCTATGCTGTGATATTCTACAATATTGCAGTTAGGTGCAGCTTGGGGTTTCCATCTGCCTCTGAAACATCTGGCCTTGGTTGCTGTTGAAGACAGGAAATCTTGTCTGGTCCACTATGACAATTCCTGTAGGTNGGTGGGGGTGAAAACCTAGAGGGACAAAGGGTTCCCGCCTTATGCAGAAGATATATAAAGGGGTGGAAGAGAACAAAGAAAGAGAAGAGCCATCATGAAGAATCCCCTACCTACCACCTAAGCTGGAACAAGAGCTGTACCAGGGGAAATAATTGTGCCCAGGCCTGGAAGGTGTCCAGTTTGAGGAAAAAACTTACTGAAGCATCTTTGAGGGTGAGATTATCTGTATTCAGTTTGATTAGACACAGATTTGCACATTTTATTTTATTTTGCTTGGTGACTTACTTTGTTCTGTCTGTTACTACTTGGAATCACTTAAATCCTACTTTCTGTATTTAATAAAATCACTTTTTACTTATTAATTAACAGAGTATGTATTAATACCTGGGGGAGCAAACAACCGTGCATATCTCTCTATCCGTGTTATAGAGGGCGAACAATTTATGAGTTTACTCTGCATAAGCTTATACAGGGTAAAACGGATTTATTTGGGTTTAGACCCCATTGGGAGTTGGGCATCTGAGTGCTATAGACAAGCACACTTCTGTGAGCTGTTTTCAGGTAAACCTGCAGCTTTGGGGCAAGTAATTCAGACCCTGGGTCTGTGTTGGAGCAGATGGGAGTGTCTGGCTCAGCAAGACAGGGTGGCTGGAGTCCTGAGCTGGCAATGAAAACAGGAACAGGGGTAGTCTTGGTACATCAGCTGGCAGCTCCCAAAGGGGTTTCTGTGATCCAACCTGTCACAGTATGTTCCTAACGAAAGCCAAAGGGAGGTAAAGTAGGAGGTGATGGAAAGTCACCGTAAACCAGCGGAGACTTGTGAGGGGAATACACGGTATTAAGAGCTGGAGGAATTTGGACTTAATAGACCCCTATCTACTGTGAAGGTCACAAGAAAATTAATGACCTTAGCAGGACAGGAGTCAGGGAGGTCCCTCATTATCAAGGGCTAATTGGATTAGGGAAGTCCCAGTGGTAAGCACTAAACCCCTAATTAGGCTCAGCAAACACCTCAGCGCCAGAGACAGGCAGATTCAGAGCAATGTCAGAAGAAAACCAGGCAGGGGTGCTGCACTGTAACGAGAAGACCAGAGCTTTACTAGCAGGAAAAATAGTCCCCAGACTGTGAGCACTGGGACAGACTAGCTAACATCCAGGTTCAGAGCCCTCCAGCCGAAGATGCTGGGGCCAGCACCAGAACCTCTGGTACATCCAGAGGTTATGAAGTAGTAGAAAGACCTAGTGAAGGTCCCCCACCCACGAGTGACGACAAGGCACAGAGGAGCTAATGTAGCAAGATGGTGGCGACAGAGGAGAAAGTACTGACCCGGCAGCGGGTTGGCTCCAGATGGGAGCACAAGGCACAGTGCGAGAGGAGCGGCTGAACTGAAATAAGGAGGGAGCTAAATTTGAGCTTTGTTGACCCGGGCAGTGAGGCTCCTCCCAAGAGGATGGGCTACATCATTCACTCAATGGCACTGTGGCAACAATTCTGCATTGTTTGGTCAGTGCTGGTCAAGCCAGTAACTTCAACCAGACATTCCTGCATATATCTGAGGGCAGAATCTGGGCCAAAGTGTTGAAAAAACACACAATCTCCTAGTGGCTTTAAGGACCTTGGAACTGGTGGTAAGCAAAAGCTATTTGGTTGCATCTCACTCTCTTGAAGTATCATGCTGTTCAGCGACAATCACAGACTGCTATCAGAAAAGAAAGACACGAGAAGTAATTCTTCTGCTCTACTCAGCACTTAAAAGGCCTCAGCTGGAGTACTGTGTCCAGTTCTGGGCACCACATGTCAGGAAAGATATGGAGAAACTGGAGAAAGTCAAGAGGAGAGCAACAAAAATGATTAAAGGTCTAGAAAACATGACCTATAAGGAAAGATTGAAAAAATTGGGTTTGTTTAGTCTGGAGAAGAGAAGACTGAAGGGAGACTTGATAACAGTTTTCAAGTACATAAAAGGTTGTTACAAGAAGGAGGGTGAAAAATTGTTCTCCTTAACCTCTGAGGACAGGAAAAGAAGCAATGGGCTTAAACTGCAGCAAGGCAGACTTAGGATGAACATTAAGAAAAACTTCCTGTCAGGGTAGCTAAGCACTGGAACAAATTGTCTAGGGAGGTTGTAGAATCTCCATCATTAGAGGTTTTTAAGAACAGGTTGGACAAACACCTGTCGGGAATGGTCTAGTTATTACTTAGTCCTGCCTTGAGTGCAGGGGACTGGACTAGATGACCTCTCAAGGTCCCTTCCAGTCTTACCCTTCTATGATTCTATGAAGGGCATGAGATCCCTCATTATCTGCAAGTCAATAGCTTGCATGCGCTGTGCTGAAGCAATAGATGCAAAATTGAGAGATGAATGGCAAACTTCCCTGCTCCTGATGACTGTTTTGCCACTCAAAGAATCTTTAAGCCTCTCCCTTCCAGCGTTAATTTTCCGACCAACTCTCACTAGTGGCAGCAAACTACAATAAAACCTCTCTGTCTGCTACTGTTTTGCCGCCAGATAAGAAGTGCTGGCACCTTTTTCTCTCTCCAGAGCTGGTGTTTGTTTCTGAATGGCAATCAGGATTTGTGCTTGCCACGCAATAACATTGGAACTAGGACTCCGAATCACCCACAGGTTAAATGCAGTAAGGGTTCATGGGAGATTCTGTGTCTTACCAAAAGCTTCTGTCATGAGCTTCAAGAGCTGCCCTGTCTCCAGTGAAAAGACAATGCAGGTTCCACTGAGAAATCCAACTTCAATAGACAACACCCCAGGTTCTAGTCAAAGCACAACCTAGAGGAGAGAGGGATGTGGCAGGCTGACTAATGACTAATTCAACTTGACAGTCCTGCTGGTGGTACCGAGGGACCTCTGTGGGGAGAAAAACCCGTCCCCCTCTCCCCCACAGAGTGTGAGACCACAGCATGAATCAGTATGTTGAATAACCTATAAAAGGACAAGGGATGGTGCAATATCTGTAAAGTCCATCCAGGTTAGTGTGCTTGGCACTCACAAGACAGCCAGGGGGTCAGAGCCTCTCAAGAATCACAGTGCTGATTCAGGTAGGTTGCTTTAATAGCAGGGAGACCCCCAGAGCATCCAAAAGGCCAAATGTGGTCCAAAGAGTTAAAACAATGCAGCCCACAACCACCGTCACTTTTAATATGGCAGCGAAGCCTACGGATGCTCAGGGATCTACAGCCCAGTGCATGAAACCCTGGCTCCATTGAAGCCAGAGGGAAAACTCCCATTGACTTCAATTGGGCCAGGATTTCACCCAGTGACTCACTGGCTTTGCTTCTCTGTTGCATTCCTTTCCCCCTCTCCTTGTCTGTAGTGTGTCTATACAGCATGCAAGCTCTTCAGGGAGAGGTATTCCTCCCACGCTGGCGTAAATGAGGAGGAACTCCATTAAAGTCAGTGGAACTACACTGATGTAAAATTGGTGCACGAGAGGGGAAAATCAGCTCCTTTGCATTACATTTCTATAAAACATCATAAACACTACAAGCCTGTCATTAATTGCCAAGAAATTCCCATCCTGGAGATCATGGTGAATGAAACAAATCCCTGAAGAATCTAAGAACTAATGGCTTTTTTATCTTAAGTCCTCAATGAGACAATTCTTTGTTTAAAGGACTCTCACATCAGTGTAAATCAGGAGTAAGTCCATGGAGTTATACAGATGTAAAGTCAGTGTGAGAGGAGACTGACTCAGTGCCCTGTTCATAGTGCAGTTTTGCACCCCCGCACACACATACAAATACCCCAACTGAGACAGACAAGTGCATCTTTGTTGTGGTTGGATAATTAATCACTTTTAAAATGCAAAGGATACTGTTGGAGTTTCTGCCTCTGGCTCATGGAATTGTTCTTGGCTATGATTTTCTTCAGGCCTGCAATCCAGTGGTTGGCATCATCTTCAGAACTGGCGATGAGATCCAGGTTTTTCCGTTGGTCTTTAAAGATGATGGAAAAACAGCGATGCTCAGGGACATCTTTGGCATACTTTTCCATCCCCTCTGTCTTGTGACCGTGCCTCACATCCCGAATATCTTCAATGGAGACTGTGGAAACAAAGGCTCCTGCTATCAATGGGGTGGGGGTGGGGGTGGGGGTGGGGGGGGTTAGCCAGTCTTATCTCTGCTCTGAGGCGGATATTAACAAATAACTCTTTATTTTCCTTTTCCAATAACCACTCCCTGCAAGGCCCAAAGGACTTTTTCCCCACCTCTCACAAACAGAATGATCAAAAGGAGGGAGCAGCAGTATCAAGGGAGGAGGAAGCTCTCCTTTGTTCTTCGCTTCTATCATCATTTTAACAAATAAACAGGACTCATACTGGAAGTAGCAATGTGAGACTAGCGATGTCTACTGTTCAGAGCCCTGGACTGACTGTGAGGAGGCCTGGGATCTATTCTTGACTCTGCTATTGACTTGATGTGTGATCTTGTCATTAAAGCCAAGATTTTTCAAACGAAAGTAATTATTTTGGGTGCACAACTTGAAACACATTTACAGGGGCTAATTTTCAGAGAGAAGGTGCTCATCACATTCGGAAGATTACTCTTTAGGTGTCTCAAATGGTGCCCAGAAACAAACACGCAAAATCACTAATATGGCCTTAAGCTCCCTATACCTTTGATACCCCATCTGTCAAATGCTTTGAGAGCCTCAGCTATTTGGAACAGCTAGACTATTCTGATGTGTATATAGAGTTAGATGCAGTATATTTAACAAATAATATCTCAGCCTGCTAATCATATCAACTTCATCTACTCTTATCACAGAAGATTTGCTTAAAAAACCAACCCTAATAAAAACAGAGGGTCTAATCTTCAATGGGAGCAGGATCAGGGCCAGAACACTGGTCCCTTCTGTTAATACCGTCTGCCTTCTGTTTGAAGACTATGAAAAGGGAAAGCACTTTGGGCTCAGACACAGGCCTCTGAGGCAAGCCTCGCACTTGCCCTGTGTCAGGGTTGGGTGCAACCACACTGCCAAGACCATGATCCAGGAGGGGGCGTGGAGTCAAGAGAGTTGCTCTGGTTAGAGAAGGTAAGTGGGAGGCTGGGGACAGGATACTGGTCAGCATATAAACTCATTACTCCTGAAGGAATTCTGCACCACTTTGAGTGCACAGAATTCATGTCCCACGCATATTTCTTTGCTTCCATGCAGAAAAATGGCTTTCTGACAGCGAAGTTAAGGGAAGCTGCAAGAGCAGCCACACGCCCCTTCCCAGCAGCATGGGCCCGTGGTTTTGGGCGCCCGGAGCAGCCGGTAGAGATCTCCCACCTTCGTGCAGCCAGTCACCTGTGCTCCCCCTGCCATGCTGGAGCTTCCACATTTATTTATTGACATATAACATTTGCAGAATTTTACAATATTGTGTGCAGAATTTTTAAGTTTTTGGTGCAGAATTCCCTCAGGAATAACTAATTAAGCAAGAGCTCAAGAGACAGCTTGTGAGTGTGATTTTTAAAAGACATTTATTGGGTGGACGGGGATTTCTTAAAAAGCTTTATACAGCTCAAAGAATGCATTCATCTCTAAAGACAAGAGCTGAAGCCAAAGCAACTGGGCTGGTCTATTTCCAAACATTATCTCTTTGCTCTCATTGGAAAATCTGGGACCAGGCCTCGTGCGAAAACATTATCAGCTGCCACAGAATAGGGAGGCTACTGTACATGAACAGCTAAGGCTGAGCCCCAAACTAAGCAAACACTGTATAACAGGGACACACAGATCAGCTAACAGTGAAAAGGAATCAGAAACAGAGACTTTTATAGCAGAGGAACAAAAATGGGACAAATTTAGCAAACAGACAGACCCAATGAAAGTTCATGGAGCTGCATGGGTGTAACAGAGAACAGAACAGAAAGTTTATCACTGCTTCCTGCTTTGCCTGGATGTTAATATCTGCTAAGGAGTTGATTTGTATATAGGCAAATGCCTGCAGCAAAGCACAGGGAGACTTGCATAGTTCTGGCCCCGGCCCGGGACATCAGTTCAAACAGATAATCTGCTTTAAATGTACACCCTACCTTTTTTACAGATTAACGTTCATGTGTAGACAAACCCTTAGTCTCCAAACACCCCTGTGCACCAGGCTTTATTATCCCTTCTTTTCAGGTGGCTAACCTGAGGAACAGCAAAGTTAAGTGATTCAGTACGATCACACAGCACATCAGTGTCAGGGTTGGAAATGGAAACCAGGAGTCACCTAATGTAGCTGCCAGACAACATTCCTCTCCCTATTAATTAGCTGACAGTATTATGTGGTATTCAGTGACATTGAGTTATTCTCACCCACTGTAATTGACTCAATGAATCAGATCTGTTTACTGCCAGGAAATGTAAATGTGAGGTTTATCCACATGCTAATAGCTAGCCACCATATTTGCATACAGAACTGTCTGTCAAGGTAGAGCTCACCGTTCTCTATCCAGCTGCCTTTCAATTTAAGCTCTGCGAGATCTGTCTGGCACACGTCAAGAGCAGATAACAGACACTATCCAACCACAAAGCCACAGCATCAGCTAGGACATCTGCAGTGAGAGAGCCTGCATATCACAATAAACACAACGTGCTGGGCACAACAAGCGTCAACGTTATTCTGTTTGTTTGACAGGGTAACGTAGTTTCTTTCAGCTGCACTGCAGGTGATTAACAATTAAGGGCTAAAAGCTAAAATGATTATGACTTCTGCAACCAATTCAGTCTAGAATTCAACACATCTCCCTTCACAGAGAAGGTCCAGGGTTGTAAAACGCTGCTCCTCATTGTGGGATCATCTAAGATGTACACACTTTTTACAAGAATCTGGTGCATAAATTTTAAGCATATTATAAGATTCCCTCTATAATCCATTCATCTAGATTTTTATGTCATGCTCAGCACCACGGTACCGGAGACCTGTTTAGACTGCCTTTAGAATCCCTTAGTTCTATTTTTAGGCTCACACCCACTTACCACTACTGCCCCTTACACATAACCTCTGAATTTGGCCCTAAAACATGACACATGTGGCCTGTCACAATCCATGCAGAACGTGTGCTGTGGAGAATAGGGACAATATCTTGCCAGCAGACTGTCCAGCAGGCAAATAGCCCAAGATACGCAACAGGCTGATTTAAAATGCAAAGCTGGGCAGGTCTGCATTTGATAAAACTTGAGAGACTTTGATAAACACTCATTATCAATCACACTTATCAGTCAGATGGTTTTGTTTTCACAGTGACTTGAGCCTTGCATAATACATTCCCATCAGCAAATATTTTCAGAGACAAAGACATCTGGCTGTGGAGCCAAAATTCCTGAAAAACTGTACAGCCAATCAGGGGGGAGAAGTGGTCATTTCAATGGACTGGTTGTTGGGTGTATAGTTTCGCCATTTCACCCCTCTCTTTGCATCTCTCCACTGGCTCCCTCTTCTCGATCACAGCAAACATGAGCTACTTCTCTTCATGTTTAAGGCCCTTCACAGCCTAAACCCACCCTACCTCTCAGCTCTTGTTCAGTACTGAAATATCAACTACTGCCTCTGAATCCCTCATGCCACCCTCCATCGCCCACTTGTTAAATTTCCAATCAAGCACCTTGTGCTTTCTCCTCTGCTGCCCCACATGCTTGAGAGGAGCTCCCTGTAAACATCTGTAAAACTAATGCATGATCCTCCTTCAAAACCCTCCTTTAACCTCTCCTTTTACGTAAAGCCTACAAAGATCTTGACAACAGTTAGGCTGTTGGTAAGATGAGTCCACTGTACATCATGCTGACCAATATTATCTCAGTTTCCTTGTACTCTCTCATCTGTCTGTCACTATCTATCTGTTTGATATCTCTTGTCTTATACCGTACTTGCATTGTAAGCTTTTTTTGTTCTGTTTGTGTACAGTGCCTAGCACAGTAGAGTCCTAGTACATGACTGGGGCTACTAGGTGATACAATAATACAAATAATAAATAATAAATAATAATTATGTTGACTTCATTGCCCTAAGCATTTCATTCATTGACTGGCAAAGAGTAAGCTTGGCACCATATCACACCCTTTCCTTTCTTTCTACAGTACATTTAGCTGGGTTGATGCATCGGAGATTCAAACGTTGCATCCGCTTGGTAAACGAGTAACCCTGATTTGTAACCCTTTTAACTTTTCAAAAGGGTTTTAAAGGAAACGCCTAGACCCCCATAATAACTCAGTCATGAATGGCTTTCTGATAAACACTGACCATACAGTCCATCAATGGAACAGGTTTTGCACTAATCATGCACTATGCCCAAACTATATAAAAACACATCCTTTATACAGCTGGAAGTTGAAGTCAGCAAAGTTCAGTTGGAAATGAGGCATTTTTTAAACAGTGGGGGTAATTAGCTGTTAGAACAGATTCCCCAGGGATGTGGTGGATTCGCCATCCTTTGGGAACTTTAAATCGGGATTGGATGTTCTTCTAACGCGTACACTCTATTTTAACCACAAGTTATTGAGCTAGATGTAGAAATCACTGGGTGAAATTCTTTGCCCTGTGCTATGCAGGAGGTCAGGCTAGTTGATTATAATGGTCCCTTCTGGCCTTAAAATCTATCACTTCTAATGGCTGGTATAAAATGACTTCACTGGAGCTATCCTGATTTACACCAGCTAAGAATCTGGTTCCTTGTGTGGTATTCCCATTGGAATCAATGGCAACTGTAGAGACTCAGGAACTTTGAAAATTAGGACACTTATATTTAGGCAGCCACATTTTCACCAAATGTTGGGCTAAATCTTCTGCAAACCCATACGGAAAAATCCTGTAGAAATTAACAGGGACTAAACAGAAACCAAGGAAAATAATAAGGTTCTCTAGAATTACTCTGCATACCTATAAAATTTGAAAAGGAATGAGATCTTTTCAGTAGGTTTTAAACCATGCATGAGATTCAGTAGCCCGTCTAAAGGACGGCTCAAACATTCTATAGGAAAGTTACCATTTTGTATTCAATTCTATAGGGCTTTTCAGTAAGGGTAAGTAGGGATAATACTTATCTACTACACAAGAGTGTTGAGAGGATTAATGAGTAATACTACTCTGGACTTGTAGAACACCTTCCAATTGAAGACTGCAAAATGCCTTACAGACCTGAATCCCGACAATACCCCTGTTATTATTCCTATTTTATAGAAGACGGAACTGAGACATGGAGAGGTTAATGCCTTGTCTATACTCAAAGTAAACTGCTTTAAATTTGATCTAGTTAAACTGGTGCAAATTCCTATGGTAGATGCACTTAAAATGTTTTAAGTTGTGCTTAAATCGGTTTAGCTTGCATCAGTAAGTTACTTTTTAAATCGAGTCCATTAAACTGATGTACCAGAGCTGATCGGAAAAGGGCTTTTTTTTTTCTGTGAAAAATTAAAACGTTTAAGCAAAAAAATTGAAAGCTAAAATTGTTAAGCCAAAATTAAAAATTTTCAATCAATACCCAAACAATTTGATTTGAAAATGCTGCCATGATGGCTCATGGGAGTTATAGTTCATGTGCCCCATGCCCCAGTTTTCTTTTATGAGCTGGGCTCCCTACCTGGACTACATTTCCCATCTGGCTGAGCCACTGCAGTGTATCATGGGAGTCCCTGGTCATGTTGTATCATGGGAGATGTAGTCCAGCTGGGGAAGCCAACCCATAGAGGAGAATGGGGGAATAAGGTACCTGAACTACAACTCCCATGAGGCACTGAAGTGGCATTTCTTAATCAAAAATTTTCAGCCAAAAATGTTTAGTTTTGGTGTGTTCACAAAAAGCCATTTTCCACAAAAAGCAGAAACTTTTGGTGAAAAATATCGTTTACTCAGAAAACAATTTCAATGTCAAGTTTTCGACCAGCCCTAGTTTAGACAAGGCCTTACTGAATTAATCTAAACCAAGTTAATCAGGGACTACACACTGGTTTAAGTGAGTCTACATTAGGGATTTCCTCCAGCTTAATTAGATGGATTAAAAATTAATTTTAGTTAAAGCACTGCAACTTTTAGTATAGCTAAGGGCTACGTGATTTGGCCATGGTTTAATGACAGGACAGAATCAGAGCTGGCAATAGGACAAATCTGTCCTGAGGCCCTCACATGAGGAACATACTACCTCCTCCATTAATTAACGCAGTGCGGTTTGTAACGTGCTTTGACGATGGAAAGCACGAGGTATTGTTCTGACTGGCTATTTGCCAGCTTCCCAAAGCAGACATTTCCTCTTGGCTATCTGTTAATCCTGTCATTTGAATGACCTGTTATCGAGAGACCAGCCTAATCTCTCCCTTTTCCATTGAAAGCTGGGAGCTGATGTTTGGCGGGTTTTTTGTTCCCAGACAGAAATCCTTCTCATGAGCAGAAGCCTGTGGGAGAAGATAAGTGACAGCAACAATACAGGCTCCACGCTGCTGCTGTAGTTGAATGACAAGTAACACAACACTGAGTAACAGATCTATAGGCCTGACCTCTCTGGAGTGAATAAAGCACACAGGGGGCTCCTGGCCAACCTGGCAACTTCCAAAGTGTACAAACAAGAAGCCCCCATGCTGTGTGTTGTGTGTGGAGGCCTGGAGCCTACTGGAGTAGTGTGGAGGCCTGGATACACCATATTGGCCCTGCATCTGTGTTCCATCTCTAAGGTATGAACAAGGAGTCCTGCTCTGTCTGTTATATCTAATGCAGGCTGCACATCAAGGGGCCGGACTGTGACAGCCCTGTGGATGGGTGCCCTCGCAGGGCAGGGAAGGTGCAAAGACCGTTCCTTCTCATCACATCCCCACCCCTGTGCTGGGTTCAAGAGCAGTGACTGCTCCCACCTAGTGCTCCCAGGACACAAGCCACCCCAATGGGGACAGGCAACGTGGCTCTGCCACTCCAAATCGACCAGTGGACCAGACATGCTGCAAAGGAGTACAAAGGATGCACTATCCCAGGGGTCGGCAACCTCTAGCACCCTGGCGGGCCGGGCCAGTTTGTTTACCTGCCACGTCCGCAGGTTCGGCCAATCGCAGCTCCCACTGGCTGCGGTTCGCCGCTCCAGGCCAATGAGGGCGGCGGGAAGCCGCGGCCAGCACATCCCTCGGCCCACGCCGCTTCCTGCAGCCCCCATTGGCCTGGAGCGGCGAACCGCAGCCAGTGGGAGCCGCAATCGGCCGAACCTGCGGACGCGGCAGGTAAACAAACTGGCCCAGCCCGCCAAGGTGCTTACCCTGGCGAGCCGCGTGCCAGAGGTTGCCGACCCCTGCACTATCCTAAGAAATAATGCAGCAGGCCTGCTCCATCTGGGCACTCCCTGAAGCCCTGAACCATTCCCTACTCCTGCCAGAATCACGTGGCTTCGGACCAACCCAACTGCAGGGCAGTTTACCACTGCAACCATCTGGCCCCAAGTGCAGGGAGCTTGAGACAGCGCAGCAAAAGCTGTGACGAGGCTAGGATGTGCCTGGTGTCAGGGCTTATCGGGGTCACCACAGATCAATGTAGCACAGACCAGTCTCAGATAGGGACGATGATTCAGAGGAGGGTGTAAAACCTTATAATGCACTGTAGCGGGGCGGTTACCCCGCTCCGGCCCGGGAGGGGTTAAAACAGCCCTGGGAAAGGGCTGCCCTGGGAGCCAGTACTTTAGGCTGATTGGGGAAGCAGCCACAGCTGGGGCACGCCCCAATCAAGCCACAGCTGGCCTTATAAAAGGCCAGTGAGCCAAGAGCTGACAGAGTCTCTCTCTAGCTGTGGAGAGAGATGGGCCTGGCTGCCTGAGAACTGAGCAGGGTACCTAGAGTGGAGCAGGGCCGAGGGAAGGCCAGAGGAGCTGGGGAGCTCCAGCTTGGAAAACCCCCCGGCTGCAGGCCTTGCTAAAGGCTGGGAAGGGTACTGGGGTTGCAGAGGTGCGGCCCAGGGCAGGCAAAGGCAGCAGGTCCAAATGCCCCTTGCCGATGATGAGTGGTTTATAGACTGCAGTCCGCCCCAGGGAGCGGGGGCTAGGTGGTGACTGGCAGTAGCCACTGAGGCAAGGTGGGGATAAGGGGTTGGGGGTTCCCCTGGGTGGGGAGACCCAGAGTGTGGGTTACTGCTGGGTCAGAACCCTGACATAGAAGGGCACCAGGGTCTGGGAGGGACCTGGGGGCCAGTGACAGGCGAGACATCGGCCAACAGAGGGCGCTCTGGAGCTGGAGAGCTAATTCCCAGGATGACCAGCAGGAGGCGCTGCGCCGGTGAGTTGTCGCCTCGCTACATGCACCTAAACCTGAAACACTAATTTCTGAGGAAACAAATCTGGTTGAAAGGAAGGATGGCCTTGTGGGGCTAAGCTCACACCTGGGGGTTTGACCACCAGGGCAGTCTCTCTGCTTCTGCCACAGGCTTCCTCTGGCACTTGGGCCAAGTCACTCACATTCAGATTTTTTGCAGCCCCACAGCTGGCCCTGGGTTTGGAAGGTAGAGGTCAGCTCCTGGATCTCCCACACTCAAAGGGCCCAAAAACTTGGGCTTTATATGAGTGGAGTGAACTCACCCTTTCTGGGCAAATAGCTGAACTCAGTTCTGTCACTCCAGCCCAGCGTTTGCTTTCAATTCTAAACAACCACTCACTGCCATCCACTATGCTTGAATCCTGTGTCCAGTTCTGACGCCCACCATTCCAGAAGGATGTTGATAAATTGGAGCGGGTTCAGAGAAGAGCCACGAGAATGAGATAAGAAAACCTGCCTTACAATGACAGACTCCCTGAGCTTAATCTATTTAGCTTACCAAAGAGAAGGTTAAGGGGTTACTTAAACACATTCTATAAGAATTTACCTGGAGAACAAATATTTAATAATGGGCTCTTCAGTCTAGCAGAGAAAGATATAACATGATCCACTGGCTGGAAGCTGAAGCTAGACAAATTCAGACTGGACAGATTTTTAACGGTAGAAAAACTGATCATTGGAACAACCTATCAAGGGTCAAAGTGGAGTCTCCACCACAGACAATTTTTAAATCAAGATTGGATGTTTTTCTACAAGATATGGTCTAGGAATTATTTTGGGAAGATTCTATGGCCTGTGTTATATAGGAGGTCAGACTAGATCAGTGGTTCTCAAACTGTGGTTTGGGACCCCAAAGTGGGTCACGACCCCATTTTAATGGGGTCGCCAGGGCCAGCATTAGACTTGCTGGGACCCAGGTCTGAAGCTGAAGCCTGAGCTGCACCTGCACCTGGGGCAATGGGGCTTGGGCTACAGCCCCCTCTCCCCGCACCAAGGGCAGCAGAGCTCAGGCTCTGACCCCCCTCTCTCCCAGGGGTCATGTAGTAATTTTATTGTCAGAAGGGGGGTCGTGGTGCAATGAAGTTGGAGAACCCCTGGACTAGATGATCACAATGGTTCCTTCAGGCCTTGAAACCTATGAATTTATTATGCTAGCTACTAACCAAGAGGAGTCTCTGCCAGTTCATTATATGAAGGGGGGATGGTGGTAACTAGAAATACAGTCCTGTAGAGTCAAGGGTGTTTCTCTCCATTCCAGGAACAGGCTGCAGGGAGCTTTCTAAACTCTCTCTCATTTCTGCCATCCAACACATACATCTGTTTGCTTTCAAAGCTGTGTCATACTGAGGAGAAAACACAACTCCCTCTCCCTGCTGCGTTGGGGGGAAACGTTTCTGATGCCCGCTGCGGCTCTGCTTCTCGCCCTTGTACAGGGCAGTGCGCAGGAAATCACCGGAGCTGCTTTCCAGTGAGATTTTGTAGTGAACGAGCAGGGGATGAGTCCTGGAGCCACATCGCCTTCAGGCTGCGAGCCAGCTCTCGTCGGCCTAGCAGCGCCAGGCTGGGGCAGTGCCAGGACAAGCCAAGGGAAACCCAGTGCATGCAGGAAGTGGTGCTGGGCTGGGCCAGCACTAAACTCATGCCTCATTATGGTGCTAGTCCTGGGATCGACAGAGGATTGGGAGACATAAAAGCCAAGGTCATGGTTGTTTAGGGCCTGATCCCGCTACCACTGAAGTCAGAGGCAAAAGTGCTATTAAATTCAGGGAGAGCAGTGCCAGACCCTGTGAACACTTTAACAAAAGCATAAGGACTAGCCCCAGGGATCTTCCCAAATCCTGATGTGGGTCCAGGGCCCAGATTCTCAAAGGGACATAGGTGCCTAACTCCCATTGAAATCAATGAGAGTTAGTTGCCTTAATATGTTTGAAGATCTGGGCCCAACTTTCTAAATTCCTGCTGTACTTTGGACTGGATAGGATATAACCCTTCACTTCCCGTCCTAGATGGCTGCATACAGTGTTTCAATGTACTATGAAACATACACTGTGTGTCAAAATATCTGAGTAGCAGCTGACTACAGAAGATTATTAACATTCAGGATTTTCACCCCCTTCCTTCTTTCTCCTGCTCCTCATCCTCCATTCCCATCTCTCTCCCATGAGAGCTCTCACTGGTCATGTGTCTATATGAATTTACTAGTCCTCTGTGGCTTTGACTTTTATGATTGCTGTTACAGAAACGAATGAGAGGGTGATTGCAATGTAATCATTCCAGCTTAAAAGCAAAAACAGGTGAACCAGAATGCCTGGCAGTGCAAGAGGGCTTGGGCATTACGGGCCAGATTTTCACCCCTAATTAGGGCCAGTTTTTCAAAAGCGCTCGGCACTAGTCAGCTCCCATTGCGACACTCATGACCAGTTTTCCAAAAGAGCCAAGCATCCAATGTGCACCCAATGTACTATGCTCCTTGGAAAATCTGGCCCTGTAGGCCTCACTGAACCATGCCAGAATCACATAAATCAATGGGCTCCTGTACTAGCTGGCTCCACAGCACAGGCGCCAACTTTTCGTGGCGCTGGTGGGTGCTCAACCGCCCTCAGCCCCGCCCCCATTCCAACCCCTTTCCCAAAGTCCCCACCCCAACTCCGCCCCCTCCCTGCCCCTATTGGACCCCTTCCCCAAATCCCCGCCCCGGCCCCACCTCTTCCCCAAGCACTCCGCGTTCCCTCTCCTCCTCCCTCCCTCCCAGCGCTTGCCACTGCAAAACAGCTGTTTTGCAGCAGGAAGCGCTGGGAGCTAGGGGGAGAAGTGCAGCCAAGGCGTGCTCAGGGGAGGAGGCGGAGGTGAGCTGGAACGGGGGGGCGGGGAGGGGAGCTGCCGGTGGGTGCAGAGCACCCACCAATTTTTCCCTGTGAGTGCTCCACGGAGTCGGCAGCTATGCTCCACAGGGAGGGCAGATTAGATCAAAGATGAGTTCTGTAAACAGAGACTTCAGTTTCCCAGGATGTCAAGCCAGCATCTTTCACGTACCCATAATTCACAACTATGTTAAATGTATAATCAGAACATTTAAAATATATATTCTTCATTACCAGGAGGAGCAATTATAACCCGCTGATGTGTGTTACAGATCCCCCGCTGTGCCTGACCCACATAGAGGATGTGAGTCTGTTACAGCCCTCAGCTACAGCCTGGCTTTGCAGCTCAAGCTGTCGAGACTCACATTTTTCACCTAGAGGACCCCATTTTTGGCCATCACACAATGGCTTAAAACAACATTATTTCTGTGTGACTTTACATCCAGTAGCCACAATAGCAGGAAATCCCTCAAATCAGAAATATGACCTGTGCCCTGCTGAGAGGTTATTATGCTCAGGTTCCTCTATCTCAATGTTTTTAGTTATGCTGCAGATAAGACTTGACCAGCTTCTGAAACTTCACAGCTTTCACATTACTGATTCTTTTTTCCTTCTGGAAAATGCTAGTCAGCTTGTATGGATGCTAATCCTGGGATTTTATAGCGGTTCCAAACTAAAATCCAAAATAACAGTCAATTAAAAGCAAAATGTCAAGCACCTGAGAGAATGTTTGCTCTTGTGTTCCTTGTTAGCTTTCTATGTTCTATGATATCTTATTTTAAATGATGACCCTACTATGCATTTCCTTTCTGTTGAATGCTTACCAATACAAGACCAGCAAAAGAAGGCAGCTGTAGCACAGTGCCTGGTAGAGGGAAACCACACCAGCTAAGTGTAATCCACTATACACCCAGGGCCTTAAAACTAAAGTCAGTTTATGCTGTGATCAGGAACATATACATTGATATGCTTGTACAAGCCCAGATGCACACAGATGATGACTCAGACTCAAACCATTACCAGCTATAACCCAGCTAGCCCCACGAGGTAACCCACTGGGATGGAATGCAAACGCCGAACACAAAGACCGAACAGCAAAGCAGGCTGGGCTTCTGGTTATGGCTCCAGGCTGGAATTCAAGAGATCTCAGTCCAGTTCCCAGCTCTGCTGCAAACTTCCAGTATGACTTTGGGCAAGTCACTGAATCTGTCTGTGCCTGAGCTCTCCCTTGTCTTGTCTGTTTAAGCTCCTTGGGGCAAGGACATCTCTTACTAAATGTGTGTACAGCACCTAGTATATGGGGACCTGATCTCAGTGGGGCTCTCTCGATGGTACCTGAATATATCATATCATATAATATTGTGGATAGTTCGGTTAATCTATGTCATGTGTCCAGATATTATGGTGGTGTCTTACAAGATTAAAGAAACTAAATACAAGTAATTGAATAGCTCAAATTCTAATACAGTTCCCTAAAACCCTTAAAAACCCAGTGCATTCAGGGCCTCAGCAAGCCTGGAGAATACTCACACGCATTACATTTGCCTTTTCCTGTGTGAACGGTATGCTATTTTAATTCACACCCTTGTTTGTTTTGTAACTAAATGTTATCTGGGCAAGGACTTTATGATAGTTACTTTCATTCACACCTATAACCTACATAGAATGGGACTTAACTGCAGAGAGAGAGAGTTAGCTAGGGCCTTTATTATTTATTTATTATTATGTCTATTACAGTGGTGACTGAAAGCTTCCACTGAGTTTGGGGCCCAGTTATGCTAGACACTGTGCAAACACCTAATGTGCAAACACCCTATTGTGAAGAGTTTACAGCATAAACAGGGTAGGAGAAAGGAAATATTATAATTCCCCCCATTACAGATGGGAATGGAAGCACAGAGAGATTAAGAGATGCACACAAGGAGTCTATGGCAGAGCCAGGAATTGAAGCCAGATTGCTTGAATCCTAATCCAGTTCTTTAACAAGACCACATTTCCTCTCCAGGTCCCAGTCCTACCTGAACCCTCACTCAGGTGAGTAGCCCTTACCCCTGGGTGTAATCCCAGACACTACTCAAAGGAGTAAGAACTACTCACCTGAGATTAAAGGTCTGTGCCCTTAGTTTGGTTAGTTTCAATTGTAACAGGCAAACATTATACAAACAACCTGGGCAATGTGACCTTGCACTGCAGCACACCATAAAAATATATTTGGTGGCATTCACCTGGCAGCTTATAAAACAAAGATTAGTGCAGGAGAATTGTATCAGACAAACCCATGGCCAGCTGAGAAGGTGCGCAAAAAGAAACACAAATTGCCGTGGGAGCCAGTAAGCTCACATGCCTGATGCACTCCCCCAAGCACAGGCATGTGTTAACAACCAGCCA
The DNA here is from genome assembly GCA_003942145.1 of Platysternon megacephalum. Taxonomy (NCBI): domain Eukaryota; kingdom Metazoa; phylum Chordata; order Testudines; family Platysternidae; genus Platysternon; species Platysternon megacephalum. The sequence continues at coordinate 3,071,728 of QXTE01000138.1, forward strand.
CCTTTTCCCCCAGCCTCTGCCAGGGCTTGTCACCCTCTCTCGTTACAGCATGTAGTAGTTCAGGATCACTGTTCACTCTCAGGTGGGTGTTCTGAGTGGTGAAGCCCAGAATGGCCTATGACTTGACAAACTCAGAGATTCTCTCTCTCTCTCTCCACTATGGCCTTTCTAGCCACATTTGTCCCCAGGATTGAACTTCTGGAGGCAGGCAGTGGAGCACTCACCTTTGCAATTCAGACCCCTGGGCACTTGGCAGATGCTAGGGTGGAGGCGGAGGGCAACTGTTTGATTGAGCCTCTTCCTTATAGGGTCAGGGTCCAGGAGGGCATTTATTATCTGTGGGCAGGGGAGTACTTAGATTGTAAGCCCTTGGGGACAGGGACTGTCTCTTGTTCTGTGTTCGTATAGCTCCTAGCACAATGGGGTCCTGATCCAGGACTGGGCCTTATAGGCGCTACAGTAATACAAATAATAAATAATGTCATTGGCAGGGTGATTGTGACACAGCTGGGTTTTCCCTGCACTCATTCAATATCAATTGTGGTGCTGGGATGTTTTATTACTGACAATGATGGGCAGGATTCATATTTCTAAATCAATCACGAGAACAACCTCACCCTCGCAAAGCCAGAGGAACAACAATGCACACCTGCCGTCTGCCCTTTCCCTTTGATCCCTGCAACTCTCCCTTTTGTTCTGAGGCCTGACTCTGAGCCAGCAGGCTCCCACTATCTCCTCTGCCCCTCGCTCTGCTTTCCCATGGAGACGCTGCAATTCTCCACAGCTGCAGTAAAAGGGAGCCCCTACGGTTTTGTGCTGGGTTTTCCCTTGTGTGTGTGTGTGTGTGTGTGTGTGTGTGTGTGTGTGTGTGTGTGTGACCCAGTCCACACCCAGAAGTAGCTCTGCCTGTCCTCACTGGCTGCAGCCTTTGCTTGCTTAGGTGGGCTTGGTGTAGGTGGAGGGTCTGTACCCTGGTCTCATTCTGAAACAGCTGGTTTACACCACTCTGGGAGCGTACAGCAACCGTCAACAGCCCACAAAGGCCTAGGGGAGAATTCCTACACTGACAATGCCCCACAAGTGCAGAGCAGTACTGGGGGACATAGGCAGCCCTCAGAGCTGCCTAGGTTTTGCCAGGGACCATTTCAGCCCCTAGAGTAGCCTTGAATCCAGAAGGTATAAAGTTGGCTTAAAGACACCAGGAGACTGAGCACTGGATCAGACTCACTGACTGTACATGGAATGCCTACTTCCTGCTTTTACTTTCCTGTCTCCTGGGCCTACCCTCCCAACCAATCACCTCTCCAGACACCCTACCGCTGGACATTACGCTGTCCCTAGGATGAGGGGACGGTCACTTACAGAGCTGTGATTCTGGAGACCTCAGCATCTTCTTGGATTCCTGCCATATGGTTTTGCAGTCTTCCTGGAGCTTGTAAAACCTCTCCTTTCTCCAAGAGCTGGACTTCACTTTCAGCAGCTGGCTCCCCTTCAGGAGGAATATCAGATCGCTGTCATCTTGCAGGCCTGCACAGAAGAGCATTAGCATTAGTATAATAATTAATGTCTATGTATACAGAGCTTTCCATCCAGCAGAATCCCCAAGTCATATACATACACCAATGAAATGCATCCAGCTCTGGGCTGGACACCAGAGGATAATTAGCACAATGTAGAGGGAGAGAGAATTTTGGAAAACACTGGGGCAAACTCCTTCCTTGCAAAACAAAAATCTCCAAGATCTTTTTTTCTTTCCCACACAAAGAGACTGGACCCTTGCTTTTATGGTCTTGTCCAAAAGATCGCCATATAGTAAACCTCGTGATACTCAAATTATCTTCTTCATAAAGGCTGTGTTAATGCAGTTTAGATTTTAAAAAGCCAGTGACTAGGATCCAAACAGGGAAGGTATTGTGCTCTACTAGTATAGAAGAGGAAATAGGGTTTTGTGGTTCAGACACAGCTCTGAGACTGGAGATTTAAGTTCAAAACCCTGCTCTGCCGCATACTTCCTGTTTGAGATTGGGCAACTCACTTAATCTCTCTGTGCCTCAACTCCCCTGTTATGCAATGGGGATGATAGCATTGTTGTCCCTCATGTGGTGTTGTGAGAATCAATATGGTAGAACCTCAGAGTTATGAACCAACCAGTCAACCACACACCTCATTTCAAACCACAAGTACTCAATCAGGCAGCAGCAGAGACCAAAAAAAAAAAAATACAGTGCAGTACTGTGTTAAATGTAAACTACTAAAAAAATAAATGGAAAGTTTTACAGAAAGATTTGACAAGGTAAGGAAACTGTTTCTGTGCTTGTTTCATTTACATTAAGATGGTTAAAAGTAGCACTTTTCTTCTGCATAGTAAAGTTTCAAAGCTGTATTAAGTCAATGTTCGGCTGTAAACTTTTGAAAGAACAACCATAATGTTTTGTTCAGAGTTGGGAACATTTCAGAGTTATGAACAACCTCCATTCCCGAGGTGTTCATAACTCTGAGGTTCTACTTAGGGCTGTCGATTAATCGCAGTTAATTCACAAAATTAACTCAAAAAAATAAATCGCAATTAATCGCAGTTATAATCGCCCTGTTAAACAATAGAATACTGATTGAAATTTATTAAATATTTTGGATGTTTTTCTACATTTTCAAGTGTATTGATTTCAATTACAACACAGAATATAAAGTATACAGTGCTCACCTTATATTATTTTTATTACAGTTATTTGCACTGTAAAAATGATAAAATAAATAGTATTTTTCAATTCACCTCATACAAGTACCATAGTGCAGTGTTTTTCAAACCATGGGTCGCGACCCAGTACTGGGTCGCGGCATGTAAGGCACTGGGTCGCCTTGCACTGGTCAGCACCACTGACCGGGACGTTAAAAGTCCTGTCAGTGGTGGTGCCCATCTAAGGCAGGCTAGTGCCTACTTTTTCCGACACCACGCTTTGCCTCAGAAGCGGCCAGCAGCAGGTCCGGCTTCTAGGCCAAGGGGCTCCGCACGCTGCCCCCCCCCCAAGAACCGGCTCCGCACTCCCATTGGCCGGGGGGGCAGTGCCTGCGGGCGAGAGTCGCACAAAGCTGCTTGTGTGCCTCTGCCTAGGAGCTGGAACTGTTGCTGGCCGCTTCTGCCTCTGCACCCTGGCTGCGCCGCTGACCGGGAGCCGCCGGAGGTGAGTCCACGCCCCAACCCTGCACCCCAAACCCCAGCCCTGAGCCCCCCCAAACCCAGAACCCCTTCCTGCACCCCAAACCCCCCAGCCCAGAGCCCTGACCCCCTCCCGCACACCAACCCCCTGCCCCAGCCCTGAGCCCCCCAAACCCAGAGCCCCCTCCTGCACCCCAAACCCCTCATCCCTGGCCCCACCCCAGAGCCTGCACCCCCAGCCCAGAAAAAAAAATGAATGTTTAGCACATCTGGCCCGTAAATACCTTGCAATGCTGGCTACAAAATTGCCATGCGAACATCTGTTCTCACGTTCAGGTGTCATTGTAAATAAGAAGTGGGCAGCATTATGTCCCGTAAATGTAAACAAACTTGTTTGTCTTAGCGATTGGCTGAACAAGAAGTAGGACTGAGTGGACTTGTAGGCTCTAAAGTTTTACATTGTTTTATTTTTGAATGCAGTTATTTTTTGTACATAATTCTACATTTGTAAGTTCAACTTTCATGATAAAGAGATTGCACTACAGTAAAGGGAATTGAAAAATACTATTTCTTTTATTTTTACAGTGCAAATATTTATAATAAAAATAAATATAAAGTGAGCACTGTACACTTTGTATGCTGTGTTGTAATTGAAATCAATATATTTGAAAATGTGGAAAACATCCATAAATACTGTATTCATATAAATAGTATTCTATTATTGTTTAACAGTGCGATTAATCGCGATTCACTTTTTTAATCGCATGACAGCCCTAGTTCTACTGTACAATGAAGACTATGACATATCGAGATATTATAGTAATGGACAGCCACATACATATGAAGATAGACAGAGAGTGTTTCCTGCTCACTGTTTGTACTGCGCCTTGCACAATGGAGCCCTGATCTTGGTTGGGACACCTAGACACCATTGTAAATGAAAGTCATAATAAGCTGAACCTGGGGTTCCAGAGACAATAGAAATTCTCAACCTAATGCTTAGACCACTAAGCTATTTCCTTTGGGGGAAACCAGATGGCAGAACATTATAATGAACAATATGGAACATGTGTTGGGAAGAACATAGGAATGGGAGATGATGACAACAACGTCTTAGTTCTCCAGACACAGNCTTCGCAAGATCTATCTCCACCCGGCTTTTGGCCTTTCTCACCGCATCCCTATATTTAGGTTAATCTTTCTATCTACCCAATGGGACTCAGTGCTCAGTCTAGAAGATACCATCAGAGATGCTTAGTTTTGCAGTTCTCAAACTGTGGATTTGTGTCTCGAGATAACATACTTGTTAGCAGCAAAAAAATGTTTTNAGGGACCCAATTTTATGGGATTCCAGGGGCTTCTGTATAGATTATTTAGGTTAATCTTTCTATCTACCCAATGGGACTCAGTGCTCAATCTAGAAGATACCATCAGAGATGCTTAGTTTTGCAGTTCTCCAACTGTGGATTTGTGTCTCGAGATAACATGCTTGTTAGCAGCAAAAAAATGTTTTTAAATAAATAAATAAATAATATATAGAGGTGAGAAATAGACCTCAACCCTATTGTTCCCCCTGCAATTGTGTACACAGTAAATCCCTTACCTCTCTCTAAAAGTGCAACGTTTCAAAAAGTTCAATGAATAGAAGATTGTTGGGGGCGGAATAGATCTGGACAAGGAGAAGAAGTCTGGAGATAAATGTGAGAAGGGAGGGACAGGCAGTAGAAACAAAAGTGAAACTGTTTGAGCAGCATATTCCAGAAGTCTTGAGATCTTTCTGAGTGTAGCCTTCATTGATTTGAGATCTACCATACCATTCTCTCACTGGAAGGGAAAACCTATAATGGCAGCAGGCTGTAAAGGAGACGCAGTTTGGGAATAAGAACCATTCAAGAAATATATGTTTGCTGATGATGTTTTAAAGAAAGGCACACCAGTGAACTGGTGGAAGTCACTTAAGCACTTGGATTCAGAGACTGTTGAAGTGATAATCTCACTTTTAACAGCAGTAGCTTCTTCTGCCAGTGTAGAAAGAATATTTTCTTCCTTTGGACTACTTCATTCCAAATTGAGAAATCGTTTGGGACCTGAAAAAGCAGGAAAGCTTGTTTTTCTTTTCCAGATTATGAACAAACAGGAAAATGAAGGTAAAGACGACTGAGTTAGCTGCAGAAGCCAATATTTTAAGTTTTTCGTGTTGACCTGGCTGACATAGTCGATTTAATTTTTTTGTAAGATTTCGTTTAACTATTTTAGTTAAAAACAATGTTAACAAAAACAAACCTGATTTTAAAAAACTTGAATGTTTAACTACATTCAAAAAATCATATGCTTGTTTTGTTAAAATATTATGTTTGCTGTTGAAGAAAAAATATCCAGAATACATAACATTGTTGTTTTAGTTAAATAAAACAATTTAAATGTCTGTCTGGTGATGTTCTCCTACTAATACAGCATGGCAAGCGAATCCTCCAAATATTAATGATTAACCTGTTGAATTGGAGATAGTTCACCGCCCAATGACTTCATAACTATCTGCTTCAATTACCTTTGGTAAATTAATAACCAAACAATCATTCATTTTCTGATATAGCTGTAAAACGAATCTGAAAAAATTTCAAAATAAATCACTTTAAAAATGTATAGTGTGTAACTTCTAAAAATGAAACCTACATCTATCTCTGAGTTGTGAAGAATATGTATTAAGGTTATAACAACCAACTAGAATGCACTTTTATGTAGAAATCCATGATTAAATTGAGTCTTCCTGACTGGTGATTTAAACCATGATTTAAATCAATTTGATTTCAATCAAATCCACCCAGCTGGTAACAGGTTACCTAGGCATCATTTCAGGCATGAAAATCCACAGCTGATTAGTACAGTGTTTGTCTGCAGCTAAGAACCTCCTGTGACACATCAACAGCAAACGCCTGACAGGTCAGACAGGAAACCTAACTAGGCTTAGCTACCACTAAAGGAGGTATAACCGCATCATACTTAGAGCTGAAATGTGTCTTTAAGCTACAGGCTGAGCTGGGGATGGGGGAAGGAGCAGCTGATCACCTGAGTCAGTGTTGCCATCCGCAAATATTCAGAATTTATGAGCCAGCCCCCAAAACTGGTGTGGCCAGTTTGAGAAAGCTGTCTTTTGTTCTGTGTTTGTAGAGCACATAGCAAAGTGGGGCCCTGATCCATGACTGGGACTCGTAGGTGTCATGGTAATACAAATAATATATAATAATAATAATAGCAGGGCCAGGAGCATGCAGACAACTGCACCGGCTTGTGCTTGTAGGCTAGAGAAGAGGCAGAAAGACTGTGCTGTAGTGGATCAGACTGAAGGTAACATTTTAGGTTGCCAAGCACAGCCCGAGATCTCAGTAAAAATAACTTTGGATTTGGGGATTTCAAGCACCTTTCTAGCAAGGATCTCACAGCACCGTACAAACGTTAAGTAACTAACCTCACCGCACTCTGTGAAATGGGTGAGTATTATCATAGCCACTTTACACAGAAACTCAGGCCTTGAGACATTAACGTGCAACTTGTCCAGTGTCACTCAGGGAGTTTATAGCAAAGTGGGAATACAATCCAGGAGCCCTGGGTCTTAACCTCTCCTTGATCCCACCAAGTTATTGCTCTGGGGTCTCCTCCAGGGCACAACACCTGGACACTCCCTCGATCTACCTTTGCCTGTGCCATACATGCCCTGTGGAAAGATGGCAGACTTCCCTCTCCAGGGTTTTCCTTGTAATACATTTCACCAGCACTAGACTCATTTTAAAGAGGCCGAGAAGAAGGCCTAGATCCTGAGGCTGTCTCAGGAGTCAGAGGCAAGGGGTATTACAGGAGATGTAGAAACGAGATGGAGATCCTGGCAAGGTTATCGAGGTCTCTCTTTCCCCAGCATTGCCTTGGATATTACATTTGTTACACACCTCTCTGTCTGAGACACCCCTGGGCCTCTGAGCTTTGTTCTCTGATTTGGTGGTGATTGAAGTTAATTAAACTAGGGCCTGATCACCCAGTATCACCGTGATAAAAAAAACACACCAAAATTCTCTGATTTAAAAAACCCCATAAAAATCAGCATTTTTCTGTGATTAAAATGAAACGCTGAACTTTAGTTTCCTAGGCCACAATATATATAGGTATCAATTGAACCCAATGTTTTACTGATATACACTTGAACCTCATTTATCAAGCTCTCCATATTAACCGAACCACCAGACGCCTGGGGATGACAGCGGCAGGACTCGGGTGGTCAGCCCCAGGTGAGTGGGCTCCAGCTGTCAGCACTGCAAGGGAATGACCACCCGAGTCCCCCTCCCATCTTAAAATAAGGGATAGAAAGCTCTTTGCCAGTTCTCCTGATCATCCCAATTTTTGATTATCCAATCTGGCTCCGGTCCCAATTAAATCAGATCAACAGGGCTCCACTGTACATTTAAAGCCATTCAACAATCAACCACAAGTGGAGGAGGTTGCGTGCATTGAATAAGTGTCACTGGTACTTTCAGTAAAATTTAGTTCATAGTTAATATGTTTTTATTTTTTCACAAAATGTAAAAACTTAAGATTCTCTGTAAAAATGCAAATTCTGCATCTCTCCATGGGAAACAGATTTCTAGGATCCCTGCTAATCACGTCTTCTAGGAAACTCCTACAGGAAGGTTCGGAGGGGCGGGGGGGAGAGAGGGGGAAGAACATGAACCTTTCCCCTCAAATCATTCCTGGGTAGGGTTCACCCTACTCATGGAATCAGCAATTGCCTGGATCCCCCAGGCTCATAGATTGATGAGATTCATGCAGCTCTGGGGAGAATCTACGGAAGCCCAGCATCAGCCATGTGGACGTTTTGTGCCTTCCACCCCAGCACGGGGATTCCATCCTCGCTCTGAGCCGTACTTCCAGTTCCACTGCTGCCTCTGCCAGTATGAAATGGGTGGGAGGAGATTTCACACAGTGGAGAAGATAATGCAGATTCAAGCTTCCTGTGCTGTGGATTTCCCCCAGGGTTTGTGGGCAGAGACTGAGCTTCGTTCCTCCTGACCCCACTCACCAAACTCCCATTCCTGGTCCCAGCCTTCCTCCTCCCCAGGCTCAGGTCCTGAATCCATGGAGGAGTCCTGGGAGTGGGCAGTAGGGTGAACAGTCCTGCACAGCTAGCTGTGCCCCTCACCCAGGGTGAGATCTGGGCATGGAAGGAACTGATCAGTACACGAATGTGTAGTAAGTAACACCCATTAACTGTAACATGTTCCATTACACACATGCACTGTGTTATGCACAACCTTTACATCCTGCTGCCACAATACATTAAACATGGGCATCAATGGGAAAATAATATCAAGTGCTGACAATATGCTTGGCGCTGTACGAAACCCAGTGGAAGACACGATCCCGGTCCCAAGGAGCTTGCAGACTAAGGGCCTGATCCGACAGCCTAGGCAATACTCCCGCTGTTTCCAGCGGGATCATGCAACACCAAATTGTATGCGAAGACGCAAGTCACTACAGACACACATGACCTGGGTGGCCAGAGGGAGGCTACAGAGCCATCATGGTTTGCTAGTAGGTGCATCACAGCTCTTCCAACTAACACTGAGAGGCCGGGCAGAAGACATGGACTTTAGGAGGAATTTGAACCAAGAAAGCAGTCACCTTGGATGCCCTGGGCAGAGGGAGGTTCCAGGAAAAGAGGCTGCATGGAAAAGGATGGGAGAGAGCAAGGAGGAAATGAGAGCAGAGAGGGCAGGGCCAGTGGAAAAGCCAAGGCTGAGAACTTGGGGAAAGAAAGAGGAGGCTGATGGAGGGATGTGACTAGCTCCCTTCTCCCACCCCCGATGGGCACCGGATGGCTCAGGAGGCTGATATTGGAAGGAGTACTGCAGAAAGGGATCTGGGGGTCATAGTGTATCACAAGCTAAATATGAGTCAACAGCGCATCACTTGCAAAAAAAAAAAAAGCAAACATCATTTTGGGATGTATTAGCTGGAGTGTTGTAAGCAAGACACAAGAAGTAATTCTTCTGGTCTACTCCGGGCTGATTAGGTCTCAACTAGAATATTGCGTCCAGTTCTGGGAGCCACCTTTCAGGAAAGATTAGGCAAATTGGAGAAGTCCAGAGAAGAGCAACAAAAATGATTACAGGTCTAGAAAACATGACATATGAGGAAAGATTGGAAAAATTGGGTTTGTTTAGTCTGGAGAAGAGAAGACTGAGAGGAGACATGATAACAGTTTTCAAGTACATAAAAGGTTGTTACAAGGAGGAGGGACAAAATTTGTTCTCGTTAATCTCTGAGGATAGGACAAGAAGCAATGGGCTTAAATTGCAGCAAGGGAGGCTTAGAGGTTAGACATTACGAAAAACTTCCTAACTGTCAGGGTGGTTAAGCCCTGGAATAAATTGCCTAGTGAGATTGTGGAATCTCCATCACTGGAGGTTATTAAGAGCAGGTTAGACAAACACCAGTCAGGGATGGTCTAGAATGATTGATAACGCTTAGTCTGGTCTTGAGTCCAGGGGACTGGCTAGAAGACCTCTCAAGGTCCCTTCCAGTTCTACGCTTTTATGATTCTATGATTCTATAATGACACAGGACCTTTTGGCTAAAGAACAGTTCAATATAAAGAACAGGCCATATCAATAGTGACACAAAGTCCAGAGTGAGCTACCCTCTTTCCAAAGTGTGGAAGCACACTGGTATGGATGAGCGGGCACTGTCTGCGGTATACCTGCTCTGGGGATAACTGTGGGTTTTGCTCTCCAGAGGAAGGATGTTCCAGTGGTTAGGGCCCTAGCCGAGGCATTAGGAGACCCATGTTTGAGTCCCTGTTCCACCACAGACTTCCTATGTAACCGTAGGTACATAGGTGGTGGCGCTGGGGGTGCTGTGGCACCCCTGGGCTTGAAGTGATTTCCATCATATACAGGGTTCACAGTTTGGTTCAATGGCTCTCAGCACCTCCACTATACAAACTGTTCTAGCACCCCTGCTTAGGCAAGTCACCTCACTCTTCTGTGCCTCAGTTCCCACTCTGTAAAATGGGGATAACAGTACCTCCCTACCCCACAGGGATGTTGTGAACATAAATTCATCAGAGACTATGAGGTGCTCAGATACTATGGTAATAGATCCCAGATAAATACCAGAGATAGACAGCAATGTCAATGGGACAACACTCCTAGGTGTTTATTTGAACTACTTTCTATAAACAAATCTTTTCTTAGCAGGCTCCTAATCTCAGACTTGATTTTCCCATTGACAAGATTTTCTTGTCTAACATCCTGTTTGGAGCTAATGGGATTTGCTTTGAATATCTACTTTCTGCATCAATGGGAGATCCATCCACTGTGGCTTCAGAAGATTTTGCATGAAAGAAACCACAGTCACAATACACACCAGTTTTATTACCACGTTATTTAAAGATCTTGAGAATATTACAGAGTACGCTAAGGACATTTCTTTCCAGTTATATGATGATAACAGAACTTAAATTGGGCAAATAGTAGGCAAACCTCACATTGAAGGCCTTTACCAAGCCCTCCACACTGGGGTCGATTTCCACCTTAGGTCCTAAACCTGCACAGATTAGGCTGCAGGACTGGGGCCTCACTTAGTTAGCAGCCTCTGCATTATACAAAATATATTTTGACCCTAAAATTATCGACATGTCTTCGTATGGGTCAAAAAAAAAATTAAATCTCCAAAAATATGGTTTCAAAAGGCAGCCACCTTCCCCTCTCCCCAATAAATACCAACCACATACTTTAAAATATAATAATCCTGGGCTATTTAATGTACAATAGTTAAAATGTGTCATATTTAATAATAGTAAAATAGTGCCCTGAGAACACACAATACTACAGAGCAGATGAGCCTTCACAAACAAAGTCCCTGACCGGGAAGGATTACAATGTAAAGACCCTAAAAATGGCATCCCTTATAACCCCAATACATGATCTGTCCCAACCTTACAGTGAAAATGTCAGTAATGGCGCTGAAATAGAGACCCAGAAGACAGATGCACTCATGAGATGTGTACATGAGACTGTAACAATAGGCATTTCCATATCGTCTTCAGATGAGCAGGATTTATATGCTTTGACAATATTTTAAATGTTAACTACTGTAACGCACACACACCNACGCTAAGGACATTTCTTTCCAGTTATATGATGATAACAGAACTTAAATTGGGCAAATAGTAGGCAAACCTCGCATTGAAGGCCTTTACACTGGGGTCGATTTCCACCTTAGGTCCTAAACCTGCACAGATTAGGCTGCAGGACTGGGGCCTCACTTAGTTAGCAGCCTCTGCATTATACAAAATATATTTTGACCCTAAAATTATCGACATGTCTTCGTATGGGTCAAAAAAAAAATTAAATCTCCAAAAATATGGTTTCAAAAGGCAGCCACCTTCCCCTCTCCCCAATAAATACCAACCACATACTTTAAAATATAATAATCCTGGGCTATTTAATGTACAATAGTTAAAATGTGTCATATTTAATAATAGTAAAATAGTGCCCTGAGAACACACAATACTACAGAGTAGATGAGCCTTCACAAACAAAGTCCCTGACCGGGAAGGATTACAATGTAAAGACCCTAAAAATGGCATCCCTTATAACCCCAATACATGATCTGTCCCAACCTTACAGTGAAAATGTCAGTAATGGCGCTGAAATAGAGACCCAGAAGACAGATGCACTCATGAGATGTGTACATGAGACTGTAACAATAGGCATTTCCATATTGTCTTCAGATGAGCAGGATTTATATGCTTTGACAATATTTTAAATGTCAACTACTGTAACGCACACACACCCACACCCTGTGTTTACTATCTGCTGTAGCTCAGATCTAATGGTGTTAGTTTAAAAAGCAAACAGGTCTTTTGGATAAAATCCAGAGCAATGCTGCGGTAAAGTCTGAAACTCCTCCAACTTCCACCTGCACCCTTGTACTCCGGGTAGATCTGCTGAGAGGAAAGACGCTGAGACCAAAATCATCCCTGGTGTAAATCCACACAACAGTAACCAGTGATCAGTGAATAACGCAGAGATTAGGAAACTTGCTCTGAATTTCCTGGGTTTTTTTTTAATCAATCTAATTCAGACCCTTTAATGCAACTTTAGGCTCCATCATAATAATAAATAATAATAATAAGTAATGTAGTATTGATAAGTACTAAAACCAGACTGGAAAATCACTGTGCCCTATACATCCACCGTACACAACAATCTTATTTATGTAATGTAATCAACAGCTCAGTAATATTTCAACATAAGGGCAACAAGAAGTGGACTCTTTGCCCGAAAGATCCAATCTTCTTCCATGCCTGAAACCAAACAGCTTGCACATCTGGAGGGTGGTTAGAGAAAAGAAACCTCCGGAGTTTAAAAAGAGCTTCGGGGTTTACTTTTGGGTGGGGTCGAGATTAGTGCCTCTGCCACCGCTACAAAGAGAGTGCCAAGATTAGATTTAGACTGGCCGCCAGCAAAACAACACCGAGGAATTGGCTCGGACTCGTCCCTTACCCAGTCTGATGCCATTCTGCGTTGCCACTCTATTGCTCTGCTCCTGCAAGAAGTTGTCCTGGGATTTGCTCTGTTTGGGTTGTCTCCAGAAGCACTGCATGGTCCAGCCTGGGATTCAGGGAGAGCCACTGGGGAGCAGTCAGCCTCCCTGGTCCTTCCCTGATCATCCAAGTTCCCCCACAGTGATTGTTGTTAAACAATGTCCCAAGCTTCAGGAAGCAACAGCAGCAGGAGAGGGAGGAGGCAGGCTGTGGGTGTGACGATGGGATGTCTCTCCTCCCTGGCTTGTGCACATGCAGCAGAGATTGGAGGAGAAGTTACAGCCGCTCCCCGGGTGGAGAAGGGTAAAGTCGCCGCGCAATTAAACTCTTTGTGCGTCACCGCCAGGGGAAATAGCTACCCAGATGTCACTCCTGCCTCCCAGCCCCTGCTCAGGGCTTGTCAGCTCAGCGTGATCAGAGATGCAAAGGATGGTCTGTTGTAGCGACCCTGACAACGTCGACAGCTTTGCTTGTTCCAAGGAGCTTGTAGGCTAGCAACCCCTGCTGGTGAAGTGAAGCGGGGCTAAGGCATTTCCTTCAGCGTGTGAAAATAGGGTTAAAAGAGTCCAAATGTGCTTGTGAACTGCATTTTGTACAGTGGCACTGGAGCAGTGTGTATAGTGGGGGTGCTGAGAGCCACTGAACAAAACTGTAAACCCAGGATATAATGAAATCCACTTCAAGCCAGAGGGTGCTACCACACCCCAGCACCCCTAGTTCCAGCACCCCGTGTTTGTATCAGTTGTGGTTCATGCACTAGACTGGGGATCTGGGTTCAGTTCCCAGTTCTGCCAAAGACTTCCTGTGTGACCCCAGGCAAGTCACTTACTCTGTGGCTCCATTCTCCATCTGCCAAACTGGGATAATATTTCCCTTCTCCCGCCCTTTGTCTGTCTTATCTACTTGTACTGGGAGTTCTTTGGGTCACTTACTACGTGTTTGTACAGTGCCTAGCACAATGGGGCCTCTAAAGACTACTGAAATATAAGTCATAAAACAGGCTCCCAAAGAGCAGAGCACCTTTCTTTTCTAAATCCTGGAATCCTGGCTGCCACTTTTAGAGGTGAGGTCTTAGCTACACTAGCCTTGTTTCCCTACAATTTCCTACTGTTACTGCCCCATGCGCAGCTCCCTGTGTGGGTAACAAGGAGAGGAGCAGTGCTGCCTAGTAGATAGAGCACTGACTGGGACTCAGGAGAGCTGGGTTCTGTCACTGTCCTGCTGGGTAACTTTGGGGAAGTTACTTCATCTCTCTGCATCTTCGCTTCCCCCAATTGTAAAGTGGGGGCAGTGATACTGACCTCCTTTGTATCAGGCTTTGAGATCTAGTGGTGATAAGAGTAAGCTACTATTTATTTCTAACCCTGGTTTTAGTCTCCCCATAAGGAGTCTAAGCCAGTCACTGGTCTTTAGTACGCGGCAGGGGTTGGGGGGGGGGAAGGGGGGCACTTTATCTAGTGCCACTACACTCTGTCTGTTCTCAGTACACCTTTCACAGGAACCATATGTCAAAACTCATGCGTCAGCATAGAGAATCTGGGTCTTTTGATCAAACCCAAAGACATGATCAGAATCATTTGCCACTGCGCTCTGCAGAGTTTAATAGTGAAATGCCTTGAGGATCAGTGAGAGCCACTGACGGGTCTTGGAACTGCAGTAAACAAACAAGATTTTGTCATATTTAGCTAATGTGATTGCAAACCACAGACAAATAACTGGAGGACAGGGGAAATGCATTCTCTGGCTAGGAAGTTACTGACCATTTTAACCAGGGAGTAGACAGGTTAGAGAGGGAAATTTCTCACTTATAAGTACATACACCTCTACCCCGATATAACGCTGTCCTTGGGAGCCAAAAAATCTTACCACGTTATAGGTGAAACTGCGTTATATCAAACTTGCTTTGATCCGCCGGAGTGCACAGCCCCGCCCCCGGAGCGCTGCTTTACCGCGTTATATCCAAATTCGTGTTATATCGGGTCGCGTTATATCGGGGTAGAGGTGTAATTGTTTATTTTTTTTACTCTTCACAGATGTGTAAGGGCCTGCCCCTGCAGAGTGTTCTCTGGCAAGGCTCCCATTGGGAGTTATGAACTCTAGGGAGAAATCCTACCTTGGCCTGGAGATGGACCGGATGATCTAATAGGTCTTATAATATCTATGGACTGCAAGACGGGGCTCTAAACAGCACTTGTCATTCACACGGCATGGCACTGGATACCAGCCTAATTAAACAGAAAAACAAAGCACCATAGCATAGCGCCAATCACCTGGCAACGCTGGCCGTTTGCTTCCTTTAACATGTCTTTCTGACCTGGCAGCAGCTAGTCTCACTCCCCTAGGGCTCCAACTTGGAGCACATGGAACATCTCCGCTTTATCTTCTTACCAGCACTCATTCATTTTTAAACAATGCAGGTTGCTCAAGTGCAAGATCTAGCTGATCTTCAAGACTGTTCTGAGTAAAGAGCTGTCCCCCTTCACTGAAGTTGCACAAACCTTCTGGAGCAGTATGGGCATTTACCCAGGTTAGGCGGATCACAAACACAGCAATGTGCAAGCTAGATTTTACTTTGGGGCTTCGGAGACAGGAAACTCTGTTTGGTTTTAAAACAAAGGTGAAGGCTTTGGGCCAGAAAGCCTTGCTTTGGGAAACAGCAGATCTTTATTTTACTGGAGTTTGGGGTTACATAAAGGTGACATATTTTACAAACGATGCGTCTATCTTCCTGATGGTGAGAGGATGACATTATGTGTTATACATTATTACCTAATCACAATATGTGTTACATGATATCATGTTACATTCCAGAGTTGGCTGCATTCAGTGCGGAAGGGAATGATTCCTGTGTATATGTTACAGGCCAGATTCTCCTACCCTTACTCACACTGGATAGTACCTTGCTTGGATGCCAGTCCTCGAAACGCTTCCGCAACCATGCAACTTTACCCAGATGAGCAATCTCATTGAAATCACATGAGATTACTCGTGTGACTACAGTTTTCCGTGTACATAAGTGTCTGCAGGATCAGGGCCTTAGTGAGCAGTCCCACTGATTTCAATAGGGTTACTCATGCAGTAAGGCACTACTCATTGTAAGGATGGCAGAATCTTGTCCCAAAGTTAGCAAAGTACTTAGGCCCAGATCCTCAGGCCTAGGTGCCTTATTTCCAAGGGAATTAGGTGCCTAAATACCTTGAGGATCTGGGCCTTAGATGCCAAGGAAGTGAGCACTTTAGATGGAGAGAAAGGTGGGGATCCTAGAGACAGTAAAAAGGAAACAATCTAGGGATTCTTTGGAATGAAAAGGAGTATATATGTATAACAATAATTATACATACAGCTCACAGCTTCAAAGCATTTTCCAAATATACTAATTACTCTCTACCACACTCCTATTAGAGGTAGCACTATTATTTTATAGGAAGCAGATCAATTTTTGAGCTTTTTGGGGCAGGAACGGTCCTTCTACTCTCCATCTGTACAGCACCTAGCACAATGGGCCTGTGATCTCGAAGGGGGTCTGATTATTGATTACTACTGTAATACAAATAACAACAGAAAAGTGAATTGATTTGCCCAAATTAATGTCTGATTTGGGATTAGAATGCAGGAATGCTTGGCTCCTAGACCATGCTCACACTACCAGAGCACAAGGCCTTTGGTGACTTAAGATGCTGTAACTCTTTATTATGTAAGTGATGAAAGATCCTGTACCATGAATAATCATGACTATTTAGCACATGCCC
>QXTE01000138.1:3089458-3120239 GCA_003942145.1 Platysternon megacephalum
GTAGATCTGGAGTAACTCGATTGAAGTCAATGGAGTTATTTATACCAGTGTAAAACTGTTGTGAGGGGGAAATCTGTATGCAATATGCCTGTTACAGCAACTGAGACAGTCAAGATGCATGTTACAGCACTTCAGACACTCTTAGCCGTTGGCAGGGGGTCTAAGTAATTCCCAGGTCGTCTCAGAGTTAAGGGGCTAACTTCACCTCTAATCAGCCATTCTCTATACACCCTAATCTGCACTAGAGCTTTCACACTGTGTTGAGGAAGGAATCTAAGACAGACCGAATGTGACACTTCCTGGGGGTAGTTTTCATTTTTCTTAGTGAATTTACTGCTGGTGAAAGGTGCAGAATTGCTCTCCTTGGCCCTACACACCATCTTCTAGCTAAGCACTTATGTTACTTACACATCTCCATAAGTTTAAAAGAACCCGCGGCAGAAGTACAAAGAAATTCCTCATCAACAATGCCCTTGGCTTGTCCAGTGTGTCCTATGCTTCCAAGGAAAGTAGTGACTTGCAGGCCTATGATTCTGCTGCTTCACAGTTGTTTGCTTTTAGTTTTGCATCCTCTAGACCAGGGGTTGGCAACCTTTCAGAAGTGGTGTGCCGAGTCTTCATTTATTCACTCTAATTTAAGGTTTCGCGTGCCAGTAATATATTTTAACGTTTTTAGAAGGTCTCTTTCTATAAGTCTATAATATATAACTAAACTATTGTTGTATGTAAAGTAAATAAGGTTTTTAAAATGTTTAAGAAGCTTCATTTCAAATTAAATTAAAATGCAGAGCCCCCAGGAACGGTGGCCAGGACCCGGGCAGTGAGAGTGCCACTGAAAATCAGCTTGCGTGCCGCCTTCGGCACGCGTGCCATAGGTTGCCTACCCCTGCTCTAGTACATAGAATATGTAACAAGTTCCACCTTGTGGTGACCCTAGGAATAAGCTAATTCACGAAGCAGGCAATGTGGGTTCTAGCCTCATTTTTCCATTGCAGGTTTGCTTAGACTTAGACTTTCTCTGCCTGTTCCACTTCTCCCCTTTGCTTGCTCCTCCCTTCACAACAGCAAATGTGCTTGAGGGATCCTTTTACTGGTGTTTGTGCTGATCCATTTTGTCTTGTGAGGGCTCTGAAGTTTACCCGTTGAGCCACGGGTGTTCACTTTAAACACATGCCAGGCCGTTTCAGGGATCTCTCTGAATCTGTGGCCACACTGCCACTTTCAAACACTAGCACGGGGTCTGCCTGCAATAAGTAATTTCTCAGCCATTCAAAAACTGCATTTCAGAACAGTGTTCGAATGCTGCTAGGGGACTGGGATTTGAATCCTGTTCTCACTTACCATGGTTGAGTGCATAAGACTTTTGTTGTTGGAGGGGTAATGTGGGAGCACTAAACCAGTTTGGAAAGCTGTTTCATGTAGCAACATTTCACTTTCGTTGATGAAACCACATTACTGAAACGTCTCTTAAATTTGGATTGTCAGCTCTTGGAGGCAGGAATTCTTTTTGTTCTGTGTTTGTACAGTGCCTAGCACAATGGGGTTCTGGTCCGTGTAATAATTCTCCCCCAAACCAGGTTAGCTTATTGCTAGCATGGACAGGGCTATGGTTCTGAGCTTCAGAGTGAAGCTGAAAAGCAGGGAGAATTTGCCGGCTTTAGGGGGTTTGCTACCAATTCGAAATGTAGCCCTTGTTTGCAGAAACGTTCAGAAGCCCTTCAGTGAATCTGGGGCCTGAGTTTGCAGCAGGCTGGGACCTATGTCTGGTGTTAATTGGGAATCGTGTGAAACTGCACAGTCACCGGAGACAGGGTTATCTACAAGCACCTCATACTTCTCTGTGGCTTTCCTGTAGCCACACTTGGTTACATCTCTTTCATCGCTGTGTTAGGTGGAATTATTCTTTGCTCCCCACATCGTTTGCAATGATGCCTGCCAACTGGGCTGGTCTTAGGGAAAATGTCGTCCTGGGAGAACGTGTATTTTGGCACCCCTGGCCCGTGTTGCCTGCCTGGGCCTCCCCACCTTCCATCGCCCCCAGGCCCCGCTGCCTCTCCCCCACATTGCCCCAAGCTCCCTTCCGCAGCCTCACACCCCAGCCCTGCCCTGCTCCTTGCCTCCATGGCACCCCTCCCCCCGACCACAGCGCCCGGGGCAGTCTGCCACACTGCCCACCCGTAAGGCCGGCCCTGCCTGCCAGTGCTGTGCATTCAAGGTCAGCAGTTGAAGATCCTCATCCTGGCCTTCATTCAGGGCCGGCTCCAGGCACCAGCGCAGCAAACAGGTGCTTGGGGCGGCCAACGGAAAGGGGCGGCATGTCCGGCTCTTCGGCGCCAATTTGGCAGCGGGTCCTTCAGTCCCTCTCGGAGGGAAGGACCTGCCGCCGAATTGTCACTGAAGGATGAAGCGGCGGCGGTAGAGCTCCCGCCAAAGTGCTGCCGATTTTTTCCGCCGCTTGGGGCGGCAAAAACACTGGAGCCGGCCCTGCCTTCATTGCCCGGCACGATCTCAGCTCTATCTCTTCTCTCCCTTCCCCCTCTCCCCCATTCCTTGCACACCTTCCAACCTTTTCACCTCCCGTCATTGCCTTCTCCCACTCTCAGCTTTATCCCTGCCCCTTTGCAGCCTCCCAACCTGCCAAGTGTGCTCCTTCTTCCTCTTCGAGTTCCTCATGAAGGCCCATCCCCCCACGAATCCACCCTACAGCTCTGCCTTCACACCCTGGCATGCCTGAACTGTTGTCCCATGTATTATTTTTGTCTGTGCTTGGGCCTGGTCTTTTTCAGCACCCAGGACAACAAGGGTCCCAATCCCAACTGGGGGCTTTGGGTGCTACCATCACTATTCACTACTAGTCAGAACAACCCCTGAGGTTAGTTATGTGCGGGTTAGGAATCCTCTCCAGTTTAACAGAGAGTCCTGGTCCCAGCCTTTCCCTACCCGGAACTAACTGTGCTGCAAAGATCAGCACAATGCCAAACCTTTGGGGAGGTTAAGGGATGGCTGCGGACTACTCAACAGGAACCCCTCTCTGCCTAACAGTGTTAGATTCCAAACAGAGCTGGTCCAGTGCCCCTAGGTAGAAAAGATATGGTACTATGACATGTGGCTTCAAGGGTTTAATTCAGGGAGGGGAAGGGGACAATCCTCAGGGCCCTGATGGGGACATGGGAAACAAGAAAGTGAACCATTCAATAAGGATTTTATGAATACTTTGCTGTTGACTCCCACTCCAGTATTTTTGCTGCAGCAGAATGCAGTCGCCTTCCTTTAATGTGGCTGTGGCCCTTCGCACACAGTGACTGCAGGCCATGTTTTAATTGATGAACTGTGATAGAAACGCCAGGTAGAGGCAGAAGAGAAACAATGAATGGACTGCAGAATCCGGCAGATTTCTTGCCCGATAAATGGAGATGGCATTTCACAGAACAAGTAATAAGATAAGATCTCAGCCTTGAGGCGCCTACAGTTGAACCAAACAAATCCAGACATGAGGCACAGAAAAGTTAATTGATTGGAGCTGTACCGGTGTAACTGGCAAAACTTGACCAGTCCAGCTCTCCGCCCAGCTCTCCTCAACAAACCAGCCTACAAATTCACTGNCAGGGGTGTGTGTGGCTGTTGCTTCAGGCACCGCCCCCAGCAGTTCCCATTGTCCGGGAATGGGGAACTGTGGCCAATGGGAGCTGCTGCGGGCGGTGCCTGAAGCAACAGCCACACACACCCCTGTGCCCCTCCTCCCCCAGGTTCCAGCTGCTTCCTGGTGCGACGCGGCGGCAGGGCAAGCAGGGAGCCTGCCCTGCCCCCGGTGCTGGTCGGCCAGGTAAACGTTGGGGGGAGGAGGGCGGGGAGGCCGGGAGGAGCTCGCGGGCCGCATGCGATAGCCCTGCGGGCCGCATGCGGCCCACGGGCCGCGTGTTTGAGACCCCTGCTTTAGAGTCATAGTGTTAAAGACCAGCAGAGACCCCCCATATCATCCAATCTGACCAGTATATAACAGGCTACCAACACCACCCAGCACCTGCTAGCTATTCTTTAGTACCAACATCAGATCAACATATTACAGCCCATAGGAGACTAAACTATTGTATGCCGCAGGTAGAGAACTGATTAAGTAAAATATACCCAGATAATCTTTTAAGAACCACTAGATTCATTAAGANCGCCCATCTCTCCTCAACAAACCAGCCTACAAATTCACTGAGCACACTCACTAGCTTGTAATACATGTATTGGACTTTTATGGCTTTTTAGTCTGGACGATCCCTTGAATGTCTTTAGAGTCATGGTGTTAAAGGCAAGAAGAGACCCCCCATATCATCCAATCTGACCAGTATATAACAGGCTACCAACACCACCCAGCACCTGCTAGCTATCCTTTAGTACCAACATCAGACCAACATATTACAGCCCATAGGAGACTAAACTATTGTACGCCGCAGGTAGAGAACTGATTAAGTAAAATATACCCAGATAATCTTTTAAGAACCACTGGATTCGTTAAGCTCAGAATTATTCTGTGCTTGTTGTTTCTTCTGATTTGTTAATTATTTTCATTTTGTAATATTCATTAATTATTATATCTCCACTAGACCCAGGAGCCTCAACGTCTATCTGCCACACTGCTCACCCGTTTTACAATGCACCTGTCACCAGAGAGTTTGTGCAGTTTAGACACTTTGACATACATGACGGGTCAATATTTCCCCTGATCCTGCACACAGGTAAGCATGTGAGTAATTCTGCTCACCTGAGCAGTTTGGCATGTGAAGGTACTGCTGTGCTTGTGTGTGTGCATGAAAGGGCTCTAATCTTAAAAATTGCCATTTTAAAAACAATTCTAAGATTATGCAATATTTACTTCTTTTTTGCTTCAGACAAGCAGTGAAGAATACAAACAGCCACCGAAATCCTGTCTAACAACTAGCCAGTTCCCAAGACTGAATGGTATCCACTTAAAAATGACCTAGAAGTCAGAATGGGAATGATTCCCAATAGTTCCCGATGCCTTCCTCGCCTTTCCTTTCCCTGATGGGCTATATAATGAATAATTCACCTGCAATGACTAACATGAATCCCGATTTCACCCCACTGATGGATTTCTAACATCCCAAACCCAGAGGAAAGATATCCTGAGCATGTGGGATCTACCCCCACTTCTCTTGTTGAAAACGGCTGATTATATTTAATGCCACAGATGTGCGTGGCACGTATTCATTTATCTATCTATATATTTCAGTTTAAATTGCCTCTATAACAAGAGATCACCTATGCCTTTGAAAAAGAATAGGCACTTGAACACACTCTTTCAATTACTACTAGATCATAATATCCCATTACAGTACATAAGCCATAGGTATGCATGGTGCTTATCTGTTTCTGCTCATTAAAGAGAATAAAATAACATGAAGTGGTAACATAATAACATAGTAAACTTGGGGAAGGGAATAAGGGAGATCTGATTAACTCCTCTTCCTGTTATCAAGCGTCCTAGTTGCTGTAAATACATGGATTCAGACCACACAAGTCTCCCTCACTGGAAACGAGGAGGAGATTTCTTCATTTTAGATAAATTTTTAAAGTAGCTTTTATCGTGAATGGGAAGCAGCTCCTCAGGTGGTGTGAATGGTCATAGCTCCAGTGATTTCAAAGGGGCTAGGACAGTTTACACCAGCTGAGGATCTGTCCTGTCCCATTGTCTCAGGCTATGTCTACACTACGCATCTTTTAGCGACACAGCTGTGCCGCTCCAGCCATGCCGCTAAAAGGTGCGCAGTGTAGCCGCTCTTTGTCGGCAGGAAAGAGGACTCCCGCCAACAAAATAAATCCACCCCCAATGAGAGCAGCGCTGTCCACACCGGTGCTTTTCTTTAGTAAAACTTTTGATGTTGGGGTGGGGGTTCACACCCCTGAACGACAAAAGTTTTACGGACAAAAGTGCAGTGTAGACAAAGCCTCAGTCTCATCATGAAGACATTTTAGTGTGTTTCAAAAGGATAGTTGAAGCGTAACTTTTTGGAATCTTCCATTCATATTATCACAGCTCCACATCCTTGAAACACCTTCCGACAAACACAAATAACCCCAATGAAAAAGAAATATCAGTTGTTTCCTTGGTGTAAGGTTTGACCAGTGACACATCACTGTAACATTACTCACTGCAATGGTTCTGTATAAAGTTTTACACACACGCACACACCCCCTTCTGGAGGAGTTAGAAGAAGCCCTGCAAATGCATAGATATTTATAGTCCCCACTATTGACTTACTGTTGCAAGGAAAGAAACTGCCATTGTATTCCATTGTGGGGGAAAGTGCAGATGTGAAGAAGCAGCAAAGAGCTCCTGGAACAGATGTGCCCAGATGTTGGAATGTGACTTGGTGTGGGAGCCTGATGTGCCAGGCTCACTCTGTTTTCTGTCCTCGTGACAAGTCCGTTAGCCAGGCTGGTTGGTATCACTGGACCCTCACTTTGCATGGACGTATTCCTCTGCACGAGTGACTCATTTATTTCTCTGTTGCAGCAGAGAGCTGCTACAGCCACAACATAGAGAATGATTATGAGATGCCAAGAGCCCAAGTGCCTGCTCTGCACACAGCACAAACCCCTCCCAGCTCTCATGTCCCTGCCTGCAGTTGAAATCTAGGCCTCCGCCCATTGGTTCATCCCAGCCCTGTTTCTGCTGTGGCTGAGATTGGCAGAAACACCCTTTCATTCACTGTCTGCTCTTTCCAGAGACATTTGCGGTTCACAGAAGAAAGTGGGTGCCACAAAACTATCCCAGAGGGTAAGAGGCCCCCAATCCAGAGAAAGACACTTACAGAAGCCAAGGCCTGGGCAATAAGACTAAAGGGCTTGTCAGGAGAAATTACATTCTGCAGAGGGAGTAAATGTGTATGGAACAACTTGCCAAGAGCAGAAATAGAATCTGCAAACCACAAGCACACTCAGAATAGACACAGGAACTTAGAGACGGGAGACTTTACAGGCTATAAATCCAAGACACAGAAGTGGAATGTAGAAGGACTCTGCCCTGCCCCAAAATTTTACTCTGTTAAATTGATTTTCTACAGACGTCTTTCCCTGTTCTTGAGTTACATTTTGGTCTACAACAGAAAGGCACTGCTTGTATGGTGGGAGTAGAGTGCTCCAGTTTGGGGGGAACCTCCCCTATAAAACAAATTGTTTTTTAATCAGGGGCATTTGGATACAAAACTAGAAGAGATACAGTGCAAGAGCCTCAGCTGGTATAAATCAGCATAGATTTATAGCCGTCAATGGAACTTTGCCAGTTTGCCGCAGCTGAAGATCTGGGACACAGATGTTGAAAACAAGTGATATTAGCTCACTTAGCCTTGGTCTACACTGGGGCGGGGATCGATCTAAGTTACGCAACTTCAGCCATGTGAATAACGTAGCTGAAGTGGACGTACTTAGATCGACTTACCGTGGTCTTCACCACGGTGAGTCGACTGCTGCCGCTCCCCCGTCGACTCTGCCTGCGCCTCTTGCAGCGCTGGAGTACAGGAGTCGATGGGAGAGGGCTCGGGGGTTGATTTATCGTGTCTAGACTAGACGCGATAAATCGATCCCTGCTGGATCGATCGCTGCCCGCCGATCTGGCGGGTAGTCCCTCCCATCCCATTTTTGCTATTTTCTACTTGAAAAGAGGATCAAAGTAAAAAAGTGGCAAAGCCCAGCCAAAAAATAAAACAACACAAAAAGAGAACGTTTTCAAACAAAATGAGTATTCTCATTTCCGTTTACCCTTTTTTTATTTTATTATTTTTTTTTTCAAGAAAATGAAAAATTTTAAGCAAATTGAAAATTTTCATTTTGGTCAAAAAGTCATTTTTTGTCAAAAAAAAACTTTTAGATGAAACATTTTCAACCAGCTCTCTGAATCATTCTTATTTGTCTTTGTACTGCAGTAGCACCTCGGAGCCCATTGTGCTAAGTCCTGCACAGACACAGAACACAAAGAAAGTCCTGCCGCAAAGAATTTATAATCTAAATCTTAACCAAGCTGTAGACATTTAGCTCCTTCACTGCCTTTCTACAAACCAGTCCCCCCATCTCCTTGCTGTTGTTACTATTATTATTATTTATTATCATCCATACGCCCACCATTTGCCAGACATTTTCCAAACACTCAAGAAGGACTCTGGTCTGAGGACCCCACCATTTCAGGACAAATATGGAGACATCGGCTGGGGAAGGGGAATAGGCGATTTATATACAAGTCAGCTAGTTTCATCATAGGGAACATGGCAGACATGGATCTTGATATAGACAGGGTAGGGGCTTTACAGATGTGCTCGGGGAAGTTCTATCACACATATTGTGGGCCGTGTGGAAGAAAGCACAGAGGTGATTGCACAAGAAACTAACAAATGGGCAAAGAAGCTTGGGAACATTAGTGGAGTGGAAGTGATGGGGGCAACACAGTCTTGACAAGCGGGGATAAGTGAAGAGGAGCAGAGTTATTTCAAAGTGGTCACACAAAACTTAAATGTTGTTGTCATTTTGCTGTTCTCTGTTTCTCTCCAGTTACCACTATCTCTCTGGTAAATTAGTGCCCAGAACTCAAAACAGTATTCCAGAAATAGTCGCACCACAGCAGTGCAGAGAATTATTATGTTTGGGGTAGGGCTCCCTCAGATCCAGCCCACATGCTCCTGGCCCTCTCAAGGTCAACAGAATTCATGTACTTGAATGAAACTGTTTGAGTTTCTGTGCTGTCATCCCTTGAGATGAATGGACAATGCACGGCACTTTGAAGGGCTTCAGGAACCAGTGGTAACAGAAAGGAGAAGATTAAACTGTGCATGAATCAGCCAATTCACTAACTCACAGCCTTATGGGTATGTTTTGTCTCCTTGGTGAACACAAACATAACACTGTGAGGCTAGCAGGAGTTATACATGCAAACTCAGGGCAAAATAGACCAACAAGAAAATAACCCACTTAGGGCCCAAGTTCTGACCTCAGATAAAGGAAGGCAATGGGAGTTGTACCTGTATATCTAGAGGATAGGCCTATGGTGTCCAAACTTCAGAAGCTGGGACAATATACTTACATAATTAAGCCTTACAGCTGATTGCAAGCACATGGGATGCTGCGTACCTCTCAGCTGGACCTCATTTCAAGAGAGGACACTCCTTTTAGTCCCACCATTACTTACATTCCATGCACATATGGGGTTCCCCTCCTTTGTTTGTGGGAAATAATTTATGTCAGAAATAAATAATTAGGAAACTGAGGAGATGGAAAGAGTCATTTACAGTAAAGGAAGGAATCCCACAGCAATTTAAGATTCCTCCATGAATGAAGTCTGTGTGACCCTCATTTTGGGTCTTTGTCACACATTGCGTCCCACATTTGGGCTTTGGCTGGTGAAGAGGTATGAATTTAAGAAATGCAATGAAACGTTGAGAACACCGTTCTTCATCTGGCTGAACCTGTATTAGAACAGGATGGGAGCCAATTTAATGTCACCGACACATTAGCGCAATGGCAGCTATCACCAGAAAGCTCCAAGAGAATGTGTTTATTTTTCATAATTCATTTCAATTCACAGTTAACAGAGGCTGAGAAATGCTTCTCACTAGGTGCCGAGTGCTATCGGGTCTTTCCTGATCTTTAAAGCTTCATCTTCAAACTTCTAGCCCCATTCTGAATGCAGTTAAAGTTGGCTCTTGTGCTAACCTTTCCACTCTCTAAAGATACTAGGTGCTCAAATACCCAGCTCCTATACTATGACTCTGATATAAATACCTAGCAAGGTAGATAGGTAAATACTAAGCTTCAGCTATTAACATAGCATATGCCATTGGCAACATTCACAGAAACCAGCACCAGTGTAGTTTCTTGAATGAGCCAGCAGGCAGCACTAGTTGTGGAGATGGGTCATCATCTGAGAGATCAAGCATGTCCATCTTCAAGAAGAGTGAATGGACCACAGGGCTGGAAATTGGATGAAGATTATTTTACCCCTGGATAGACTCTTCAAATACAGAACAAGTTAGTAGCAACCAAAAGTCATTCATTCCCACCAGACAGCCACTCAATGGAATTGCGGGGAGACGGTTGGGAGATGCACGGGCACTCTCCACGCCAGGCTTTAACATTGAGAGGGTGGACGAAGGGATAAAAACTGATATTGACAGAAGGAAGGGTTTGAACATAAGAAAGAGGGGGGGGAGGGATACTAGACCGATACGTCATACTGACGGTACGGTGTCCCTACCAAAGAGGGTAACAAAGGGGAGAGAAGCCAAAGGGCAAAAATTAGGATGTTTGTTCACTAATGCTAGAAGCCTAGGTAACAAAATGGAGGAACTGGAGCTCCTGGTCCGAGATTTGAAACCCGATATCGTGGGAATAACTGAAACGTGGTGGAACGGTAGCCACGACTGGAGTGCAGGTATGGAAGGGTATGTTCTTTTTAGGAAAGACCGGAACAAAGGTAAAGGGGGGGGGGTTGCCTTGTATGTCAATAAAGAGGTAGAGTGTAATGAAATAAATAGTAATGGAATAGATAATACGGAGTCTGTTTGGGCAAGGGTCACGTTGGGGAAGAAAAATACTAGAGCCTCCCCTGGGATAGTGATCGGGGTGTGCTATAGACCGCCGGGATCCAGCCTGGAGATGGATAGAGAACTCTTTAATGTTTTTAAAGAGGTCAATACTGGTAGGAACTGTATGATCATGGGAGACTTTAACTTCCCGGATATAGATTGGGGAATAAACGCTAGTAATAATCATAGGGCTCAGCTTTTCCTAGATGTGATAGCTGATGAATTCCTTCACCAAATGGTTGCTGAACCGACGAGGGGGGATGCCATTTTAGATTTGGTTTTGGTGAGTAGTGAGGACCTCGTTGAGGAAATGGTTGTAGGGGACAACCTTGGCTCGAGTGATCATGAGCTAATCCGGTTCAAACTAAATGGAAAGATAAATAAAAATGCATCTGAGACTAAGGTTTATGATTTCAAGAGGGCTAACTTTACTAAATTAAGGCAGCTAGTTAAAAAAGTGGATTGGGCAAACATATTTAGAGATCTAAAGGCGGAAGAGGCGTGGGATTATTTTAGGTGGAGGTTGCAGGACCTCTCTGAGGCCTGTATCCCGAGAAAGGGAAAAAGGGTTGTAGGTAGCGGTTTTAGACCGGACTGGATGAGCAAGCGTCTCAGAGGGGTGATTAGGAAAAAACAGAAGGCGTATAAACAGTGGAAGATGGGAGGGATCAGCAAAGAAACCTACCTTATGGAGGTAAGAGGGTGTCGGGATGCGGTTAGAAAGGCCAAAAGCCAAGTGGAGATAGATCTCGCGAAGGGAATTAAAAACAATAGTAAAAGGTTTTTTAGCCATATAAATAGGAAGAAATCCAAGAAAGAAGAAGTGGGACCGCTTAAGAATGGAGACGGGGTGGAGATTAAAGATCATCTAGGCATGGCACAATATCTGAACGAATATTTTGCCTCGGTATTTAATGAGGCTACTGAAGGGCTTGGGAATAGTGGCGGCGTGAATGATGGGAATGAAGGAGGGGGGGTAGACATTACGGTATCCGAGGTACGAGCCAAACTTGAAAAGCTTAACGGCAGTAAATCGGGCGGTCCGGATGACCTTCATCCGAGAATATTAAAAGAATTGGCGAGTGAAATTGCGAGCCCGTTAGCGAAAATTTTTAATGAATCCCTAAACTCGGGGGTTGTACCGCTGGACTGGAGATTAGCTAATGTAGTTCCTATATTCAAGAAGGGGAAAAAAAGTGACCCGGGTAACTACAGGCCTGTTAGTTTAACGTCTGTAGTGTGCAAAGTCATGGAAAAAATATTGAAGGAGAGAGTACTTACGGACCTTGAGGTCGATGGCGTCTGGGACAAATTACAACATGGTTTTACGAAAGGTAGATCGTGCCAAACCAACCTGATCTCCTTCTTTGAGAAAGTAACAGATTTTTTAGATAAGGGCAATGCGGTGGATCTGATATATCTTGATTTCAGTAAGGCGTTTGATACGGTACCGCATGAAGAATTACTGCGTAAATTGGAAAGGATGGGGATCGAAATGAAATTCCGGAGGTGGATAAAGAACTGGTTAAAGGGGAGACTGCAGAGGGTCGCACTGAAAGGGGAGCTGTCGGGTTGGAGGGAGGTTACCAGTGGGGTTCCTCAGGGTTCGGTTTTGGGTCCGATGTTATTCAATCTATTCGTCGCTGACCTCGGAACCGAAAGTAGGAGTGGGCTGATAAAGTTTGCGGATGACACGAAGTTGGGAGGTATTGCCAATTCGGAGAAGGATAGGGATATCCTCCAGGGGGATTTGGATGACCTGGTAAACTGGAGTATTAGTAATAGGATGAAATTTAATAGTGAGAAGTGTAAGGTTATGCATCTAGGGATGACTAATAAGAATTATAGTTATAGGCTGGGGACGCACCTGTTGGAAGTAACGGACGAGGAGAAGGACCTCGGAGTCCTGGTCGATCGCAAGATGACTATGAGTCGGCAATGTGATGTGGCCGTCAAAAAGGCTAATGCGGTCTTGGGTTGCGTTAGGCGAGGTATTTCTAGTAGAGATAAGGAGGTGCTAGTCCCGTTATACAAGGCGCTGGTGAGACCTCATTTGGAGTACTGTGTGCAGTTCTGGTCTCCCATGTTTAAGAAGGATGAACTTAAACTGGAAAGGGTACAGAGAAGGGCCACTAGGATGATTCGAGGAATGGAAAGCCTGTCGTATGAAAGGCGACTTGAGGAGCTCGGATTGTTTTCCTTAACCAAAAGAAGGTTGAGGGGAGATATGATTGCTCTCTTTAAATATATCAGAGGGATCAATATCGGGGAGGGAGAGGAATTATTTCGGCTCAGTGCTAATGTGGATACGAGAACAAATGGATATAAATTGGCAGTTGGGAAGTTTAGGCTTGAAATTAGGCGAAGGTTTCTGACCGTCAGAGGAGTGAAATACTGGAATGGCCTGCCGGGGGACATAGTGGGGGCAAAAGACCTCTCCGGCTTTAAGACTAAGCTTGATAAGTTTATGGAAGGGATGATCTGATAGGATAACTTGATTTACCCAATAGGTCAATAATGTGCCACCTGGGAGTTAGTACCGATTTTAAATGTTGGGATATTGGGAGTCTTTTCCTAAGTGTCAGGATAGAGAATATTGGCCACATGCTCGGGGTTCAGCTGATCGCCATATTTGGGGTCGGGAAGGAATTTTCCTCCGGGGTAGATTGGCAGAGGCCCTGGAGGTTTTTCGCCTTCCTCCGAGCATGGGGCAGGGGTTGTTTGCTAGAGGATTATCTGCTGCTTGAAGTCACCAAATCAGGATTTGGGGACTTCAACAGCTGAGGCAAGGGTGAGAGTTATTTCAGGGGTGGGTGGGTCAACTTTTGTGGCCTGCATCATGCAGGAGGTCAGACTAGATGATCATACTGGTCCCTTCTGATCTCAAGTTCTATGATTCTATGATTCTATGAATGGCTTGTTGCATTTGCAATGAATTTGTGGCCTCAGTCCTTTTCCTGAGGAGCAACATGGACCTAATTTTCAGAGCTGCTGAGTGCCTCCTCCTCCCACTGTCTTCCGCTGGAGTTATGGGTAGTCACAACACCTCTGGGAGTTAGGTCTCAAATGTCTATATCACAAAACGTCACCACCACAATCAGCACTGTGTTATGTGCTGGCAGTCTCCGAAGTGTATATATGTGTGACCTTCGTTACAGCTCCACCATACATACTCCACATCGCCACTTATCATTGCTTTCTAGGAAGCTTCTGTTTTCATAGAATCATAGAAGATAGAAATGGAAAAGACACGCTGGGTTGGTCATTGGGTCCATCTCCCACCCGTGCAGGATTGCCCTGGTCCGACTTACAGGGAACTGGGGAGGAGTACTGAGAAAGCACCTGGCATTGCTCTCTAGTGCAGTGGTTCTCAACCAGGAGTCCGGGGCCCCTTGGGTGGGGCCGCAGGCAGGTTTCAGGGGGGCCACCAAGCAGAGCCAGTGTTAGACTCACTGGAGCCCAGGGCAGAAAGCCAAAGCCTCACCACATGGGGCTGAAGTCCGTGGCCCTGAGCCCTGCCACCCGAGGCTGAAGCTGAACTTAGTTTGCAGGGGCCCCTGTGGCATGGGGCCCCAGGCAATTGCCCTGCTTGCGACCCCTTAATGCCGGCTCCGGCTTTTATATGCAGAAAACCAGTTGTTGTGGCACAGGTAGGCCATGGAGTTTTTATAGCATGTTGGGGGGCCTCAGAAAGAAAAAGGTTGAGAACCCCTGGTCTAGTGATCTCTCTTGGGCTAACTGGAGGATTGCTATGTAGACTTGGGAGGGATTTTCACCAGGCCAAAAGGAGGGGCACTATGCCATAGTGGAGGGAGAGGGAGGATATGGGAAGACTCCTCAGCGTGTGGAGGTCTCCTTCCTACTGCAACCAGGCAAAAAACAAAAAGTTGGCATAGTTGGGCCTCTCCACCAACATGGGGCCAGCCCAGCCCTGCCCTGCCTTGCTCAGCCAGCTTTGTGGCACCAGACTTGCAACTTGCATCATGTTGTTTTCAGTTACTAATATTATTGAAAGTAAACAGCAGTGCTGCCCTGCACCTCATATTTTCTAACACAAGCTATGGTGGCAGAGCTGGTGCCAGAGAGGGCGTCAGGGCTTAAATAGCAGATCTGAATGGCTCCTGAATGCTGCAGTTTACACAGAGTGGATTGTTCCTGACACCACTATGAAATGGCAAATGAAGCCGTTCCAGGCACCTGATCTGACAATAAGATGAAATCCTGAATTCCACAAATACTTCAATAAATCACTTTGGGGAGCTACATTTGTTCGCTTTGGTGTCCTGTGCCCACTCCAAATGCACCCGAAATCCCATGGTGAGCGATGGCCTTAAAGCTGAGTGCAGCTACGCCTCCCACCACAGTGTTTTATGCGCATTTTAGGGCACTCTATTTAATAAATCCCAGTGAGCTGGCATCCTATGTGACCTTCCTTCCCTCCCTTTGTTGCCATGGCATTTAGTCCCAGAATCATCCTTCCTGGCCAAAGAGGAAGGTATGGAATTCTCCAGGGTCTATCAGCAGTGCTCCACAAACTGCGTCCCCGTCCCCCCACTCAAGGCTGTGTGCTCTGCCTTCATGGCACTGCCAGCCTCTGCCAGCTCTGGAGTCGGTGATTGAACCCTGCAATATACCCGTCTCACATTGACCCATCTCCAGAGCTTGATGTAAGATCCACCCTTCCCTCCAGCCCTTTGTCAGTAAGAAGGGCTGGGCTGGAGATGAGGAAGAAGAAAGAAATATAGTAACAATAAAAATGACAACAGCAACTAAGTAATGGCACCTGAATCAAGGAGAGGAAAGCCCTTTGCAGGCAGTTCTTATGTGATTCTTCATTCTCTATCTAGCACAAGATTCTGCAATCTTTACTCACAAGGATAATGGCTGCCGGATCAGGACTCAAAATACTACATTGATGGACCAGGAACCAATCATTTACACTCTCCATATCTTATGGTCATCACTAGGGCCCTTCCAAATTCACAGCCATGAAAAACGCATCACAGACTGTGAAATCTGGTCTCCACCTACCTAGCTTCCCATACTCACTGTAATGATAAATTCCTCAATAGAATAGGGAATGTGTAGGGTAAAGGACAGCTAACCCCACCCCCTGGCACATTCCATGTAGATACAGGTCAAACGAGGGACAATCCACCCATGGGAAGCCAGATCCACCCATGGGAAGAAGGGTTGTTGTGCTTTTATTTACAGGCAAACTCTAAACTACAATGAAACTCAAATTAAGCTGAGATTGATGTGCTGATCTTCTGATGAAGGCCTGAGGAATGTGTTTGTTGAATGACACTTATAGGAAGAAGTTCTTTATCATCTCAAAGGAATGTGACATTTCAGGATTACCAGGTATTTCCTAAGGAGAAGGTGCCTCCTGGCTGCCTCCACCCACCCCTCATTCTTGCCCACACACCCTCACCACCAAAGAAAAAGTTCCCTATTGCCTCTTCCAAAGTTTGTGGTGACTGCTTTCTTTTCTCTGTGTAAGTGGGGGAATGGTCCCGCTATTGTGCGGAAATTTCCTGGCTTATGCACTACCCGGGTGAAATTGGCTAGCGAAAGGATTGAGTCCTCAAGCCCACTCCTTCTACCCTGAGGTCTGCCTGACCTCAGGGACTCCCCTTCCACTCTCCTATGTGGCAGAGCTGGTGCTCAACAACCCCCAATCTTGTCGTGGTCACTTAGGCAAGGGGCTAGGGCAGAGGTGTCCAGCGGAGGGCAACAAAAATTATTAGGTGGCTCGGGCACATGACTTCCAAGGAGAGGCTGAGGGAACTGGGGTTATTTAGTCTACAGAAGAGAAGAGTGAGGGGAGATTTGATAGCAGCCTTCAGCTACCTGAAGGGGGGTTCCAAAGAGGATGGAGCTAGGCTGTTCTCAGTTGTGGCAGATGACAGAACAAGAAGCAATGGTCTCAAGTTGCAGTGGGGGAGGTCTAGGTTGGATATTAGGAAACACTTTTTCACTAGGAGGGTGGTGAAGCACTGGAATGGGTTACCGAGGGAGGTGGTGGAATCTCCATCCTTAGAGGTTTTTAAGGCCCGGCTTGACAAACCCCTAGCTGGGATGATTTAGTGGGTGTTGGACTTGCTTTGAGCGGGGGGTTGGACTAGATGACCTCCTGAGGTCTCTTCTGACCCTAATATTCTATGATTCCTGCATTGTATTTCTAACTGTGCCATTAATTTTTTAAGACTTTGGACAATTCCTCAAACTTTTCTGTACTTCGTCTGTACAGTACATCTGTTCTTGACTGCTTTATCCAATCTAGTCTACACAGCACAAAATCGAGATGTTAAGAATAAAACTAATCAAGGACCCAAAGGACGTGAAGAGAAGAAATTCTTTAATTATCTGTACACCAATGCCAGGAGCCTGAGTAACAAACAAAAGGACTTGGAATTGCTCGTTTATGAGCATTGATTTAGTTGAGATTACTGAAACCTGGTGGGATAATTCCCATGATTGATATGTTAAAATCAATGGTTATAACCTATTTAGCAAGGATTGAGTGAACAAAAGGGAAGAGAGAGTGGCATTTTATATCAAAAATGGCATTTCATGTTTCCAAGTCACTGATATCTTGGAAGAAAATAATCTTGAATGCTTGTGGATGAATGTCCTAACAGATAAAGCATAAGGGTACGTCTACAATACGGGATTAGTCCGAATTTACGGAATTCGATTTTTTGAAACCGATTGTATAAATTCGATTGTACGCGGCCACAGTAAGCGGATTAATTCGGCGGTGCGCGTCCATGTACTAACACTAGCGTCGAATTCCAGAGCATTGCACTGTGGGTAGCTATCCCATAGCTATCCCATAGTTCCCGCAGTCCCCCCCGCCCATTGGAATTCTGGGTCGAGATCCCAATGCCTGATGGGACAAAAAATATTGTCGCGGGTGGTTCTGGGAACATCCTCCCCCTCCCTCCGTGAAAACAACGGCAGACAACCATTTCGCGCCTTTTTTCCGTGGAGAACTGAGCAGACGCCATATCTCGGCAAGGATGGATCCCGCTCAGCTCAAGTTTGCAGTCATGAACATTGTAAACACCTCGTGCATTATAGTGCAGTTTATGCTGAACCAGGACCAGAAAAGCCAGGCGAGGAGGAGGCGGCTACGGCAGCGCGGCGACGAGAGTGATGCGGACATGGACATGGACACAGAATTGTCTCGCGCCACGGGCCCCGGCGCTTTGGAGATCATGTTGGTAATGGGGCAGCTTCTCGCTGTGGAACGCCGATTCTGGGCCCGGGAAACAAGCACTGACTGGTGGGACCGCATAGTGCTGCAGGTGTGGGACGATTCCCAGTGGCTGCGAAACTTTCGCATGCGTAAGGGCACTTTCCTGGAACTTTGTGACTTGCTTTCCCCTGCCCTGACGCGCCAGAACACCAAGATGAGAGCAGCCCTCACAGTTGAGAAGCGAGTGGCGATAGCCCTGTGGAAGCTTGCAACACCGGACAGCTACCGGTCAGTCGGTAATCAGTTCGGAGTGGGAAAATCTACCGTGGGGGCTGCTGTCATGCAAGTAGCCAAAGCAATCGTTGAGCTGCTGCTAAAAAAGGTAGTGACGCTGGGAGATGTGCAGCTCATTGTGGATGGCTTTGCTGCAATGGGATTCCCTAACTGTGGTGGGGCGATAGATGGAACCCATATCCCGATCTTGGCACCGGAGCACCAGGGCAGCCAGTACATAAACCGCAAGGGGTACTTTTCTATGGTGCTGCAAGCAATGGTGGATCACAAGGGACGTTTCACCAACATCAACGTGGGATGGCCGGGAAGGGTTCATGACGCCCGCGTCTTCAGGAACACTAGTCTGTTTAAACGGCTGCAACAAGGGATTTACTTTCCAGACCGGAAAATTACCATTGGGGATGTTGAGATGCCCATCGTTATCCTTGGGGACCCAGCCTACCCCTTAATGCCGTGGCTCATGAAGCCATACACAGGCAGCCTGGACAGTAGTCAGGAGCGGTTCAACTACAGGCTGAGCAAGTGCAGGATGGTGGTAGAGTGTGCCTTTGGACGTTTAAAAGGTCGCTGGCGCTCGTTACTGACTCGCTCGGACCTCAGCCAAACCAACATCCCCATTGCTATTGCAGCTTGCTGTGTGCTCCACAATCTCTGTGAGAGCAAGGGGGAGACCTTTATGGCGGGGTGGGAGGCTGAGGCAAACCGCCTGGCCGCTGATTACGCGCAGCCAGACACCAGGGCGATTAGAAGAGCACACCGGGAAGCGGTGCGCATCAGAGAAGCTCTGAAAACAAGTTTCATTGCTGGCCAGGCTCCTGTGTGAAAGTTATGTTTGTTTGTCCCTGTTGAAAACCCGCCCCCTTGATTCACTCATTCCCTGTAAGCAACCCACCCTTCCCCCTTCCCCCTTCGATCCCAGTTTGATTTGAAAAAAATAAAGTCAGTTTCGTTTACAACTCAAGAACTTTTTATTAACGGGTGGTAATGAACATAGGGAGAGAAATAACCAGGTAGTCCGGGTGGGGTTTGGGAGGAGGGTAGGAGTGAAGGAACAGGGCAGGAAAAACATTCAAAATAATGAGAGCCTTTTGCTTGGGCTCTCTAATGGGGTGGAGTGGCAGGGTGCACGGAGCCTCCCCCCCCGCGTTCTTACACGTCGGGGTGAGGAGGCTACGGGACTTGGGGAGGGGGGAGGGCGGTTATAGAGGGGCTGCAGCGGCACTCGGTAATCCTGCAGCTGCCGTTCCTGGAGCTCCACCAGACGCCGGAGCATGTCTGTCTGCTCACGCAGCAGCCCCAGCGTTGCATCCCGCCACTTCTCGTCTCGGGCGTCCCTCCTCTCCTCACGTTCGTCCCTTCTCTCCTCACGTTGGTCCCTTTTCTCCTCCCGTTGGTCCCTCATGTCCTCCCGTTGGTCCCTCTTCTCCTCACGGTCACTGGCCTCTTTCCGGAATTTTAATACAGTGTCCTTCCAGTCATTGAAATTAGCTCTCTCATCCCGGGTCGATTGCATAATTTCCGAGAACATGTCGTCTCGCGTGCGTCTCTTTCGCCGCCTTATCTGGGAGAGCCTTCGGGCCGGGGGCGGGAGGATTGAAAAATTTGCAGCTGCAGGAGGAGGGAAAAAAAGGGAGAGAAGTATGTAAAAAGATACATTTTATAGAACAATGCTTATACTCTTTCACGGTGAACACTTTTCACATTACATAGCAATGTACAAGGTCGCATTTTGCATCTTATATTGAGTGCCCGCGGCTTTGGTGTTAGAGATCACAGCAGACGCAGGGCCGGGCAACAGAATTCGGCTTGTATGCAGCCATGGTAAGCCATTGTCCTGCGGCTTCTGCATTAAATCAGCGCCCTCCTTTCCCATAGCAAGCAAAGCCCTTTACGTGCTGCGGTTTTCCTGTTACCGTGCAGCATCAGATAACATAATAACCCCCACCCACCACCCATTCAATTCTGTGGGATGATCGGTTGACCCCCTCCCCCCACCACGTGGCTGGTATCATGGAAGATCCATGCAGATAACAAACTAGCCCCCCCATCCACTTCTGTGGGATGATCGCGTTACCCCTCCCCCCACCGCGTGGCTGGTATCAGGGAAGACCCCTGCTAGCCAAACGCGAAAACCTCAGCGCCATTGTCCACCCACTCCCCCCCGCCCGCTTGGCTAACTGCAGGGAAAGATTTCTTTTCAGCTACAGGCAAACAGCCCAGTAGGAACGGGGCCACCTCTGTCCCCTTAATTACATTCCCGTATTTCAAACAGGTTACCCTGAACGATATCACTCTCCTGAGGATAACACAGCAAGATAAAGAACGGATGTTGCTTGAATGCCAGCAAACACCGGGACCATACGCTGCCAAGCTTTGTCAAGCAATGATACCGGATTACTTGCTGCTAGCATGGCGCGGTCAAGTGTCCTACCATGGAGGACGGAATAAGGCTGCCCTGCCCAGAAACCTTCTGGAAAAGCTTTTGGAGTACCTCCAGGAGAGTTTCATGGAGATGTCCCTGGAGGATTTCAACTCCATCCCCAGACACGTTAACAGACTTTTCCAGTAGCTGTACTGGCCGCGAATGCATCCCAAGTCCCCAGGGCAAATTAATCATTAAACAAATACTTGTTTTAAACCATGTTTGATATATTTGAAAAGGTACACTCACCAGAGGTCCCTTCCAGGGGGTCTGCGATGCCGCCTTGGGAGGGTTCGGAGGGCACTTCGGTCAGGGTCAGAAACAGCTCCTGGCTGTCGGGGAGAATGGAGTGCTGTGTGCTCTCCACAAGTTCGTCCTCCTCCTCCTCCTCCTCTTCCCCGTCCGCAGATTCGTCATTCAAGGATGAGATTAACCCCTCCTCGGAGTCCACGGTCAGGGGTGGGGTAGTGGTGGCGGCCCCCCCGAGAATTGCATGCAGCTCCTCGTAGAAGCGGCATGTCTGCGGCTCTGCCCCGGACCGTCCGTTTGCCTCCTTGGTTTTCTGATAGGCCTGTCGGAGCTCCTTCACCTTAATACGGCACTGATAGGAGTCCCGATTGTGGCCTCTCTCCATCATGCCCTTGGAGATCTTGTCGAAAATTTTTGCATTCCGTCTCTTGGAACGCAGTTCTGCGAGCACGGAATCCTCTCCCCATATAGCGATCAGATCCAGTATCTCGCGTGTGGTCCATGCTGGTGCTCGTTTGCGGTTCTCGGACTGCATGGCTACCTGTGCTGTTCAGCTCTGTGTGGTCACCTGTGCTCACCAGGCTGGGCAGACAGGAAATGAAATTCAAAAGTTCGCGGGGCTTTTCCTGTCCAACTGCCCAGAGCATCCGAGTTTCGATTGCTGTCCAGAGCGGTCACAATGGTGCACTGTGGGATAGCTCCCGGAGGCCAATACCTTCGAATTCCGTCCACACTAACCCTAATTCGAACCGGCAATGTCGATTTCAGCGCTACTCCCCTCGTCGGAGAGGAGTACAGAAACCGATTTTAAGAGCACTTTAAATCGAATTAAATGGCCTCGTTGTGTGGACGGGTACAAGCTTAATTCGCTATAACGCTGCTAAATTCGAACTAAAATCGTAGTGTAGACCAGGCCAAAGATGGTATACTCGCTGGTATCTGCTACAGACCACCAAATCACACTCCTTACACACCTATCATGTGTAGGGAAAAAAAGCTGCACGATCATGGGGGAATTCAATTTGAGTAACATATGCTGGAGGTTTCATTCTGCCAGTACTAAAACATCTTGGAATTTCTAAATATCATAGATGACAATTTCCTAACTCAAAAAGTGTTGCCTCTAACAAGGCAAAATTCTATATTAGACCTCATCTTGGCAGATAAAGAGCAACTGATCACAGAACTGAAAATTCATGGTAGCTTAGGTACAAGTGCAAAGAGAATAAAGTCCAGACCAGTGATTTATATACTTGGTGCTTTACAAGGATCAATTTCACAAAACTGAAAACAATGATGAGCCAAATCAGCTGGGAGAAAGAATTTAATCAGAAAAATGTGAATGAAAATTAGGAATTTGTTTAAGAACACCTTACTATATGCCCCAAAAGGCACAGTCCCACAATCAAGGAAGATGGCCATACTGGTTAAAAAAGTGACCTGGTTTAGAAGGAAAGTGAAATCAGCTATAAATAAGTAAATAAATAAACAAATGGAGGAAAGTGGATGTTGATAGTAATAAATATAAATCAGAAGCTAGGAATTGTAACAAAATTGATAAGGGAAGCAAAGGGACACAAGGGGAAATCTATGGCCAGCAGACTTAAGGGCAAAAAGAATCCTAACAATGGTACTGGTCCATTACTAGATTATCAATAATAATGCAAAAAAAGCAAAGTGTTAAATAAATATTTCTGTTCTTTATTTGGAGAAAAAAGATGATAGTCATATAATAACACTTGCCATTCCACTAGTATCTCAGGAAGATGTTAAACATTAGCTACTACAGTTAGACATTTTTAAACCCGCAGGTCCAGATCACTTGCATTCAAGATTTTTAAAAGAGCTGGCTGAGGATCTCTCTGGATTATTAATGTTGATTTTCAATAAGCCTTGAAACACTAGGGAAGTTCCAGAGACTGGAAGAAAGAAAATAATGTGCCAATATTTAAAAATGGTAAATAAGATGAACTGGGTAATTATAGGCCTGTCAGTCTGACATCAATCCCAGGCAAGATAATGGAACAGCTGATACGGGACTAAATTAATAAAGAATTAAAAGAGGGTAATATAATTAATGCCAATCAGTATGGGTTTATGGAAAACAGATCCTCTCAAATTAACTTGATTTTTTTTTTAATGAGATTACAAGTTTGGCTGATAAAGGTAATAGTGGTGATGTATTATACTTAAAATTCTGTAAGGCATTTGACTTGGCAACACCGGACATTTTAATTACAAAACTAGAATATGGCACATATTAAATGCTTAAACCTGGCTAACTGATAGGTCTCAAATATAATTGTAAGTGGGAAATCATCATCAAATGGGTATGTTTCTAGTGGGGCCCACAGGGATCAGTTCTTGGCCCTATGCTATTTAACCTTTTTTATCAATGACCTGGAAGAAAACAAAATCACCACTGATAAAGTTTGTAAATTACTTAAAAATTGGGGGAGTGGTAAATAATGAAGAGGACAGGTCACTGATGCAGAGTGATCTGGATTACTTGGCAAGTGGGCACAAGGAAACAATGTGTGTTTTAATATGGCTAAAAGTAAATGTATACATCTAGGAATAAAGAATGTAGGCCGTATTTACTTGATGGGGGAACTCTGTCCTAGGAAGCAGTGACTCTGAAAAAGATTTCGAGGTTGTGGTGGATAATAAACTGAACATGAGCTCCCAATGCGACACTGGCCACAATGGCTAATGCAGTCCTTGGATACATAAACAGGGGAATCTTGAGTAGAAGTAAAGAAGTTATTTTACTTCTGTATTTGGCACTGGTGTGACCACTGCTGTAATCCTGTGTCCAGTTCTGGTGCCCACAGTTCAAGAAGGACATTGATAAATTGGAAAGGGTTCAGAGAAGAGCCACAAGAATGATAACCAGATTAGACTCAAGGAGCTCGATCTATTCAGTTTTAAACAGAGAAGGGTAAGAGGTGTCTTCATGACCATGTATAAGTACCTACCTGAGAAATAAATATTTAATAAGGGGCTTGTAATGAGTTACAGACTCACCACCGCAGCACCTCCTGCTGGTTGCTCTGGGAATTAGCTCTGTCCAGCTGTGGAGCACCCTCTGCAGGTGGTGTCTCACCCGTTGTCTGCTCTGCTGTGTGTCTGGGACCTGTGTTGCTCCCTGGCTTGCAGCGTCCTCTTCTGGACACAGTCCTCTGGCTGTACCCCACTCGGTTCTCTACCCTTCCGGGGGTATCTGCAGTCCTCAGTCTGCACCTGCCCTAATGGCCAACTGCAGCCCCAAAGTCTAGCCCCTTGCCTCAAGGGCAAGCCACATTCTGTATCGNATAAATGGTATTCTATTATTGTTTAACAGTGCGATTAATTGCGATTAATTTTTTTAATCACTTGACAGCCCTACTATATATTCCTGGTGTAATACGTTTACTCTCTTTAAATCTGTAGCAGGAAGCTAAGCAGGAGGGGCTAAAGATGGTTCTAAGTCAGATGCAGAGTCAGAATTATGTTCTCAGTTCCACCTGTGCCCAGAAGCAGCGCGTGGGTGGGAGCATGCAGGGTCACATGCCCCCCAAGATTTTTCAGGATGCCTCTGGCAGGGACACCCAGCAGTGAGGAGGCAGCGCTTCCCCTGGCAACAGTGGCTGGCTGCTGACTGATCTCCTTCCCACCACATTGGGCTGCTTCTCCTTCTCTGCTGGTGGAGTCCCAGCGCTGCTCCTTGCTTTGCAGACCACCCGCTGAGTTGTGGGGTGGAGGCAGAGGCAACGCATAGGACTCCAGCAACCGGGAAGGTGAAGCAGCCCATGTAGCAGGGAAGGAGCTCAGCCAGCTGTCCTGCTGCTTCCTCCATCCCCTCGTTGCATGGATACACTGAGAGTGCTGCTACCAGTGGGAGTGCTGCCTCCTCACCGCTGGGCATCCGTGCCAGAGGTGTCCCAAGAAATCTTGAAAGGTTCTGGGGGTCATGTGCCCCCCCATTAGCCACAGTTACATGTTACCTCTGCCTGTGCCCATCACATCACCTTTTGCTCTCACATCCCTTGTCCTCTGGATGCGCTCTCTCCCTCTCCCCCTTTAGTCTAATTTAAGAAGTTCAGTGGAGTAAAGACCAGTAATTTTATTGGTTTGTGAATCCCCATAGACAACTATGATGGGATTTCAGCTGAGGCAGGAGCCCAGACTGGCAATGATGCTGAGACCCAAGAACCACTTAGCATCAACTGGCATGGAGCACAGAGGAGGTGCACACGGGTTACAAGAATCTCCCGAGTCTGGTATGTGCATTCCAGCTCACCAAAGAACATCTTGTGAGGTCTGAAATAAAAGCCGGTGTCACATGAGTCATAAATATCATTGTGAAATGTACGTAAAGATACTATCTGAGGAGTTATGTATATATACTGAAAATATGTTCTTAAACTGTGTCTAGGGACTGGTCACCAGCAAAGATGAAAAACAGGTTTTCTGTCAGACAAGAGATGTTTGTCTATCTAGCTATGTTTATATGCAAATTGAGTATTGTCTTATTCATAGGGGGTCCCTTATCACCAGTCTGAAATGAATGCAAATGAAGGATTGGAAGAACTTCAAAGAAGGAAACTAATCCGAAGACAAAAATAGGGGGCGGGGGAAAGAACCCTATCTGGTGGTGCAGATCAAAGGTTTGCTCCACTATATTTGGAGGGCAAAGAAGACACCAGCTCACTCTTCACTGACCAAGTAAAAGGACAGCGAGTTTGCTTCATGAAAAAGGGGTCTCAACCAGGCTTGGTTGAAAATGCTGGAGAGAACTTTGGGTGAGATAAGCTTCTTTAGATAGGAGGGGTAACCTGTAAGTTAAGTTTAGTCTCTTGAAAGTGTGTTATGATTTCTTTTTATATGTAACTGTTTGTTTCCAATAATCTTACTCACTATCACTGGAATCTCTGTTCTTTGATAATAAACGTTTATTTTGCTTTTTGCTATAAATAGATCTCAGTGCTGTGGTGTTAAGCAAAGTGGTGATCTTGAGTTGAATCTTACAAGCTGGTATGTACTGCTTCTTTGGGAACAGCAGGCCTGGTCATTCTGCGAGTTCAGTGGATAAGGGGCTGGATGCTACAGAAAACCCTCAGAGGTCTCGGGGGTTAGGGTGTGCCTGCTCCTAGCCTGCACAGATTGAGCAAGGACTGCGGAGGCCTGGAAGGCAGTGCTTGTGTTACCAGAGGGCCGAGGCTGTTCGTTTCTGGGAGCTGACCCACAGCAAGCCTACACCTGATCACTTTACAGTAAGGGCAGGTAGTGGGGAGACACCTCACAACCCTGGGTACCCCCGGGGAGTGTCACAGATGTGAGAAGCTCCAGCCGTGTAGCAAATGTGAGCCCTGCCTGGGGGTACCCCTTCTCATTGGCTGCCTTCCCTACTGCCATGCCTCTTGGGGCTGTGCAACCAATCGGAGCGGCTGAAGGAAGAGCTCTCTTCTCCCCTGCCCCCCCCCCAAAAAAAAACCCCAAAAGCATTCTCATGAGGGGGAGGGAGAAGCAGAAATTGCTAAAGCCCCTTTTAAAATTTTTTTATTTTATTTGGGGGACTTTCTTGTTATTTCATTTTATCCATTTCCCCCTCCTCTTCCCTGGGGAAGGGGTCTGTTTCTGCCTTTAGAGCTCCAGTGGGGGGTGGATCTGGTCCTGATCCCAGGGGGATGGGAGGCCCTAGGGGGTGTTTCAAAACAAGTCCACTCCACATTCACTCTGCAGCAGCAGCTCCTGTCCCACAAGGCAGGGCTCAGCTCCCTACTCTGGGTGTTG
This sequence comes from Platysternon megacephalum, assembly GCA_003942145.1. Classification (NCBI taxonomy): domain Eukaryota; kingdom Metazoa; phylum Chordata; order Testudines; family Platysternidae; genus Platysternon; species Platysternon megacephalum. Next base: position 3,115,983 of record QXTE01000138.1, read on the forward strand.
TAACCCGGTGCACGGGGCCACTCACTCAAATTTGGCCCAGCCAAAACTGAGTGGTGCTGCAACCCCATGTGCTATTTCACCACACCTGGAGCAGAGAGCTGGGCCCTGCTCCCCCAGAAGCAGAGCCACAGGCGCTGCTGCTGCAGGGTGTTTTTATTTATTTCATTGTAATGGTTTTATATATTTTTTTAAATGTCCTGTTATATCGCATTTGCGAAAAACACAGGGCTCTGGCAATAGCCCAGCAGATTAGGGCAGTTCTACTCCCTCTGCACCCCTTCCCTCGCATGAGCAATGACGGATGCAGAATGGCACCTCTGTTCATCTCCCACCGCTCCTGCAACACCCAGTCTAGGACGCAGTAGGGGGTGAGGATCCCCTGGAGTCTCTCTCTCTCTCTCACACACAGACACACACACACCCCCTCCAGCCTGGAAGAGGGGAGGGGACTGCACTGCGAGCACACCCTCCCCGCCCAACCTAGCCTGCAAGAGGGAGGGGTGAAAAACCCCAGGAGAAGCAGAAGTGAGGGGGCCCAAACTGATGGGGGGGTTGGGAGGTCCAGAATTGTTGGGGCGACTGGAGGAGAGGATTGATTTGGAGGTTGGGAGCCAATTAATTGCTGGGCAGAGGATGGGCAGACATGGAGGTGAGAGCTGCAGCTAGGGCTTAAATCACCTTTACCAATAGATTGGGGAGTGTTAACGCACTACTTGTCACACACACACTTAGGTGGGAGTGCGGGGTGGGGGTGAGGGGGTGTCAAGCCAAAGACAGACCAAAAAACCCCACGCTATAATCTTTCTTTTAAAAACATCTCGTTTTTAGGCCAGGCTCATGACTTTTGGGGCCTGACTCAGCATTTCTGATCTCATGAGGCTGGCAATACTGGTGATGGCCTTAAAAATCACTTCCCCTATTGTTAATACTCTCTGAAATCCTGTGCCTGGGCTACATTTCTCTCAGGTATTAATGCTCATTTCTTCCACCACCCCATTTGTCAGAACTCAAAGTTTCTCTTTCCGAAGGGACTGACAAAGAACCTACTCAAGAGAGTCCCATTCAGAACTGCCCTCCTCCAAAATGGCTGCTCTCTCCCATTGTTTTCAATGGGACTGAGGTGCCATACATTGCCCTCATGTGGCCATCTTGAGAAGGGCATCTATTTTCCATACCTTTCAATGGGACCAAGCATTCCCCTTGGCCTCCTGGCATTGGAGGGGCAGAGGAGGGCCACTTGGCTTCACTCTTGTCTGGGAACAATGGGAAGTGGCAGCCATTTTGAGAGAGGACAACTTAAGGAGAAGGGGGCGCAGAATTGATGTGAACCAGGGCAGTATTATGGCGATGGGCAAATCTGCAGACCTAGGAGAGAGGTGGGAAGTGGAGGAAGGTTCAATGTCAAGAATGATGCCAGGGTTGTGAACAGTGGAAGAAAATGAGAGGGCTAGCTTCTGGAGAGAGACAGCAGCACAGAAATATTACACAGTAGCTTAGGACAGGAAAAGAAGAAGAATATCCGGATGAAACTACCAAGCACAGGTGATTTCCAAATAACTCCAAGAAAATTAGGCAAGTTCCCAGCCTCCTTGGGGAGAAATTGGCAGATGCCTTGGGCATGAGTCAGAGCTCCTGAGAGGGGTTGATTATTACAGAGATAAGACAAGGGAGGGGTGAAAAACTGAGAAGTAATTTTCAAAAGCTGTTCTGTTTGGGATTTTAACCAATTAGCATGAAGACTGCCCAGTGCATAAGACAAAATAATATTTTTTTCAACCGTCAGATGTGCAACCTCAGCTTGGGATTTGAAAATCGTGTTATTTATGCTCTTACCAGATATCATCATCGGTAATAAAGGTGATAATTCTGCTGATAATGCATGAGGGAGAGCAGAATCCAGATGACTCTTTCACAGCTGTATTGGCTGTGCAATGCTAACAGGAGGAAACACATGGTTTTGCCAGTAAAGGAAATAGATACCCTTTGAAGGCACACATAGAGAAGAAGAGAATGGTTAAGTAAACAGGAGGTATTTGTACATGGTTGTGTGTCTGATCATAACAGCTGCCTTAATACAGTGTTTGTTTTTGAGGGTTTTACTGTGGGCATATGGATAACAGAATCCCCTCATTACAGGGCAGGAGAGTGACAGAGGAACACAGGATGGGAATGCATCTGGGAAACATTATTATGGGAGTGCACAAACTTGGTTTAAGGGCAAAATCTTATTTCCACCATCTTGTTATGGCAAAAGTGGCAAAAGAACAAAATCTGTGAATTTGTAGTAAGAGAGAATGTTGCAATTCTTCTGAAGCAAATGGCAACATCATGCTTCTCTACCATTAACTGGCAGCATGACCTTGGGCAGCGGCAGCTCCAGGCACCAGCACCCCAAGCGTGTGCCTGGGGCGGCAAGCCGCAGGGGGCGCCCTGGCAGTCGCCGCGAGGGCGGCAGTCAGGCTGCCTTCGGCGGCATGCCTGTGGGAGGTCTGCCGGTCCCGCGGCTTCGGTGGCAAATCGGTGGCGGGTACGCTGAAGCCGCGGGACCTGCCTGCTGTGCTTGGGGTGGCAAAATACATAGAGCCGCCCCTGACCTTGGGCAAGTCACTTAACCTATCTGTAAAAGAAATCTAATAAGATTAACATAGCTCACAGGGGTATTATGAAACTAAATGCATTAATATCTCTGTACATTGTTTTGAAATCTTTTGGTGAAAGACACTGAAAACTATTATTATTCCATTATTATTTGGGCATTTGCTGGATCCATATTGATATAGATATGGGATCATAATTAGCCAATCATTGTTCTAAAACATGTACTGGAATCTCTATTTACAGTAACCTGGCATGAGGTATAACCTGGGATGAGGTATAACATTCTGTTATAGCTCAGTTAATGCGAAGGAGCAAGATAAACCGAATTAAAACAAGCCATTTATATAATAAATTGAAAGTATGGTTCTACTCTACAATGTGACTGTGTACGTCTGTTCATTTGTATATATTCTGAATCATATCTGAGCACTTTATTGAATAAAATACATTTTTGTGACTCTTTCTACTGTCAGCCCTGCAGAGCTAACACGGTTATAGGAGAGCAACCTGGGCTCTGTTCTAACTTGTGCATCAAGTGAACTTTTAATTCAGGGCCTGATCCCGCTATCCACAGAATCCATGGTGATTCTATTAAGTTGCAGCCTGAAGGAGATCACTGACTCAAGGAAGGACCCTTTGATAAGACATAACTAGCAGCCAGATATGTGATAGCTAAATAAATATGTGATAAAAAATATTGCAAAAAATCACGAAAGGATCACTGTTAAGCCCTGCAAAAGAAAAAGAAAAGTACTTTGAAATTTCACATTTTTTCAGATTTTTTTTGTTGCACTGTAGACCAGTTCCAACTACTTTTATTAATAATAATAATTACATAGTGGGATGGTGTCAGGAAGCCTCATAGTTTCTCCATTATTGAGGGGGAAAAGGGGTGTGTGTGAAATGGGATGCTAGCCCAGCTGTAATGCACCTAGAGTGAACTGAGACAGGAAAATCAAAGGCTACCAGGAGCACCCAGAGCTGGAAATGTGGCCTTGCGGGGAGCGAAATTCGGGGTCATAAGCCAAGGGCTAGGTCTCAGGCTGTGGGGACGGGGGGGGGGGACAGGGGAGATTTCACAGAGATGCGGGAGAGGGGGGATACCTGTAAGCGACAAACACGGGGGGGGGGGGGAAAAAACCGGGTTCCCTGTTACCTGCCCACCCCCAGTGAGGGCAGCTCTGCGCTCCCTGCTGCACCCGGGGTGGTCTCCCCCCCCCCCAGTAAGGGGATCGGTGGCGGGCCAGGCGCTCTCCAGCCCCGGAGCGGGAGGAACCCGCTGCCGGCTGGGAGGAGGCGCCGTCGCTAGGGCAAGGAGCTGGTAAACTGAGCAGGCCGCTCCCTTAGCAACGGGCTCGGGCCGAGCTTCCCCGGTGCGAGCGCCGGGGCCGGGGCTGCCCTGGCCTCCGGGCCCCGCGTTGGGCACAGGCGGGGATGGCGGCGGGCGGAGCCCCCAGCAGCCCTGAGCCCTCCATGTACAGACACAGACCCGCCTCCGAGCGGACTCAGGTAACGGCCCCTGAGACCCCGGTATGGCCCTCAGAGACCGACACCCCCCCAGCAGGGCCCTCCCCCCCCTCAGAGACCGACCCTCCCCCCAGCATGCCCCCCCCTCCCCTCAGAGACCGACCCTCCCCCCAGCAGGGCCCTCCCCCCCTC
>QXTE01000138.1:3120974-3359176 GCA_003942145.1 Platysternon megacephalum
CGACCCCCCCCCCCCATGAGACCAACACTTCCCAGAGGCCCCTCTACCCTTAGAGACCCCCCCCCCTGCAGGCCCCCTCCACAGAGACACCTCCCCCAACCACACCCCTGTGCCACCTCCACCCTCAGAGACACCCCTCCACCTGTGATCCAATGGCTCGAAGTTGAAGCTAGACAAATTCAGACTAGAAACATGGTGTAGATTTTTAACAGAGTAATAAAACATTGAAACAATTTACCAAGGGTCATGGTGGAGTCTTCATCACTGACCATTATAAAATCAAGATGGGATGTTTTTCTAAAATATCTGTCCTTGGGATGGGGGATTTCTATGGCCTGTGATATACAGGAAGTCAAACAAGATGATCACAATGGTCCCTTCTGGGCTAGGGATCTATGAATCACAAAGAGAGACACACACACCCAGCAGCCCATTTACTGTGCCTGGACACCCCACCCCATTCAGAGCTCCCGCAGGGAGCCTCTTTACCCCACTTAGAGAAACCCACCATCCTATCCAGAAAGACACCCCTGTACACACACTCCCTCTCAGACATGCCCCTCTTGGACCTTCCTGTGAACCCCCCTTCTGTGCCCCTGTAGTATCCACTGCAGACAGGACCCCCCTTTCCATCACCATCTGACACTTCCTCTACCTCCTAAATCCCCTCTCTGGCAGACCCCAATTCCCCCTCCAGATAGTCCTTCCCAGACAGAGCGTTCCAGCCCTAGACAGTCCACACCTAGCCAGCCACCCAGCCATTCTCTGGAGGATCTGAATGGAATTCGCTTTTGCAGCCTATATCTTTTTATAACCCAGATTTTTATGGCGCAAATAGATACACAGAGCTTCTATATCCAGAACATTATGTACATAGTCCCCTTTCTTACCAAAGCACTGGTAATCTGAAGCTACTGCTGTGGAACCAAATTGATTTAGTCACTGTTATATGTATGGTTTAATATTCATACCCCTCACCCTCAATCCTGTCTGTTCTAAAGATTAACAATTTCTCACCCTAATTTTTTCCCCTTCAGGACATTTCCCATTTGTTGACTAGCATCTTTAAGAGCACGTATACTGCAGATGTTATAGGGATGGACACTGGAACAAATCTGATCAAGTCCCGTGGAGGAGACAATCTCTATCATGAGAAGTTTGTGGAGGAGCTGCAAAAGGTAAAGCAAATAAACAAAAAACAGATTAGAGGCAATTTTCAGAGCTGTTCTGAGATTTAGCAAAATGTTTAACGATGTTAATTCAGACCTCCCAGGAATTTTTTTCACAATGGTTTCCTAGAATCGCAAAGACATTTTCATGAGCAGTTTGAATGTTAGTGGCAAACACCCTTCTTGAGACCAAATTTGCTCGTAGAGCCTCTCATCTCAATATGTATTAGCCACCTGATGCTCCTAACTGTTGTTCTGGGAGTTTTTTCAGATGTGAAGTAAAAAACAATTATCATTAAAGTTCCTAAAGCACAACCTGCTTTTACCCTACATTCTCCCTGCAGTTTCAAGTGGATGTGATAGTCTTCTTACTGTCCTTCAATAAATTGTTATGTAGTATTGCTGTGTGCTCTTAAGGAGCTGCTGAATGGAGTGAAGTGATCCTTATATAACCATTTCCTACCTCACTGGTGGGTTGTGATACATAATTCATTAATATGTGATACATAATTCATAATTCATTGAGACAAAAATGATGAAAAAAGCTATAGAAGTGCAAAGTATTTTTTTTAATCATATTGCTTCAGTAGGTGCTGAACGAGGATAGGAGACGAGATCCCTGTTAAAACGAACAGATATTCTGATTTTGGCAACAGATCTTAATTTTGTAGGCACCATCTATCTCTTTGTACTATTCACAGACTCATATATGACTCGTGCCTCCCCATATTGAGGGGGCACAAATTTAAACGGAAAGACACATGACTGCACCATGTGTCTCCCCTGCTCAGTTCTCCCCCTCCCCCCTCGCTAGCCCTGTGCCCAGCCTGGGCCTCTGCCCCACCAACGTTACCTGCAGGGGGGGCTCTGTCCTTCTTCTGAAGTGCCTAACCCCCCTCCCCGGCACGTTTGGCCGCTCTCCCTGGCAGCCGGCCCCAGGTGGGGAGCGGGATGGAGCCATTTCTCACGCAGCTGAAGCTGGCTACTGAGGGTCGCTGACTCTGTGCAGTGCAGCAGCTGCCTGAGAGAGCCTGTCTGGGGAGGTGGTGGCGGCAGTGGGCTGCCCTCCGCCTGGACCCGGCTGCCAGGGACAGGGGCCGAGTGAGCCAGAAATGTGCCTGGGGGAAGAGGGGATTCTGGCTCACTCAGCCCCTGTCCCCAGCAGCCGGGCCCACCTGGGGGGCAGCCTGCCGCCTCCCCAGCCAGGCTCTCTCAGGCAGCCACCGTGCCGCACAGAGCAGTGACCCTGAGCGGCTGGCATGAGAAGTGGCATGAGAAGCTACCAGGGTTAGAGGCTGAGCATGCCAGGGGACAGGGCAGCGGGAGAAGGATAGAGCCCCTCTCCTTCCCCACACTTGCAGCCCACGCAGAAATCTGGAGTGGCACTTGACCCTGCATACCCCCCAACGCATCGCCTATGCACAGATTGCAAGACAGACAAGCATGAATTTCAGATTCTATATTTTTCTCCTTAATTGAGTTTCTTCAGAAGGTACTGGTGAATGCAGACTGCTTTTTCTTGACAATATCTGAGTAGTATGTTTGAATGATCTCTCCTCAAACATTGACGTCTTATCTTTTAAAATAAGATGCTTCCCAAAAGAAGTAGTTAGCATTAAGATAAATCATGCTATAAGAAAATTATTTTGATTTTCTTTTAAAGTGGGTGGCGCTCTATCCAGCTGAGGAACTGGTACAATATGTGCTGTATATTCAGTGCAAATCAGAGCTTTACAAAATCCACTTTCCAGCTTGCTATTGGAGAACAGAAAACTTACAAGTTAGAGGTGGGTGAAACTGAGTCATCAACTCAGTTTCAACTGCAGATTTTAAGCTTTCAAGTTTTGAAGGGTTTTTAAAAGTTGTTTTTAGTCCTACATCTGAACAGATGTGGAGTCTTTCTGAGTCTGCAGACAGGTAATCTTAGAACTTCTCTTGTTGGAGTAGCTGTGGAATGAAATCAACAAGACTTTGGTTATTTTCACAGCTGATATTGAAAACCAGTAGAAAAAAATTGATGATAAATGCTATTTTGTTGAAACTGAAATTTTATCAGATCCAGAATGGAATTGGGGCATCAGGGAACAGGGACAGAGAAAGAGACAAGAATAGTCAATAGCCTGCTGTTTAGGACACTCATCTGAGATGTGGGAGACTTGGTTCAAATCCCTGCTCTGAATCAGTTAATTAAAAAGCTTTCTAGTAACTAGGGGAGAGAGAACACTTTAAATTTAATCATATACCTGATATAGTAGCTGGAACACAAGCAGGGTCCAAGCATAGCACCTTCCCTCTTTCCAGTAGCAGGGGCTGAAGGTCAGGCTTCTCAGTAGGGTATTGCCCCTGGAATTCATTGGTAAAGGGGCTCCTTTCGTCATATCTGCCTCTGATTATAAAGTTTAGTGATCTGACTGGTAGGCATCTGGTAAATGTTTCAAGCCCCACCACAAGTTAATTGTTAGAAAATAATGCATTCTATTCTGAGAGTTTATTCTTGTAACGCAAAAACATTCTAGCAAGCCTTCAGAAAGAAACAGAAAACATTTATTTTTCTATTACATGTACTGACATTATTAATAATTTGTGATAGCTAAAATATATTTATTTATTTACATTCACCAATCTACATGCCAGATTCATACTGAATATAACCATCGACTGACAGAAGTTGACATGGTAGAAAAGCACATCATTCAGGCAAGAGCTCGAGCCACAGCAGCAGAAGAAAGGGCTCTGAACATGTTGAAGGTAGATGTTGGGGAGGACTTCCACAACATTGGATTGCCACCAGGTGAGGTTTCTGGGAATGTTACCTATCCCAGTACACATTTATGGGATCTGGAGCCAAATTCAATGCTCATTTCAGTTAATGGAAAGACTCCCATTGACTTCAGTGAACTTTTGATCATGGCCTTTATGAATGCTAGGGTTTAATACCACTTATACTAAAAGAGCAGCTTTGAGAAACTGCAAGGAGAGAATCAAAAAGAAAAAAAATTAACCTTACATAATAAGAAACTAATTGGGCAGGTCATTTTCAATGCCTGAAACCTGCCATTAATGGTTCTATACCTTAACTTTATTGCAAGCATATATAAACAGCTGTACAAAAATCATTAATACAAATGTCTTCACAATTGCCCTGTTGATAAGTGTTATTACAAGCAGGGAAACTGACACAGAGATTAAGTGATTGGCCCAAGGCCCCAGAGCCACGAATCAGAACTGAATTTAGAACTCTGGAGGTGTTTGATTCAAGTTCTGTGCTCAGTTTACAGACCACATTTCTCTCCAAAATACTTCATTGTAGTGATGTGAAGGAGAGAAAACAGAAATGTGGACTGACCATTGTTAGTGTATCTTAAAACATCAATCTTTTTTTTTTTTTTTAATATCGTAGTGAAGTCCTCCTTCAGATGGTGTGTGGATAATGACCTTCTCAAAAAACATAATTTAATCTGCCCTGAAGATTACATCACTGATAGAATACCCATTACCAAAGCACCTAAAGGTAACTTTTAAAGCAGAGACTAATATGGATTTCTGATAATGCTCTCTAGGACATGAAGAATTAGACGTGGATAGCCTGTGCATAATGTTCTGTACTTCTGCCTAATGAGCAGAAACAGAAAGGGCTTTACCGTATGAACACTTATTTCGTGGCAAGCTGGGGTGTAAATCTACTGTGCTGTAACCTGCTGTGCACTAAGTGTCCATGTAGACCATATTGCTGTGCACTAATAGTTCTCTAGTGCACTTTAATGTACCCTGCTTTGAAATGGGAATAGCTTAAAGAGGACGATGGAACATTTAGTCTATGGCAACCAGGTCCACGTAGACATTTTGTGTGCTGCAGGCTAGTGTGAGGTAGATTTGCACTCAGCTTGTTGTGAACTGTTTATATAGACAAGCCCTAATATTTAAAGTACTAAGAATTAGCTTAAAGGACATGGTCAAGATACTACGTTTGTAATATATTACAAAAATTAGCCTTTCTGTGTAACTAATAAATTATTAAAACTGCAATTTGTTTTAAATATCAAATTTACTTTTCATAACCAATGCTGTTTGTTTAGTTTTTTCAGTTCACTCACTTTAGACAGTGAATCTGTGGTGGTCAGTTTCACCCTGTGGTTCTTCTGCACTAGCAAATGCAGCAGTATTTATGTGATAAACAGAGCAGAGAAATAATTAAATTATTTAAATGAAAACAGTTTTTATTTTAAAAATGTGTTCTGATTAATCTCTGTGCCTTTGTTTTAGAGCTGATCAAAAATTTTCTAACAGAATGGTTTTCCATCTAAAATGCTGATTTGATTAAATTGAAATGTGTTATGGGAACATATTAATTTTGTCTGAAATTTTTATGGGAAAGTATCACAACTTTTTTGATAATGTCAAAATATTTAGTTTTTACTTTATCAAAACTTTTTTTCAATAAGTTGAAATGTTCCACTTGGATTTTATCATTTTGACATATATAAACAAAACATTTCAATAAGGTCAAAATGAAATATTTCAGAACATTTCATTGTGCAAAAAAATGCGTGGTTTCTACTTTTTGTCCAAATTAGGGATGATATGAAATTTCAAATCTTGGAATTTTGTCAGTGTGAGAATTCCATTTTTTTTATCAACTATGTTTATCCATTTGTAAAGTGGAGATAGTAACTTATCTACCTCAGAGGGGAGTTATAAGGCTTAATTAACTGTTTTTAAAGCACTTTGAGATCCTCAAATAAAAGATGTTAAAGAAGTTAAATGCAGTGTTGTTGTAACTGTGTGGTTTAGAGAGACAAGGTAGGTGAGGTTATTTATTTATTATATTTTGATCATTGTTTGTCCTAAATGTTATCAGTATGATTTGTGATTGAAACAGATTAACCTACTTGTACAAAATAAACTGTAAATATGGGTGAAACACTAGAGCACTTAAATATTTAGTTGTTTTGCTAACTCCAAGACCAATCTTGTATTATTAATAATTAGGGCTGTCAAGCAATTAAAAAAATTAATCGCGATTAGTAGCGCAATTAATCGCACTGTTAAACAATAATTGAATACCATTTATTTAAATATTTTTGGATGTTTTCTACATTTTCAAATATATTGATTTCAATTACAACACAGAATACCAAGTGTACAGTGCTCACTTTGTATTTATTTTTTATTACAAGTATTTGAAATATAAAAAAAAAAGAAATAGTAGTATTCAATTCACCTAATACAAGTACTGTAGTGCAATCTCTTTATCATGAAAGTTGAACTTACAAATGTAGAATTATGTACAAAAAAACTGCATTCAAAAATAAAACAATGTAAAATTTTAGAGCCTGCAAGTCCACTCAGTCCTACTTCTTGTTCAACCAATCGCTTCAGACAAACAAGTTTGTTTACATTTGCAGGAGATATAATGCTTCCCGCTTCTTGTTTACAATGTCACCTGAAAGTGAGAACAGACGTTCTTGTGGCACTGTTGTAGCCAGCGTAGCAAGATATTTACGTGCCAGATACACTAAAGATTCATATGTCCCTTCATGCTTCAACCACCATTCCAGGGGACATGCATCCATGCTGATGATGGGTTCTGCTCGATAACAATCCAAAGCAGTGCAGACCCACGCATGCTCATTTTCATTAAGTAAATCAAATGCCACCAGCAGAAGGTTGATTTTCTTTTTTGGTGGTTCGGGTTCTGTAGTTTCCGCATCAGAGTGTTGCTCTTTTAAGACTTCTGAAAGCATGCTGCACACCTTGTCCCTCTCAGATTTTGGAGGGCACTTTAATTTCTTAAACCTTGGGTCGAGTGCTGTGGCTATATTTAGAAATCTCACATTGGTTCCTTCTTTGCGTTTTGTCAAATCTGCAGTGAAAGTGTTCTTAAAACAAACAACATGTGCTGGGTCATCATCCGAGACTGCTATAACATGAAATATATGGCAGAATGTGGGTAAAACAGAGCAGGGGACATACAATTCTCCCCCCAAAAATTCAGTCACAAATTTAATTAATGCATTATTTTTTTTAACAAGTGTCATCAGCATGGAAGCATGTCCTCTGAAATGGTGGCCGAAGCATGAAGGGGCATACGAATGTTTAGCATATCTGGTGTGTAAATACCTTGCAATGCCAGCTACAAAAGTGCCATGCAAATGCCTGTTCTCACTTTCTGGTGACATTGTAAATAAGAAGCAGGCAGCATTATGTCCCATAAATGTAAACAAACTTGTTTGTCTTAGCGATTGGCTGAACAAGAAGTAGGACTGAGTGGACTTGCAGTCTCTAAAGTTTTACATTGTTTTGTTTTTGAGTGCAGTTATGTAACAAAAAAAAATCTACATTTGTAAGTTGCATTTTCATGATAAAGAGATTACACTACAGTCCTTGTATGAGGTGAATTGAAAAATACTATTTCTTTTATCATTTTTACAGTGAAAATATTTGTAGTCAAAATAATATACACTTTGATTTCAATTACAACACAGAATAGAATGTATATGAAAATGTAGAAAAACACCCAAAATATTTAATAAACGATAGAATACCAATTGAAATTTAACAGTTTGGTTAAAACTGCGATTAATCGCAATTAATTTTTTTGAGTTAATTGCCTGAGTTAATGGCAATTAATAGACAGCCCTATTAATAATGTTTCTCTGCTTACAGTAAGTTTCTAAAATGAATACTTTTCTCCCTATTACTCAGAAAATGTCAATACTTTTTTTTCAACTGCAGGAAAAAAAGAGCCTGACTATATCAAGGAGACATTTAGTTTTAAACAACACATTTCTACAAGTCCAAGGGATCAGAAACATACAGAAATCCCACACTTGAGGAAAACATTAGATAGTCTGCCAGATGTATCTCTATCCACCTTAACGCTGTCTTCAACTCCTGAGCCTAGACATCAGACTAAGAAACCATCAAGTAAGGTATATTTCAGAGATGCACTCTTTTTAGCCTGTCAAACAGTTTAGGACTTATTGCTATCCCTGTAGAAAGAGGCAAGTCCTAGCACATTGCTATTTTAGTGTAAGTAGTTGCTTTCCATGTTGGAGAAGAGAAAAATACAGTAGTTTGCTGAGGGTGAAATTCTTTATTGATACATAAAGCCTAAGTAATCAGGAATAGGTATTTTATATAACCCCTCCGCTCCCCGAAAGCTGCTGTATTTGACACTGAATTTTGCATCACATTCTCTGTTTGTTTCAAAGAAATCTAGCTCCGCTCACAAATCAGTCTTGAAAGATGATATGTACAAAGCGGATAGAGAACAAGACCGCGTTTACCTTGCCAGACTTGAGAACCGACACAATTACCTGAAGAATCCACGCTTTTTCCCACCAAATACTCTTAATGGAGGAAAATCTCTTATTTTTCCTCAGAAGAAGGTAGATCGAATGATAACAGGAAGAAAAGTGGCATATGATGAAAGGTACATACCTTGACTCAGACCCTGATCCTGCAGAGAGATTTGCTTTGGAGTTATTCTGGATTTATACCAGTTTAGCCAGAACAGTATTTTCTCCTGTGTATCTTGGTTATAATCATTGAGAAATAATATCTTACGAGGTTTTTGTAATTTTTGTTGTTCATGCCAGTGGATGCAATCAGGACATTCTTAGGCATAGATAAATAACTGACAGTGTAAGAGCTCACTGAATGTTTCTCAAAGTCTCTCCCATTATTTTATTTCAGTAATCCTCGATCTGTTCCTGTATTTCTAGCTACCCCGCCCGCTGTTTTGTTTTCTGAGTATGAAGTTGGTCAGGTTTATGAGGTAAGAGCTTTTTCCTCTACAAAGAATTTATTCTACTTCTGAGAAACTTGATGTCTCTCCATGACTTTCAAAGTCCCGTCCCCCCCATGCAGACTTCCACATAGCTAACTAAACTCTCATGAGCCTCATTTTCCTCTCTCTTTCAATCAGCAGCAGAACTTCCCCCAAGGAGTACCTCAGGTTGCTTTTGTGTGACATGTCCTTTACTTCAGATGCTGACAGAAATGTTCAGTTTTCCCATCTACAAAATACCTACCTCCTAGGCATGTTGTGAGAATTAATTCACTGCTGTTTGCAGAGTATTATGAATATGAACAGAGGTGCATAAGTGTTATTTGGTATTCTATTTTCTTTTTTAAATGAAGATGACTATAGAGCTGCAGAACATGACTTCAGTGTGTCGCCATGTAAGAGTCATCCCTCCATCTACTTCAGCCTTTGCCATTGGACTGGGTAAGTTGCTATACTAGCTCTGAAGATGCAAAATTGTACAAGAACTAATTTGTCTACTTAAATATAATACATTGATTTTTTGTATGTCCCATCTACAATGCAATCCAGGTGGGCAGAACCTTAATCCCATAGAGTCTCATATCACTTCTTAGAGGTTAGAGGTTGTCTTACCTGTCTAGGACAGTCTACATGAAACTCCCAACAGAAGTCTGAGACTCTAGTGGTCTAATTAAAAATGAAATGTAGGGAGATCAGATTGAAACAAAAGAAATGGTATGCCTAACACATCTAGACCTAGGCTATGTGAATAACGTAGCTGGAGTCGACGTACCTTAGGTCGAGTTACCGTGTGGTCTACACCGTGGAGATTGATGGAAAAAATCTCCCGTCGACTTACTTTACTCTTCTCGTTGGGGGTAGAGTACAGGGATCGACTGGAGAGCGATCTGCAGTTGATTTGGTGGGTCTTTGCTAGACCCGCTAAATCGACCGCCAGTGGATCGATCTCAGAGCATCAATCCCTGCCGTAGAGTAGACCTGCCCTGAGACTGCAAAAACTCATCTAGGTCCTGATTCAATGCCCATTGAAATCAATGTAAAGAGTCCCTTACTGCCCATTGACTTCAGAGGGAGCCATGGATGTATAAGGACTGCAGGGTCAGGCTCTCTTCTGGTCACACCATTTATGGCAAATTATCGAAGATAGCACATATTAAGAGCTCACTATGAGCAGCTTTCAAAGGGCAGAATATGGTCATGAAATCATAGAACAACTTTTGTATTTGAAATTTTAAATCACCTGCATTTTCTTTCCTAGGAAAATTTCCAGGAGAGGGTGGAATTGTCGCTCCTGGGATGACCTGCCAGTACACCATTCAGTTTATTCCTGAATATTTAGCTGATTATGAAGATTATATTCTATTGGAGACGCAAGCACCATACTCTCTCCTAATCCCTATAGAAGCTAGGAGACCACCTCCTCTATTAACATGTAGGTAGAGTCAGGTCATATGCTACAAGCACTCAATAGTTTCTGTTAAGCTTTAGGTCCCTGATTTTTAAAGGGCCTTGACTGTCTCCAACTTTATGGCCTAAAGGATTGTAGAGCAATGTTGCAGGTGCATTTCATACCACTTAAGTGTCTAACTGTCTGATTTACATGCATAATCAGATTAATAGGCATTTAAATGCTGTAAAATACTCCCTTAATTATTTGTATCTGCCAATTTGTGCCGACAGTTATTTTCAGGGTGCAGAGTCAGAGGCCCAAAAATTAGAAGGCACTTTTCAAACTCAGATTCTATATATTTGCTATGTCCATCACTTCCTCGATTGTTAAACATTAAATATCTAGGGTGCTGTTTACTGCAAAACTCTCTTCTGAAAATATCTAGCCCAGCCTGTAACATCTCAAATCTCAATCTCAACTGGCATAAATCTGCATAGCTCAATGGAGTTATGCCTATTTATACCAGCTGAAGATGTGCTGTTTTTGTCAGCCATCAGTGATTTACTTTCCCCCAGCACAAAGCTCTTTTACAAAATCTTCTTTATTGTTATCAAAGTTTGATACAATCCTTAAGTACTTGGAGCTGGAAGCATCATTTAATATGGGAGAGTTATAGCAAGTCACAGCTCAAACTGCTACACCTTAAAGTAACCATTTAAAGTGTTTAGCATCTTTAGAGTCTTAATAATTCATATTCAATAAGTGCATGTTTAAAGAGTAATTGATTAAATAACTATTTTTCCTGCGGTTAGCCTTCACTACATGTGTATTTTCCTTTGCTGCATTGTTTGTTGCAGTGCCTCGCATCATCGATTGTGGTTCCTGCCTTGTGGGGGGAGTAAAAATGACAGAATTGGTGTGCAGAAATGAAGGGTCCAGTAATGGAAAGTTCTGTATAATGCCAAAGAAAGTATGGCCACCTCCTAATTTCAGGGTAAGTGATTGGGAGGAACCATTGGACACAGTTTAGGTAACTCAAAGTATAAAGAACTTGTGGGCCATGACAATCAGCAGGGCTGGCCTGAGGTCATACATGCTCCTCTGTAAACTTCAAAAAAGGCCCCTTGTGTCTGCCACTTGATTGTGACAACAGCACCCTTCCTGCCTTCTGCTCCCACCAGGTAACCCAGAAAACTGTGAGGATTTTCTTTCAATTAAGCAATGGTATTTACCTTTGAGATTTATTAAAGAAGAAGAATTATATGGAAAGAAAAAAGTTTGTGTCACAGGATGTCACCTATTCTAAATAGCTGGCTACAAAAACCCGACATGATCAATTTATTTTGTTTTATTCTTTTCACTTCAAGGCTGTTGCAACTATTGGTTTTGTGGAGCAAGGTCCATTTGGGATCCGACCTGCTGCTTTTGAGCTAGGTCCAGATCAAGCTATGTTGTTAGAGGTCAGTAATTAGTGTTTAATATTTTGTACTTTACCAAATATCAGAGCAATATAGGCCATTTTAGAAACCCAGACCAGCAGGGCCATCCCTAGCTATTCTGGGGCCTTATGCAGCTCCCCACCCCCCAGGGGCGGGGGGGAGTGTGGGGCCCCACGCCTCTGTTGCGGGGGGAGGCTGAACCCAGACCTCCGCGGGGAGGGGGAGGCTGGGGTTGGCTTGGGGGGCAGGGGAGAACTGCCACCCAGCACTCACTGGTGGTGCGGCTGGGTCTGGGGAGTGCAGGCCCAGCCTTGCTGCAGTCCTCAAGGGAGTGGGGGCGGAGCAGGGGCGGGGGCTTTGGGGAAGGGATGGAGTGGGGGCGGGGCTGGTGCGGGAAGAGGCGGAGCAGGGGCTAGAGCAGCTCGCAGCTGTGCAGGGCACCGGGAATTTTGGTGCCCCAAATTTCCTGGTTCCCTACGCAGCTGCTACTTTGAGTATGGGTAGGGACGGCCCTGCAGACCAGTAAGGGATTGTGTCACTGCCTGCCCTGTAGCCTTGGCTGCTTCTGTGCTGTGCAGCTTTGGGTCAAGAGTCCTGACACCAGCAGCCTGCTTACAACACAATGGCCTCCCCCTGGCTTCCAGCAGCCCGGTTACTCCTTCCAGGGTGACACCAACAGCCCTTCCAGTCCCAAGTCTACCTAAAACCATCTCCTCTGCAATGCGTAGCCCCTCTCACTGTAGAACTAACAAAACCTTATCAAGTCGCTGCTCCTTTCAAGAGGCAGTACACAGTACCAACCTGTAAGTTTTGCTGAGGATTTTACTCATCAGTTTGAAACACTGCACTTTGATGGTTGTGTAATAAAAGAAGATTATTTATTAACAAAGAACAGATATTTAAGTGATACCAAGTAAGGAATTGAGATAGAAATGGTAACAAATAAACAAAAGTAAAAATACGCTTCTAAGACTAAAACCTAACTCAACAAACTCTAGAGTCTTCTGTTCAAAGTAGATTTTTTCACCACAGTTGTTCTTTCAGCATGGCTGGCCAGACTTTAGCCAGGATCCAACAGAGCCCAAGCTCTTGATTTCTTTGTTTCCTCAGGTGAAGTGTGCCAAATTGGCTTTCTCTCTCTGCTTATATCCTCAAAGTTTATCTTTGTTTTCTCTCTCTGCTTATATCCTCAAAGTTTATCTTTGTTTTCAAAGTCAAAAAGCCCTCCTGCATCCACCATGGAGTTGACGCCACACTAATTTTTATAGTCTCCACCACCATCATGATAGTTAAATGATTATCTCCCCCACTCGTAAATTTGATGGCTTTGTTTATCTTTTATGTAAATATACTTCTGTAGTCTTTCTTTTTGCTCAGTTTACATTGGAGACACATTCAAGCAGGTGCGACCATATTCTTTTGTCTAGGGCAGGATGATTTAAGCCCTATCTGCCAAACACATTTTAAGAACATATTTCCAGCCCATATTTATAATTTTTCATATATCATCCGTACATACACCATGCCTCTTGGCGGACTCCCATGCATAGGAAGAATGCACTCACTAAGCCACCCATTAGAAGGCTGTAGTGTATGTACACTGCTTTCCTTCATGTATGTGGACAGTGGTGAGGGGAGTGGTGCCATGGCCCTATCACCTTTCTATGCCTTTGGGGAGGCTTGTACTCCAGGAGGTGCTAGTGAGTAGCATTTGAGAGCATAGGGACTGCAATTATGGGTGCTTGTAAGGGGAGAAGGCTCCTGTGCCCTTCCAGCTCTGCTCACATATCCAGGGGACAAGCCCAGTCTGACCCTAATCAAGGGATCCTGTCTGAAGCCATAGACAACAACAGTTTGAGATCACAGGAGTACATCCCTTACTGTAATGGAGGGAGTCAAATCCAAGAAAGCACTTTCCTTCACAGATTGCCTTGGGAAGGAAGGGCAATCTCTCCTCCTCTTTCCTTTTGGAGCATAAATTCCTTTGTTGCATGCCTGCAGACGCTTATGCTCCATTTTGGATGATGATTGTGCTCTTTTCGAAGAGGGACTCTCCAATTAATATATAGATCTTGCTGATACTACTGTTTTCTTTGCTGTCCTTTCCCATTTTCTCAGATCCAGATTACACAGAGAACGTCTGCAGAGTGCTGATTAGTTGAAGGATGCACAGGGATGGATGAATAACATTAGTAGTGATCTCTGCATTGCTATCCACACTCTTTTGCAGTATATTTATCCCATATTTAAGTCTTGATTCTGCCCTCATTTACATTGGTGGAACACCAGTGAATTCAGAAGACCTACTCTTGATTAAACTCAAAGTAACTGAGAGCAGACTCTGAACATTAGAGACTTTTTATGAAATATGTAAGGTTTTATAATTGATTAATTGATCGCTAGAGTTTTTCTGTAATGAACATCTCTGTATAGAAGTCTAAGAATTGTGTGAAATTAGTTATGGGCACTGCTATTTCATTGTGTGTAATCTTCTCTTTTAGGTAGTGTTTTCCCCATCTTCTCCTGAAAACCTGAAGCAAACATTCACTATTGTTTGTGATAATTGCCAGATCAATGACATCACAGTTACAGGTTTGTTTCTAATGTGTTTTGAGATATTTTATAAATCTGAAAGTACAAGATGATTTAAACATTTTTAAATCAATGGATTAATCAGCGTTTGCAAAGCATTTTGAAGATGTTAATGTCTATGTACGTTATTATTGTTACATTATCCTACTAAATGAAACATTTGGAATCCCAACTGCATTAGAAACATACCTCTTAACTTGATGTGTGACGCTGGCCTTTAAACTATGTGAGAAAGTGCTATAATAAATCATAGAATCATAGAAGATTAGGGTTGGAAGAGACCTCAGGAGGTCACCTTGTCCAACCCCCTGCTCAAAGCAGGACCAACACCAACTAAATCATCCCAGCCAGGGCTTTGTCAAGTCGGGCCTTAAAAACCTTTAAGGATGGAGATTCCACCACCTCCCTAGGTAACCCATTCCAGTGCTTCACCACCCTCCTAGTGAAATAGTGTTTCCTAATATCCAACCTAGACCTCCCCCACTGCAACTTGAGACCATTGCTCCTTGTTCTGTCATCTGCCACCACTGAGAGCCTAGCTCCATCCTCTTTGGAACCCCCCTTCAGGTAGCTGAAGGCTGCTACCAAATCCCCCCTCACTCTTCTCTTCTGCAGACTAAATAACCCCAGTTCCCTCAGCCTCTTCTCATAAGTCATGTTTCCCAGCCCCCTAATCATTTTCGTTGCCCTCCACTGGACTCTCTCCAATTTGTCCACAACATTTCTGTAGTGGGGGGCCCAAAACTGGACGCAGTACTCCAGATGTGGCCTCACCAGTGCTGAATAGAGGGGAATAATCACTTCCCTCGATCTGTGGCAATGCTCCTACTAATGCAGCTCAATATGCCGTTAGCCTTCTTGGCAACAAGGGCACAGTGTTGACTCATATCCAGCGTCTTGTCCACTGTAATCCCCAGATCTTTTTCTGCAGAACTACTGCTTAGCCAGTCGGTCCCCAGCCTGTAGCAGTGCATGGGATTCTTCCGTCCTAAGCGCAGGACTCTGCATTTGTCCTTGTTGAACCTCATCAGATTTATTTTGGCCCAATCCTCCAATTTGTCTAGGTCACTGTGGACCCTATCCCTATCCTCCAGCGTATCTACCTCTCCCCCCAGCTTAGTGTCATCTGTGAACTTGCTGAGGGTGCAATCCATCCCATCATCCAGATCAGTAATGAAGATGTTGAAAAGGACCGACCCCTGGGGCACTCCCCTTGATACTGGCTTCCAACTAGACATCGAGCCGTTGATCACTACCCGTTGAGCCCTACGATCTAGCCAGATTTCTATCCACCTTATAGTCCTTTCATCCAATCCATACTTCTTTAACTTGCTGGCAAGAATACTGTGGGAGACCGTATCAAAAGCTTTGCCAAAGTCAAGGTATATCACGTCCACCGCTTTCCCCATATTCACAGAGCCAGTTATCTCATCATAGAAGGCAATCAGGTTGGTCAGGCATGACTTGCCCTTGTTGAATCCATGTTGACTGTTTCTGATCATCTTCCTCTCCTCCAAGTGCTTCAAAATGGATTCCTTGAGGACCTACTCCATGATTTTTTCTGGGGACTGAGGTGAGGCTGACCAGTCTATAGTTCCCCGGATTCTCCTTTTTCAAAGATGGGCTCCTTTTTCAACTCCCTCAGCACTCTCAGATGCATTGCATCCAGCCCCATGGACTTGTGCATGTCCAACTTTTCTAAATAGTCCGTAACCTGTTATTTCACCACTGAGGGCTGCTCACCTCCTCCCCATACCGTGCAGCCCAGTGCAGCAATCTGGGAGCTGACCTTGTCTGTGAAGACCAAGGCAAAAAAAGCATTGAGTACTTCAGCTTTTTCCACATCATCTGTCACTAAGTTGCCTCCCTCATTCAGTAAGGGTCCCACACTTTCCTTGACCACCTTCTTGTTGCTAGCATACTTGTAGAAACCCTTCTTGTTACCCTTCACATTCCTTGCTAGCTGCAACTCGAATGGTGCTTTGGCCTTTCTGATTACACCCCTGCATGCTCGAGCAATATTTCTATACTCCTCCCTAGTCATCTGTCCACGTTTCCCCTTCTTGTAAGCTTCCTTTTTGTGTTTAAGCTCACCGAAGATTTCTCTGTTAAGCCAAGCTGGTCGCCTGCCATATTTGCTATTCTTTCTGGGATGGTTTGTTCCTGCGCCCTCAATAAGGCTTTTTTAAAATACAGCCAGCTCTCCTGGATTCCTTTCCTCCTCATATTAGCCTCCCAGGGGATCCTGCCCATCAGTTCCCTGAGGGAGTCAAAGTCTGCTTTTCTGAAGTTCAGGGTCCGTATTCTACTGCTCTCTTTTCTTCCTTTTGTCAGGATCCTGAACTCGACCATCTCATGGTCAGTGCTGCCCAGGTTGCCACCCACTTCTACTTCCCCTACCAATTCTTCCCTATTTGTGAGCAGCAGGTCAAAAGCAGCACGGCCCCTAGTTGGTTCCTCCAGTACTTGCATCAGGAAGTTGTCCCCAACACTCTCCAAAAACTTATTGGATTGTCTGTGCACTGCTGTATTGCTTCTTCACACAGTGCACAGTCAACCTGTGGAACTCCTTGCCTGAG
The DNA here is from genome assembly GCA_003942145.1 of Platysternon megacephalum. NCBI lineage: Eukaryota > Metazoa > Chordata > Testudines > Platysternidae > Platysternon > Platysternon megacephalum. Next base: position 3,137,936 of record QXTE01000138.1, read on the forward strand.
GAGGTTCTGAAGGCTAGGACTATAACAGGGTTTAAAAGAGAACTCGATAAATTTATGGAGGTTAAGTCGATTAATGGCTATTAGACAGGATGGANGTCTCTGTTATTCCAATCACATCATAGGTCCTTGACTGTGCCAGGACTTCCACTTCTTCCTGCTTGTTTCCAAAGCTTCTGGTGTTTGTGTACAGGCACCCAAGATAACTAGCTGATTGCCCTACTTTCTCAGTATGAATCAGGTGGCCAATGAGGGGAATTAGCAAGGGAGAGAACTTAAAATAATGTGTGAATCATTCCATTGGCCTTATACCGTTTTGCATTGACTCAAGATTTGATATTTATGATATCCGTAATATACAGTGACAAACTGTAAAATTCCAGTTTTTGTGGGAAAGATGTGCATTTGGGTTTGAAACATGTGTTGTGGCATACCCAGTCTTAAGCTATGTAGGCAATTGTGTTACGTTTGCTAAGCTAATTTAACCTTTTGATTTTTAACCTAAATGCTTTTCTTACCAAGGGCTTGTAAATACTTAAGAAATTATATATAATTTCCAGGCTGCCTAATAATTTTATTGAAAAATTTGCAGCAGTGCAAAGGTTTTTACTATTTGCTGTAGTTGTTAATATACAACTCTTTTTTAATTGGTTATTTTCTGTGATAAAAATTGGGGGTCAGATTCTCAACTGAACTTTCATAGCTCAATTGATTTCAGTGGAACTATGTCAGTTTACACCAAATCATATCAGTTTATACTAGCTGATGAGCTGGCCTTGCAACCCCAAAATGTGTTAAATTCATAAGGAAAATATCTGTATATATTGGTGTAGATTGGCAGTGAAATGATGTCATGAAGATACTGTAGTCTTAGCATGTTGGAGCGCAGAAAGTTGAGGAAAACCCAGATTTATCAGCAGTGTCCATTGCTATAGGTATGGTCATGAATAAGCAAGCAGTGTGAATAAACTTAACTGCCATATGGTAAACAGCGATTCTTATTTATTTTCTTGCAGGAAGTGGACAGCTGATAGCTTTAGAGCTTTTATCTGTCACTGGTGGAGAAAGCCACCCAGCCCCTGGTGAGCCTACAGACATAGCAGCACAGCACCTCATACGTTTTGACCCCCAAAATCCACATGCCACAACAGAGAAGAAACTCCTTATAAGAAATTCTACGTATGTAGCGGCTAGTAATATTATAACAGCACGTTAGGATTGTAGAGTGTTGATTTATGACCTAATATGTGTTACACTATTCTGTTAGATTGTGACAGCAAGTATCCCCCGGGTTGGGAAATATTAATGCAATTAATCAGCAATATGGATAAATATTATTCTTGTTTGCAATAGCAGCCATGGGCACAATATACATATATCAGAGTGCTAAAGGCAGCCACAGATCACACTCCTGACTGAATGGCTGATCTGCTGCCATATTTTGATACATTGTCAGTACTGTATTCCCCCAGCCCCAGAAGATTTGTAAATGGGGGAGTTGGGGCAAAATGTCCTTAGTGGGAACACCTACATCCTAATAGATTAAATTATAAACTCTGTTTGGGATAAGGACCACATCTTAAAGTGCATTTATATTGTGCCTAGTATAATGGGACCCTGATCCTGATTGGGACCACTGGGCATTGCAGTAACGCTAATAATAATAAGTGGAATATCTCTGATAACTGAAGTTAGGGGTTTGCAAATAACCAAAGCGTCAATGGGCCAGATACTTATCTTGATTACATTAATGTAAATCCTTAATGACTGTATTGACTTTACTGGAGTGCAGAACCTGACATGGAAACTGTTTACAGACTAAATGAAAAGTGACAGAGAATTTTGTGTTTGGATTTATAAACGACAGGTCAGATTCTCAACTAGGGTAAATTGGCAGAGCTCCATTGCTATTGTGATTCCCGCCCGTTGAGGATCCAGCATCATATTTTCTGTACATTTTAATTGCACTGGCATGGTCACTGCACTTTTATTGTAAAGCATTTGTATGAAACAAACCTGTACTTTATGAAACAAACTCACATACAATGCAGTAGTAAACAGGTGACTATCAAGAATAGTTTTATAGTTTTGTCATACCAGGCAGTATAAAAATTGAACTTGTTCTTTTAGTTTCACCTCATTTGCACTCAGAAATTAAAATATCAGCTTCCTGCCATACCTATTGTGTAGTGTGAGGTTTTAGATGTCACAGTGAAGTGGATTTTAAAGCCTACTAAATTATACTAAATTCCCCATGAAGCAACTCAATTAAGCAAACATTCTTATTGACTGCATTCTAGTTAAGTGGCATGATTGGCTAACAATGCATAGTCATTTACTTAAATGTCGAGAGTCTAAGCCTGACCTCATTTTACAACTAAATATAGAAAACTGCCTACATAATAGCTAGCGGTACAGTCCAAACCCACTGAAGTCAATGGGAGTGTTTCCATTGATTTCAGTGGGCTTTGGATGAAATTCCAGAAAGGGAAAAGTTTGTCAGCAAAGGCTACTTCTGTCACCTAAATGCTGCACTTCATTATAGGTTAAGAAGGCTAGAATCATAGAAATGTAGGGGTGGAAGGGATCTTAAAATGTCATTTAATCCATCCTCCTGTGCTGAGGCAGGATTAAGTATACTTAGACCACCCCTGATAGGTGTTTGTCTAACCTGTTCTTAAAAGCCTCCAATGATCGGGATTCCACAACCTCCCTTATTAACCTATTCTAGCACTTAACTATTCTTATAGTTAGAAAGTTTTTCCTAATATCTAACCTAAATCTCCCTTGCAGCAGATTAAGCTCATTACTTCTTGTCCTACCTTCAATGGACATGGAGAACGATTAATCACAGTCCTCTTTATAACAGCCCTTAACATATCTGAAGACTGTTATCAGGTCCCTTCTCAGTTTTCTTTTCTCAAGACTCAACACGGCCAGTTTTTTAACATTTCCTCATAGGTCAAGTTTTCTAAACCTTTTATGATTTTTGTTGCTCTCCTCTGGTCTCTCTCCAGTTTGTCCACATCTTGTGCTAATAGCTGTTCCATACTTATATAATTTATCATGGCTTCCTTGTATTTTTATACTGTAACAATCTTCCTACACAACTCTATCAGTTTTGTGACTAGTAGAGATTTTCTTATGATCTTTAAGGAAAAGGATATTGTGGTACAATTTTATACTATGATGTTAGAGAAAAAATCTATCTAAATATTTGGTATTATAGTCTTTTTCTGTTTCTTAATCTATTTCCAGTCATGTGGAACTTCCTTTCTACTGGCAGATAATGAAGCCTAATCTGCAACCATTAATGCCTGAAGAAACTGGGGACCTTGCAAAGGTCAAGTACCACCTAGATGTAGAGTCAGCTTTCTCTCTAAATCCTAACCTGGGAATTCTGCAGCCCCACACTGATCACGAGTTTATTCTCACTTATGCTCCACAGGAGGTACGGGTCAAGATTTCTTATTTCCTATAAATTCCAGCTGTGTATTTTTATGCAAGTCATAAAACCCTTGCTGTAGAGCTTTTTGAATTAAGTTTAATCAACTGTTGTGATGCTGTGACACAATATTAAAAATCTATGGTGTTATTAAAGAAAAATATGTTTTGGTTGCAAAATATTGAGCCTGATTCTGATCTCAATTTTATATTGATTCAACTCCATTAACTTCATCTGAGATGCTCCGGATTTACAGTGGCATCAGAGCAGAATTGGCTTAGTGTATTTAAAAAGACTTGATCAAAACAGTTTACAGGGTTCAGAGTTGGGGGTACTCCGATACTATAGTGATTAGGATCACATAACTGCCTAAACAGGAGTGGAATTTATTGTGGTTTAAGAAAGATCTTAATACAGGTTAATAGAAAACTGAATTAATAATGTTTCATTAGTGAAAACATAAAATGACACATATTACATTATTCAGATTACAGGTATTTATAAATAAGTGAGCTCTTTGTAACACATTACAGTATTAAGGTCCAACTGTATGTCATTCCGTCACACTATTAGCATAAAAGAGGAGCCATCTTCAAGTTTAGTACTGCCAACAGGTACAACAGTGCTTCTTTTTCAAGCAGTTTGGGGTTTGATGACCTCTGAATTTTTATATTAGTGGGATGGATAGACAAATACTTCAGCTGTTAAGGCATTAAAGTAATTTTATTCTTGATTTAGGGAAATCTTGCAGATATTTGTCTACAGTATGTAATATACCAGGGCAAATGATAAGCTATGTTAAGGAAAAAGTCTGAATTACAGTAGAACCTCAGAGTTACAATCACCAAAGTTACGAACTGACCGGTCAACCACACACATCTCATTTGGAACCGGTAGTATGCAATCAGGCAGCAGCAGAAAAAAAAAGCAAATACTGTACAGTACTGTGTTAAATGTAAACTACTAAAAAATAAAGGGAAAGTTTAAATTTTTTTTTGACAAGGTAAGGAAACTGTTTCTGTGCTTGTTTCATTTAAATTAAGATGGTTAAAAGCAGCATTTTTCTTCTGCATAGTAAAGTTTCCAAGCTGTATTAAGTCAATGTTCGGTTGTAAACTTTTGAAAGAACAACCATAACGTTTTGTTCAGAGTTACGAACATTTCAGAATTACGAACAACCTCCATTCCCAACCTGTTCCTAACTCTGAGGTTCTACTGTAATGAGTATTTTTCTTGTAACCATGTAATATAGTTGTAGTCCTTTACCTTTTAATTATAGATTATTTTGCATCCATTTCCCCCCATTTTAAATGTCCTTGATTTTGAGGGAGGGGGAGATGGATACCTCAGCATAACTGATTTATGTTGTGTCCTCTTTCATATAGCTGAAAGATTATCACAGTGTGATTCAAATTGTACTGAGGGACATCCCAGAGCCACCTAGGTAAGCTGAAAAGAAGTAGTGACATGCAACAGACATATAATAGTGTAACTAAATTATTAGCGTTAAGTTTATTGGTGGTTGTTTATTTCTCTAGTGATTGTAATGCTTGTGAAAGGTCCTGGATTGACAATGCTAAATAATTTATCCACAGAATAGATAGCAGCACAGACAGCATCATTGCAAGCTTTTCCACATGCTTTAGTACTTCCCAGAGGGACCACCTATGTGGGCAAGAGGTAATTCAGTCTCCAGGCCCATTCATTCCGTTGCCTTTCTGCTGAGACTACCAGCAAGTTTGCCAATTATTGCCAATTGTCATAGTGGTCTTTGTGGTATGGATACCTGCCACTAGAAATTGAACTGGGATGACTAAACTCATTCTAATAGACCAATGAACAGCCACCAGATGTTTACAGTTTTCATGCACCAACCAGGATTGAATTCAGACCTACAGCCAAGAGGCTTTAACTGCCATTGCCATCTCTGTATTTATTCAGACTCCTTACTTTATTGATTAATCACTTTAGGATTGCATATTACATTATTTCTTGCTAATGATTTACTAAACAACAAGCCAAGTTTGAACTTTCTAGCTTCACTCTTTTCTGAATTATCTATTTGCAAAGATGCCCATCGGAATATATGGGGAAGAACGATTATATTTTCCACATTTGCATAATTCAAAAAAAGATCAGCCAAAAAATATTCATTGCCAGGGTTGAGGCCTATCATGGAAAACTTCCTTTCAAACACAGTTTGTTTGAGAAGGTTATGAGCAATTGCAAAAAAGGCCTGTTATGGGAATTGACGGTAGTAAAGTTTAGCTGTAGTGCACACTGTGCTCACCCATCAATAACACTCTGTATTTGTACTGCGCTTTTCATCAGTGGAGCTCAAAGTGCTTCACAAACATTAATTCTCACAACATCTCTATAAGGAAGGTAATGTTGTTTTATGATTATTAGCTGAGGCACAAAAGGTTAAGGCCCCAAATTCCACAAGTGGCCTGTAATTTTAGGTGCTTTAATTTTTAAGTGTCCAGTTTTAGATACCTGATATTCAGAGGTGGTGAGCACCTTCAACTTCAGCTGAAGTCAGTGGGAGCTAGGAGTGCTCAATACTCCCAGTGTCCTACTCTGACCACTAGGTACCCTGGGTCTGATTCGCCTCTCATTCCAGTTTTACTTCATGGCTTTAATAAAGTTACAGCTGATTCACACCAGTGTAAGTTAAAGGCAAATCAAACCCCCTATATCACACTAGATCTGATCATATATAAATGCAAAATCTGCTCAGTAATTCTGATGATTTCCTCACACAGCTCAGAAAAGCAGGTGATGCTAGGAAATTCAGAATCCAAAACAGATGATGTGATTGCACTGGAAATAGAAGTTAAAGGTTCAACAGAACCATTTCAACTCCTTTTGGAACCATATGTCATTATCATCCCTGGAGAAAACTTTATTGGCGTAAATGTAAAAAAAGCATTTAAGGTTTGTTTGCTTCTAACTTTATATTGTTGTTCAATGCATGTAACTAGGCACAATGGGTGTTACTGGAGCACATATATTGCTATAGTCTAACATTAGCGTTGGATATTCTCACTTTTCTGGGTTTAACTTTAACCCTCAATGTTGTTTTAAACTCTTGAGTTTTATGTTTTCTGTTTGTTCTTGATTCATTTCAGGTACTATGGTGATACAGGCCACACAAGTAACTAGATAGACCTCTCAGATCCTAAAACTGATGTTAGCATGTTTATAGTAGATAGGTTTTGACATGAGTTCACTGTTGAAGATAAAATTGAAACAGTGCAAACACTGAAATACTTTGTTTCTAAGGCAGCACAATTGACAACATATTGGCATTTTGCAGACTCCCGTGAAAGCTTAGAGTGCATTATTTAGCTCATTAATTTTTCAATTGTTTAGATGTGGAATAACAGCAAATCATCCATCAAATATACATGGGGAAAAATCAGTGTACGTGATATAGTTGAAGTTGAACCTCATACTGGAGTGTTAGGTAAAGTTTCTGTGCTTTGTAAATAATTATTAGTAGAAATGTTTAAATTCTTGAGTGTTACATTAAGAAAGAAATGTTAGAGTGTGATGTTGTCAACATATGTTTGTGACATAAGCGCCTGATGTAAAGCAGATGGAAGTCAATGGGAGTCTTCCCATTGACTTCTAACGGCTTTGGGGATTTAGCCGTGTGTGTTTATGTTTTAAAGGGGGGAGGAGGGGAAAAATGATGATTATGAAGAAACTGATTTTTTTCTTTTCTAGACGCCAGTGAATTCTGTGAATTTGAATTGAATTTTACTGGAGGCAAACCTGGATATGCCAGCCATAACCTGCACTGTAAAATTGAACACTCTGTGGAGCCAGTTGTGCTGCATGTGGAGGCTGCTTTTAAGGTGACAACAAATACAACGTTTCAGGAGGACGGGCTGGCTGAGGGAGCTGATAATGATGGGATATAATGATATATGTATATATATAGCCTTTCACCTTTTGGGTGTCTGACGTTTGGTACTATCTAATGGCTGGTGAGTGGCCTATGTGAAATGAGTTGGTGGTCTCAGCCCAATACCTAGAAGAAATCTCTTGTTTCATCACTAGTTAGCACTCTTATTGTAATAGGTGTACATAAACTAGAGGGCTGCACACTTTGTTGCTTCTATAGGCTGAGCTCATTGCACACGTCGGGGCTCCTTGCATTCCTCCATTCCCCACCACAAGGTCCCTTTATGCTACCCTACCTTCCTCCTCTATTGCAGGGACTCCCTGTAACCCACCACCACCTACCCCATGCCAGGGGTTCTGTTTGCACCCTATCCCGTTCCCTCCATTCCAGTGTCTCCCATTCTCCCTCCCCATTACAGAGGCTCTGTATGCCCCTTCATTCCCTGCTCTGCCACATTCCAGAGTATGTGTGTCCTCCATTCCTCCCTCCCCCTATACCAGTCCCCATTCTCCCCTCGTGATGTCAGGAGCTCTTGTGCTCCCTGTTCCAGGCTCGCCTGTGCCATAGGATCTGTGTGTGACGGGTTCTCCCCGGGGTGCCCCCTGAAACTGGGTACCAAGCCCCCTGACCCACCAGCCTGGGCTCCCTCTCACACTGTATTGCTGTGACAAGCTACAAAGCCCTCCAGCCTGCACTTTCACCAGCATACAAACAGGTAGGGACACACCAAGCTGCAGTTACAAGCAGGCTCTCTGACCAGCCGCTGCATGGGATGGCTACTCTCAGCTACTCAGGCACGCACCTCATCTGAAGTATAAACCCAAAATTATACCGTCTTGCATTGCACAGGGAACTGTACAGCGTAAGCTCATAAAATTCACCCCCTCCCTCAATGTGGAGAGGAATATGCAACAGCTTTTGTTATGCAACAGCCCCTGAGTTATGATTCCCACACACTTCACTCCAACTCACTGGTTTAGATAAAGCAAAAACAAGTGTATTAACTACAAAAGATAGATGTTAGGTGATTGTAAGTGATAGCAAACAGATCAAATCAGATTACCTAGCAAATAAACAAAACTGCAAACTAAACTTAATATACTAAATGGATTAGATATGAATAGCAGATTCTCACCCTAACAGATGATACAAGCAGGCTGTAGTTTAAGGGGTAAGCTGCACTTTCCTTACAGCTTGGAATCTCCAGGTGTTTCATTCACAGGCTAAAAATCCCTTTAGCCTGGGTCCAGCACTTCTCCCAGTTCAGTCTTTATTCCTCAGGTCTTTTCAGGAGTCGTCTTGTGTGGGGAGCAAAGAACACCAGATGATGTCACTACCTGCCTTATATAGCTTTTGCATATGGTGGGAACCCTTTGTTCCCAAAGCTTGGTTCCCAGACCGGTCTGTGGAAAAATACTGACATCCCAAGAGGGAGTCTAGAGACATGTGGTCTCATCACATGTCCTTGTACAGTCATAGCAGCCATCGCTCACAGCCTGTTTGGAGCGTTCACAAGAAGGCTCACCAGGTGGGGGATAAGCTTCTCCTAAGGCCTATTGTTTTTTCCTAATGGCCCGTTGCTCTGAATTGGTCCTTCCAATGTATCCAAAAATGATACATACATACAAATAGGATAATCATGTTCAGCAAATCATAACCTTTTCAATGACATCTCACATAACCCGTCTTGCATAAAATGCATCATCTTTAGGCCATAATCATATAATAATATCACTGTGAAGAATATTGGTGCAGTGTCACACTGTGTATTTGTGTATCTACCCCTGTCTTCTCATGCCAGTACCTCTGTATCCTTCCCCCCATGCCAAGATCCCTGCATTCTTCTCCCCTCCCCATGCTAGGGGCTGTGTGTATGCCCCCCATTCCCTCCCACCATTCTTACTTCTTTTCTTTCTGTCCGGAAGATAAGTCATTCAGCATTTTACACTGTATTGGGACAATAAGCAGAACTGAAATGGGAAGTATTGGTATGCTGGAAGGTGTTAATGGTTGCCATCAACCAGTTCTTCCATCTGTCTTTGAGACAATTACAGAGGTGGCTAAAGCTGCTGTTCCGCTAACCAGATGCCAGGGGCTTCATGTGTCCCGCTTTTCCTTCTTCCAATTTTCACCAGAGTCAATAGGTTTTTGCCCATTGCTGCATAAAACATTTCTGAGCATTTTGGAATTGATTAGATGTTATTGTGTTTCATACACACAAACAGATAAATGCCATCAAGTTGAGTGTAAGCCAAATTTATATGGCACTGTCTATGCAAGCAGCCAAACCCTTTTCAACCTTGTTCTGAGGGAACAGAGACAGGACCCAGGGTTGACACTCTCATGAATAATTATTAATTTTTCTAGGGTGTAGGCAGTGCGCTGAGATAGTCCTAGGGTTGAAGTACAAGGCTAGATTTTCAAGGGGATAAAGTTTTTAAAGGGCCTGCCTCCTTTTTGTGCATACAGTTTGTACCCCTCAAATAAACGGTGAAGAGAAATCTGGGTAATCCAGTTTATGCCCACAATTAGATAGGTAAAGCACATTTGAGTTTTGGGTGCAGTTTGTGCCTGCAGTTCATTTTTGCAGGTCCACATTTTGTGGTTGCAAATTGCTGCTACTGACAGGTAGGCGTGGGGCCTTCTAGAAGTCTGGCCCATGACGTAGGGAAGATACAGGTTAAGGCAGTATGGCCAGGCTTCCTCAGCTGCTCCCTGTGCTGTATATGTTCTTTGCAGAAAGGGTCTAATCTAAAACCCACTGAAGTCAATGGAAAGACTGCCATTGACTTTAGTGGGCTTTGGATCAGGCCCCAAAAGAGGATTTCAGTCTTTAGGGTTATCAGAACCCTTTTCAGGAATACTAAATTCACATAAAAGTACTGACATGAATGTGACACTTTGGGGAGTTCACCCAGACAGTAACGATTCTGTCACCACCTGTCCTGTAACCCTAAGTGCTTCTGTACTGTGCAGTTTTGGCTGAGAGCCCTGACACCAGCAGCATGCTCACTGCACAATGGCCTCAGCCTGGTTACTCTTCGCAAGATAACACCAACAGCTCTTCCAGTCCTGAGTCTCCCCAAAACCATCTTACCTGCAGTATCCAATACCTCTCACTGGATACTGACAGAGGTTAAGTTTGTTGCCTTCAAAGAGACAGAACAGGCATCATCCTGTTAGTTTAGCTGAGGACTTCACCCTTCAGTTTAATATACAGCACTGAGATGGATTGTTTATTAAAAAGAACATATTTAAATGATAATAAGTAAGAATAGAAGACACAGATATGGTTACAAATAAAACAAAACACACTTTCTAGTGACTAAAACTTAACTTCAGCAAGTTACAATTTTGTCTAAGCAGGTTTCCCACCAATAGTCATTTCCAGCTACTCTTGGTTTGCAGGCCAAGAGGATCTACTCTTCATGAGCTCAAAAGGTGTGGCTTCCCCTTTGTCTGCCAGGTGATGGATGCCAAACTGGCACTCTCTTTCTGCTTATATTTACCAAAGTCTACTGTCACTCTTTCAAGAACCAGGAAGGCTGCATCATAATCATTAAGTTGTCTCCTCGCCTCCCGTGCATGTAGCTTGATGGCTTTGTTTATCTTATATGTGGATGTAATCTTCATTGTCTTCTGAGGTATTACCTGGCTCAATTTACACTGGAGACACAGGAAAAGAGGCTAAACACATTCCTTTGTCTAGGACAGGACAGGCTTATACACTGTTTGCAAAATACCTTTTAAGAACATATTTCCGGCACACATTTATAATTCTTTATACACCACCTGTACATTCATCATTCAATAATATTAATGACCAGCATGTTATTGGTTTGCATACCTTACATGACACCTTTTAGATACAGATTATGCCAACAGTGTTTGCGGGGAATGTGTTTGTATCAGGCTGGAGGTGAGTTATGGTATGGGGTGCCCTCTGCCAGTTAGCATTGAGGGGCTCCCGGGCCACAATGAAATCTCAGTGTAGTGAGATGTATTAATCAGAAGAAGGATATTTTCTTGGAGATTTTATGATCTCTTCTGTATTAGAAACTGAACCCTTGCTTTCTGTTCTAAGTTAATGTAAACACAAATCTTAGCTAATGTATGCTTTTTAATCAGGCAGTTTCGGTATTGATATCCATTTTAATGTATATTTCTTGATGTCCTAGGGTCCAGCTCTCTCTATCGATGTTCCATCACTCCATTTAGGTTTGATTAAATTGGGAGAAAATGTGTTAAGTACCTTTGAGATTCAAAACCTAAGTCAATTGCCAGCATGGTGGAGAATGCAAGAAAGTCAAGCTTGCTTAGCTGAAAGGAACGAAGATGTAAGTCATTCCAAGAGGTTCTTTATAAGACTGGCAATATAGTTCTGTACAACCCTGCCCAGAGCCAGCTACACTATCTTTATCATTTGTGTCTCAGTTCCCGGGGCACTAAATTTCATCCCCCAAATCAGAAAAGTAATTTTCAGTTTTCTTATGATGATGAACAAACTGATTTTTGCACATCAAGAAAGTACAGCACAAGTTTTATTAAGTGCAATAATGTTTAGCCATTTTTCTTTGTTTCTATTTATAATGTGCCTAGCACAGATTCCCTGCTGGCCTAATTCGGTGATATGCTGAGCATGTTCTCAGGGGTAGTGAATGACCTCAACTCCCATTGCTGTTAATAGGAGCCTCCTGGGAGGATATCAGCACCTTGCAGGATTGGGCCTTATGGTTATTAAACAATACATTTGAAAAAGTGCAAATTTGTCACAAAAACAACTATAAAACTTCATGCCCAACAAAATACCAAAAATACTGTTTATGATCACCTAGAATGTTATGTGTCAAATATATTCCATCCATATTCTTGACCCCATTGTTTGTCTAGGAAATCTGTCTTCTTAGATCAGGGGTTCTCAAACTGGGGGTCAGGACCTCTCAGGGGGTCGTAAGGTTATTACATGGGGGGGGTCGCGAGCTGTCAGCCTCCACCTTAAACCCTGCTTTTCCTCCAGCATTTCTAATGGTGTTAAATATATAAAAAAGTGTTTTTAATGTATAAGGGGGGAGGGGGGGTCCGCACTCAGAGGCTTGCTATGTGAAAGGGGTCACCAGTACAAAAGTTTGAGAACCACTATCTTAGATGGTATCTATTGGCCAAGAACTGGCTTAGACATGGTTTAAAATGATGGTCGCGCTAATGTTCTTGTATACCTGTCCCCAGTGCCAGATTTATCTGCCCGGCTCCACAGAATATTTTTGGCACTGTTAATCTTGGTACATTCATAGCTGTTATAAATAGGGAGCTATTATGAACAGGAAAGTGTATCTCTGCCACCCTCACTGAAAACCAGATTTGGTCCCATGTTCTTTCAAGGGAAAGATCTGCTGGACATACTGATTCATGCCATTGTCATACCCTGCCTGGGATACATATTAAATCTCTTTGGAGCTTGATGCTGGAAATTTGTTAAGCAAGTTGGTCCTTTGTAATCTGAGTTGGCTGCCCATGAGTTTCTGGATTAAGATGATGATTAAGATTGTCTTTGACCTATAAAGGCCTGGAACTTACTTATTTGAAAGATCATGTCTCTCTTCATACTATACAGTTGCAGTTAAAGTCAGCAGAAGCAAGATGAAGGTTTCGTGGTTTAAAAGAGAAGGGGCTGCTGGCAGGGTGTTTCCCAGGAGGGCCTGTTTGCTTTGGAACACACTCCCCACTTTGGTCTGTGATAGCCAGAATATGTTGACCTTCAGAGCATGCTACAAATCCAGGATTTTGGGGGTAGGGAGGCTGGTGGCTGAGGGTTGACTCAGAGGAGCATAGGGAGCTGTATCAGATATGTGATTATTGCTAGCATATGGTGGTGTTTGTGGCTGGATTTGTCATGCTTTGAGTTTTAAAATAAATGTCTAGGGCACCTAGAATCTGGGATAGATGCTTTTTATTTTTATATAAAGAATCATTGTAGGTCCATATCTCTAAAACATAAAAGGCAAAATTCTGCCCTTAGAGTTGTTCATGTAATTCCTACTGTAGTCAGTAGAAGTTGGACATGATTGTTGGCCAAAATTTGGTCTAAAGACATTTTGTAAGCACAGCTTTCTTGGACAGAATGAGTCAGTCTAGCAGAACTAAAAGAGGGACCCTATCTAGTTTATTAAAAGTTACTTCTTACCTCTAACAGTGGAAGATCCACAATGTCATGTGCTGTATTCTCATTCTCATGATTGATATCCTGAATTCTTCAGTTTGGGTCTTTATCTGCATGATATGCAAAGAGCTTACCAAACTGAGAATTTGGGTTCAGCATTTTACACTGCCTAGCAAGGTTTTGAGTGACATTCACATTTGTTTCTCTATCACCTAGGCATCCCCATTCACGATTCAGCCATCTGATGGAGAATTACCTCCTTTGGGCAAATGCAGTGTGTCAGTTCTGTTCAGGTCCTTGCTATGTCAACGTCTCCAGACAGTATTAGAGCTAGATGTCGAAAATGGAGAAGGAAGGTGAGGAAAAAATAGTTTTCCTCTAAGCCATGTTTTAGTTTTGATATTTTTGTCTCCTGAAACACCACGGACAATGATCCACACCCGCAGCACTCAGAATTGTATAATATATCAATAAGCTGCTCAATTATATTGCACATATTGCTAAATTAACACTACCCTCATGCTTCCCAGAATGTCTGTGTAAATTCACTAACTACGCAACAGTAAAACTGGGCCATTTGTGTGTCTGTTTCCAGTCATCTTCCTGTTTTTGTTGAAGTTCAGACCCCCCAAGCATGTCTGATGTCTAGTCACTTGGTGTTCAGTGAAATTTATATTGGAGTTTCAGCACAAGCAACGGTCAAACTCTTTAACCAGACACGGCTGCCAGCAAAATACTTTTGGGAAGAGGTAAGTGACTTTCTAGTGTGACAGTTAGTAGTGACACAAGATAGGGGCTGAGCTCTGTAGTTGCTATCACAATACAAATAATAAAAAATAATAAGATAACTTCTGTGATGTGTCCTATGTGTAGTGACCCCTTGATTGGGTCATCAGCAGGAATTAAACCTGAGAACTCTTGCACTAAGGCAGCGGTACTCGACGAGGGGTCCGTGGCCCCCTGGTGGTCCGTGAGCCCTTTCAGGGGGGCCACGTGGCCCCGCAGCTGAAATCCGGCGCCCCAAGCCGCGTGTGGGTCTGAAGCCGGGAGTGGCGTGGGCCTGAAGCTGGCGGCCCCCCACCGAAGCCGGGAGCGGTGCGGGGCTGAAGCTGGCATCCCCCCTCCCCAGCCAAGAGTGGCACGGGGCTATCCCCTGCCTGCACCCTGAGCTACTTCCCTGCCCACACACAGCCCCTAGCTACCCCCTCCCTGCACCCTGAGCCACACCCCTCACTGCACACAGCCCCTAGAATCATAGAATCATAGAATATCAGGGTTGGAAGGGACCTCAGGAGGTCATCTAGTCCAACCCCCTGCTCAAAGCAGGACCTAATCCCAACTAAGTCATCACAGCCAGGGCTTTGTCAAGCCTGACCTTAAAAACCTCTAAGGAAGGAGATTCCACCACCTCCCTAGGTAATCCATTCCAGTGCTTCACCACCCTCCTAGTGAAAAAGTTTTTCCTAATATCCAATCTAAACCTCCCCCACTGCAACTTGAGACCATTACTCCTTGTTCTGTCATCTGGTACCACTGTGAACAGTTTAGATCCATCCTCTTTGGAACCCCCTTTCAGGTAGTTGAAAGCAGCTATCAAATCCCCCCTCATTCTTCTCTTCTGCAGACTAAACAATCCCAGTTCCCTCAGCCTCTCCTCATAACTCATGTGCTCCAGCCCCCTAATCATTTTTGTTGCCCTCCGCTGGACTCTTTCCAATTTTTCCACATCCTTCTTGTAGTGTGGGGCCCAAAACTGGACACAGTACTCCAGGTGAGGCCTCACCAATGTCGAATAGAGGGGAACGATCACGTCCCTCGATCTGCTGGCAATGCCCCTACTTATACAGCCCAAAATGCCGTTAGCCTTCTTGGCAACAAGGGCACACTGTTGACTCATATCCAGCTTCTCGTCCACCGTAACCCCTAGGTCCTTTTCTGCAGAACTGCTGCCTAGCCACTCGGTCCCTAGTCTGTAACAGTGCATGGGATTCTTCCGTCCTAAGTGCAGGACTCTGCACTTATCGTTGTTGAACCTCATCAGGTTTCTTTTGGCCCAATCCTCTAATTTGTCTAGGTCCCTCTGTATCCTATCCATACCCTCCAGCGTATCTACCACTCCTCCCAGTTTAGTGTCATCTGCAAATTTGCTGAGAGTGCAGTCCACGCCATCCTCCAGTCCCTAGCTACTCCCTGCCTGCACTCTGAGTGGTTTTCAAACTTTTTGAGCTGAGTCCCCCCTTTGAGTTATATTTTTTGGTTGCGGCCCCACAGGCCAGATAGGCTGGGTGGCCTGCTGAGGTGAGTCAGGGGGGTGCAGGTGGCGCTCCCTCCTTGGACCCCGCTGTGTGGAGCTGGCCCGAGCCCTGCCAGCCCTTACCTCCCAAAATAGAAGTCAAACTACGCCTATGCCCAAGGGTCCCCTCCCACGCCCGCTGGGCCCTGGAGTTTTTATAGCATGTTGAGGGGGGCCTCAGCAAGAAAAGGGCTGAGAACCCCTGCTCTAAGGCACAGTCCTTTTCCCTTCAGCTAAAGGACTAACGCCTGGTCTACACTGAGGGGGGGATCGATCTAAGTTACGCAACTTCAGCTATGTGAATAACATAGCTGAAGTTGATGTACTTAGACCTACTCACCGCGGTGTCTTCACTGTGGTGAGTCGACTGCTGCCGCTCCCCCATTGACTCTGCCTGCGCCTCTCGCGGCGGTGGAGTACAGGAGTTGATGGGAGAGCGCTCGGGGGTTGATTTATCGCGTCTAGACTAGATGCGATAAATCGACCCCCGCTGGATCGATCGCTCCCCGCCGATCCAGCGGGTAGTGTAGACATACCCTAACTCTATTAACTGGGAGCAGTAGATATATCTTATTCTCTATGTTGAATAGCCACTTGAGAAGGGACAGGACACACTTAGCCACTGTGTTACACAAAGTATTGTGCTGTGTCAGGAATTCCATTGATTTATTGGAATTAATTTATGATTCTGTGATTAAATTATGAGGTAACTGAGAAATCCCTCATTCTGGGCCTTTATACCACATTTGGCCTTTGGAGGCAGACCTGTGTGGAAAAAGTGTACATATAATAATAATTACTATTAGGGCTGTCAAGCGACTAAAAAATTTAATTGTGATTAATCGCGAGATTACAAAAATTAATCGTTATTAATTGCATTGTTAGAGAATAATAGAATAGCATTCATTTAAATATTTTTGGATGTTTTCTATATTTTCAAATATATTGATTTCAATACCACACAGGATACAAAGTGTACAGTGCTCACTTTATTGTTATNGTCTACACTGAGGGGGGGATCGATCTAAGTTACGCAACTTCAGCTATGTGAATAACGTAGCTGAAGTTGATGTACTTAGACCTACTCACCGCGGTGTCTTCACTGTGGTGAGTCGACTGCTGCCGCTCCCCCATTGACTCTGCCTGCGCCTCTCGCGGCGGTGGAGTACAGGAGTTGATGGGAGAGCGCTCGGGGGTTGATTTATCGCGTCTAGACTAGATGCGATAAATCGACCCCCGCTGGATCGATCGCTCCCCGCCGATCCAGCGGGTAGTGTAGACATACCCTAACTCTATTAACTGGGAGCAGTAGATATATCTTATTCTCTATGTTGAATAGCCACTTGAGAAGGGACAGGACACACTTAGCCACTGTGTTACACAAAGTATTGTGCTGTGTCAGGAATTCCATTGATTTATTGGAATTAATTTATGATTCTGTGATTAAATTATGAGGTAACTGAGAAATCCCTCATTCTGGGCCTTTATACCACATTTGGCCTTTGGAGGCAGACCTGTGTGGAAAAAGTGTACATATAATAATAATTACTATTAGGGCTGTCAAGCGACTAAAAAATTTAATTGTGATTAATCGCGAGATTACAAAAATTAATCGTTATTAATTGCATTGTTAGAGAATAATAGAATAGCATTCATTTAAATATTTTTGGATGTTTTCTATATTTTCAAATATATTGATTTCAATACCACACAGGATACAAAGTGTACAGTGCTCACTTTATTGTTATTTTGATTACAAATATTTGCACAGTAAAAAACAAAAGAAATAGTATTTTTCAATTCACCTAATACAAATAATGTAGTGCAATCTCTTTATCATGAAAGCTGAACTTACAAATGTAGAATTATGTACAAAAAAATAATTGCACTCAAAAATAAAACAATGTAAAACATTAGAGCCTACAAGTCCACTCAGTCCTACTTCTTGTTCAGCCAGTCGCTCAGACAAACAAGTTTGTTTACATTTGCAGGAGATAATGCTGCCCGCTTCTTGTTTACAATGTCACCTGAAAGTGACAACAGGTGTTTGCATGGCACTGTTTGTAGCCGGCGTTGCAAGATATTTACATGCCAGATGCGCTAAAGATTCATATGTCCCTTCATGCTTCAACCACCCTTCCAGAGGACATGTGTG
This sequence comes from Platysternon megacephalum, assembly GCA_003942145.1. Lineage (NCBI taxonomy): Eukaryota > Metazoa > Chordata > Testudines > Platysternidae > Platysternon > Platysternon megacephalum. The sequence goes on from QXTE01000138.1 coordinate 3,155,896, forward strand.
TATGCTAATGACGGGTTCTGCTCGATAACAATCCAAAGCAATGTGGACTGACACATATTCATTGTCACCATCTGAGTCAGATGCCAGCAGCAGAAGGTTGATTTTCTTTTTTGGTGGTTCAGTTCTGTAGTTTCCACATCGGAGTCTTGCTCTTTTAAGACTTCTGAAAGCATGCGCCACACCTCATCCCTCTTCAGATTCTTAAACCTTGGGTTGAGTGCTGTAGCTATCTTTAGAAATCTCACATTGGTACCTTCTTTGCGTTTTGTCAAATCTGAAGTGAAAGTGTTCTTAAAATGAACAACATGTGCTGAGTCATCATCCAAGATTGCTATAACATGAAATATATGGCAGAATGTGGGTAAAACAGAGCAGGAGACATACAATTCTCCCCCAAGGAGTTCAGTCACAAATTTGCATTTTTTTTAACGAATGTCATCTGCATGGAAGCATGTCCTCTGGAATGGTGACCAAAGAATGAAGGGGCATACGAATGTTTAGCATATCTGGCATGTAAATACCTTGCAATGCCATGCAAATGCCTGTTCTCACTTTCAGGTGACATTGTAAATAAGAAGTGTGAAACATTATGTCCCGTAAATGTAAACAAACTTGTTTGTCTTAGCGATTGGCTGAACAAGAAGTAGGACTGAGCGGACTTGTAGGCTCTATGGTTTTACATTGTTTTGTTATTTGTAAGTTTCACTTTCACGATAAACAGATTGCACTTCAGTACTTGTATGAGGTGAACTGAAAAATACTATCTCTTTGTTTATCATTTTTACAGTGCAAATATTTGTAATAAAAATAATATAATGTGAGCACTGTACACTTTATATTCTGTGTTGTAATTGAAATCAACATATTTGAAAATGTAAAAATATATCCAAAAATATTTAATACATTTCAATTGGTATTCTATTGTTTAAAAGTGCGATTAATCATGATAAATTTTTTAATCGCGATTAATTTTTTTGAGTTAATTGCGTGAGTTAACTGATTAATTGGCAGCCCTAATTAGAATTAAGAAATAAGAAAAAAGTATCTAAGTAATCGAACATAGTGGAATTAAAGGGCATGTAAAGTGTATCGGGACTCTACATATCAGATCTATCGTTTTCCTGAAACATATAGATTCTATGTATTGCTTCATCCTGACAATCATTTCCAATCTGGATGTGAATTTTGAATGGAGTAGATTTTATCACAGTTAACTGAATGTTCAAGTGTTTATCCTACTTGATAGCTTATCGGAAGTCAGTCAACTTTCTGCTCTGCCACTGTCTCCCCAACAAGTGGCACTTTGGGCCCACATGAAGAAAAAGAATTGTGTATAGAGCTAACAGCTAATATTATGGTAAGTTTAAAAACTGATCTAATTTTAATAGCACAGAGAACACTGGGATTCTTATTTCAAGTCCATGTGGCAAAAACAGCACTTGCAAGTACAGTACAATGCAGTTGTGCATAAAATCTGTCTCAAACTGCCTTTCAGATATGCTTTATAGACTAACATGATTGAAGACAGAAGATGATATTGAAATTATATGCACCTTAAATCGACTTTGTAGTCTGCTTGCTTGCTGATTTGTTTTATTTTTTTTTTACTATGCCCTTTTCTTTACACTTAATGATTAATGCTGCTTTTGTAATATACAAAACTATTTTTGACCTTTATTCTTAAAACACATATTCAATTGATTAAATTTTACTTTATGGTCCTGAAAACATCTTCCTTACATTAATTCCCACCATTCTTCTCTCTCATTCTAAGGCCTGCTTACACCTAAAACTTTGGTCAACCTACCTCATTTCTCAGGGGTGTGAAAAATTCACACCTCCGAGAGACATAGTTGTCATCCTAAACCCTGGTATAGACACCATTAGGTTGACAGAAAATTTCTTCTGTCGACCTACCTACCACCTCTCATCCTCTTGAGAGAAATGGAAAAACCCCTTCCGTCACTGTAGCAAGTGTCTACACTACGGTGCTACAGCTGTGCAGCTGCAGTGCCATAACTATGCCACTGCAGCATCTGTAGTGTAGACATATCCTAACTCTTCCTTACCTGGAAAAACTTAAAGGAGGGAGGTCAGAATTAATGTGTCCAGACAATAAGATCCATTTCCACAAGCAGGCCAGCCCTGAAAAGTCAGGCTTCTATCAGAAAATGTGGCAAAAATCAGGAATGGTGCATTTTTAGGTTTACATTATTTGATGTTGATGCAAAACATACAGTAACATCAGCAAATTTTTAATTTGGTACCTACTACCAAACAAATCTGATGCAATGTTTTGGTAGGAAATCCATGTAAAGCAACCTGTAAGACTTCTCAGTCTTCCCCTGTGATTCTGGTTTGTTTGTTTTTAATCCAGTAAGATTTGTACCTGTTTTACTAATACATTTTATGATTATGACAACTTTCGTCTGTATCTTTGACTCCATTTACAAAGAAGATGTGACTTTCTCTTATTAGGATGAGCTGAACGACCTTACCCTCTGCTGTAGCATAGAAGATATGATTGAACCTCTTTTTCTGGGCATTTCTGGCCAAGTAAAGGGACTGCATGTCACATACTTGATACCTTGTGACAGTAAAGTTCCCAGGTAAATGAAGGTGTTATAAAATAATCACCCAGACTTGTTTGTTGGTTTTTAACATCTAATACACTGTAATAGTCCATCTATATTCTGATCCAATATCTTTGCTTTCTCTGCATGGAGTGAAAGAATTAGCCCTCTCGCTGCCAGCCAAGGGATGGGGATCCTACACCCATCATACCTTCACAAGCCAAAGTAACTGTCTGCAATTTTTAAAATATGTAAATTTAACTCTCAGATATGGATATTAAAGTGTTGAGTTCTATACCATACAATTTAAGATCAAATATCCTGGGCTGTTTAGAAGTTTTCCGGCCATGTTGCCAAATCTGGTATATGACAAATGCAACTCTCCTGGATAATTTCTAAGCCTACGTCTGCCTGGTAGTTTTAATTGTATTCTTATGATACCTAGCATGACTACTCTGTTTCAGAGTGTACTTTAAGTCCTTGTTGTTTCTTTTTTTCAGATGAGCAAGAAATAGCTTTAATTTGGCAGATCAGCATAATCACTACACCTGAAATAAATTCCTACAGGAATATAATAGAGGCAAATCAATACTGGCAAATGCTGGTGGTATAAATCTTAGGCTAGTTGGTCCTTTCAACAAAGGACATCAAAACTGCCTTATGCTGGAAATCTCAACTCTGCCTAAACTGTTTCTATGCTATGAAGAAAGAGGAGTGCTAGCTTTAATATCTGAGGTCACTTTTATCTTTAGTGATGAGAAGCAAATGTTACAAAGTCCTCAAGATCTTCTGTTGGACTTTGGATCTGAAGTTGCATTGAAGAGCATAGTAACACGCCAGCTAATACTTACCAATCATACTGGAATCGATGCTCCATTCACACTAGAAGCTGAATATTTCAGTAGCTGTCCAGTTACCTCAGAGGAACAAGGAAACGATCTGTAAGTTGTGCCTTTCTCGCTAATTAATCGGATATCGGGCCTGATTTTCCTCACACACTGCTGTGTACATTTGGAATAATCCCATTGAAATGGAGGTATGCTGGTGTGAGGGGACAATCCCCTATTGCCATGCTGCCGCATGGGGTCAGTACGGACTGTACCACCAGTACCACTTCCTGCAATACGGGGTGTTTCTTAAGTTGACTTTGCTTTGCTTATGAGAAATGATGAATCCTCCGGCTGAGGTACTATGGGGTTCCAGGCCATCAACTTTTGCAGGAAACACAAAGGGCAGGATTCTCATTTGGTGTGACTAGCATTGCACTATTGACATTAGTGGAGCTATGCTGATTTACACCAGCTGAGGATCTGGCTTACAGAATCCTGAACTTGTATCTTGGCATTTAAATGGCTTCACATATAAAGAAGCTATTGTAAAAATTCATTTAGCTGGTGATTCTAGGAAGTCTGTCTTTGAGCACTAGTTACCAACAATCTAGGAGTTTGGTTGAACTAGCTTGTAAAGTTAGCAAAGACTTGTGCTGCTCACAGACTTATCATTGAGTCTTTTCCTTTTACAAGCTCCACAGCCAGCCTGGTGAAAAGAACAGCACAAATCAGAAGACATGCAGCCAAGAAAGCACAATCAGGTATGAGAGAAGCTATTTTTGTTGGCCAGAAAGATATCTTCTCACAACTGGCACACTCAGCAACCGCATTCATGGAAAGAGGGCTGAATGGAAATGGAAATCCCTTTATATTAGAGTTTGGGCCTCCAGGACAGGACTGAAACATACTGGTGTGGCTTGCCCACAGCATTCAGTATCTATTCTGTGGATTGAGGTGTCCAGGCCCCAGGGCTGTCAATCTGGTTCTTTTTACAAGCTCTAAAATTTAAAAAAATTAGGCTAAATTCTGAGCTGACTTGCATCCCCTGCAGTCTCATTGATTTCAGTAGGGTTGGATGGACTGACCAGGCAGGATTTGATCCTTTGTTGTTTATTATTTATATTGCAGTAGCTCCCAAAGGTCCTAATCAGGAAGGATCACAGCTCCATTGTGCAAGGTATTATACCAATACAAAGAATCAGACTCTGATACCCTTATTCAGCTAGAGTAGCACCTAACTTCACAAGTAGCCATTGAGACGATTTATGAAGTAAGGTGCTATGAGTGAGTAGTGGTATCAGAATCTAGCCCATAGCAAATAAAACATAGATGCAATAGAATGTCTACTCCTGGGGGAATTCTGTGCCAGTGTGCATGTGCATAATTCATGTGCCGCAGAAAATAACTTCTGCTGGAAAGTTGCTGCAGTTACACCTTTTTCCCACCAGGATCCGCTGTGGTGCTAGAACAGAGCAGACGCTCTGGGGCCCTCCCCAGCTGCTATAGGAAAGAGAAAACGCTGTGTTCCTTGCAGCGCCCTGCCTGTGGGGCCAGGACAGGAGACAGGGGATATGGGTGGACAGGCAGTGTGGGGCACATGGGGCTGCTGGGGGCATCAGACTGTGGGCTAGTGGGGCAGGACAGACAGGCAAGGGCTGAATGGGAGTGGAGGTGCAGGGCCACATGGGGACAGGGGGAGGGGGTATAGGGCCACATGGGGGAAGGGGCGTGGCTGAGTGGGGGCACAGAGACGTGGGGACAGAGGGGAGGGGGTGCAGGGATACATGGGGATGGGGGAGGGGGCTGGCTGAGGGGGTGCAGGGACACATGGGGACAGGGGAGGAGGTGCAGGGACACATGGGGACAGGGGCAGATGTGCCTGACTGAATGGGAGAGGCTAGGGGTCAGCCAGGGTATGTCTGGGGAAGGCTCCCTAACAATCCCTCCCCACCCCCCAAAAAAACCTGTTCCATATTTCTCCCACCCACACCCAACAACCCTCCAGGTTCACTCCCAGGCTCCTTCTTTTTTCCTCAGCTCCTCCATTACCTCCGACTCCCCCAAACCTTTGCACTGCTTCTGAGGGGTGTGGGAAATAGATTCTGTATTGTAGTTTAAATTAATTACTTAGAGTTCTGTATTTATATGCCTAGTAAGGAATCTATTTGTCAAAAAACATTTCCTGAATCTTTTTCATTGTCTGTATTGTTACAGACATACTTGCTGACAGGAATTTTGAAATAAATTACCAAAAATAATTGAAACTGGTGTGATTATATTGTGTTATTTTGACAAATAAAATATGCAGAATTTTGCAGAATTTTTAATTTTTTTGGCACAGAATTCCCCCAGGAGTAAATGCTTAACATTAGTTCTCATGTTGTATCTGTGATACACTTCCAAGTGGTCCATGCAGCGGTGTCTATCTCAATAGCAGAGCACTCTGTTTTCAAGAAGTGATGCCTCCTGCCATGTATTATCCAGTCAGGACTGTCTTGGGGTTTCTGGGACATTTTTTTGATCAAGTAAACAAACAAGTCCTTCTCTACATCTGGAGTGCTTGCTAAATGTCTTTGTCAAGTGTTTGTTAGATGTTCTGACTTCCAGACACCACCACAAGTAGAGGGCTAGCAAACATTTAGAAAGAAAGAAACAGCACAGATCACGAAGTTAACCAGTCAGTCACTCCAATCTCATTGGAGTCAGTTTATTTTCATCTTACCAATATTGCTTTTTCATGTAATGAAGCATTACAGTTGTCACAGAAAAGTGCAGAATTAGGAGGTTGGCAGGGGAGGTTGTCCTTGGAAGAATCTCTGACTTAACAAGTGATCCATAATATAAAAACAGATGGAGAACCACTGAATAGGAAGCTGGAGTGAAAATGCTTTGATTCTAGAGCAGGGATTCCCAAACTGTGGTACATGTACCCCTGGGGGCATGTGAGACACCTCTGGGAGGTATGCAGGAATTGTGTAATGGTGGATTTTATTTATTGCATTTTCATAATAGGCTACTCAGACAAAGCTTTAAAATTCTGTGGGAATTTGTTATATAAAATACGGTAGTTAATTTACTTCAAGATGTACCAGTGAGATCACAAATACACAGAGATGCTGATGTACAGAGCCCTCACCTCTAATCACTGTACAGCGCAGGTTCAGTTGCCCAGCAACTGTCCAGTCTAACTGAGTTCCGAACTTAGGGGTTTTTTTGGTTGTATACATTGCACTATAACTATATCCGTATATAACAATGAAATACAGACAGATGGCTAAAGACAAGTAGTGTTAAGAAGAACACACAAAGTCTCAGTGATAAGAAGGTTAGGGGTACATGGGCAGCTGGTAGATCTGGAAGGGGGTACACGGGCAGCTGGTAGGGGGTATGCGGCCTGCTGACAGATCTGGAAGGGGGTATACAATAGGAAAGGTTTGGGAAACTCTATTCTAGAGGCTGAATTCTCAACTTCATAAATAGGCATAGCTCCCCTGAAACCAGTGGAACTACCCTGATTAATACCAGCTGATGATCTGAGCATGTATTTTGTTTGAAAGATAAACCTTATTCCATTTCCTAGAAACCTTATCAAATACTCTTCTGTTCTTTCAGCATTTGTGCTGGCATTACTGTCTCATGGGAGAGGAGTGGCTTTCCATGCCAAACCTTCCACAGGAACTCTGAAAGCCTTCCAGCAGCTAATTATAGAAATAACAGCTTATAACAACTTGTGGGGAGAGTACCATGATGATCTCATCTGTAGGGTAGGTGAGGCTTTTTGTTCTGATCACCAAATTTGCATGGTATGTTTGGGGCCAATTGTCTTTCCCCAAATTCCTCTTTGCTAAAACACATTCTTCTGCTTGTTAGGATTTCAGTAAGGATTCAGAGTAGCTTTTTCTAGACTGGTTTCAGAGTAACAGTCGTGTTAGTCTGTATCCGCAAAAAGAACAGGAGTACTTGTGGCACCTTAGAGACTAACAAATGTATTTGAGCATAAGCTTTCGTGGGCTAAAACCCACTTCATCAGATGCATAGAATGGAACATATAGTAAGAAGATTATACATACAGAGAACATGAAAAGGTGGAAGTTGCCATACCAACTCTTCCACCTTTTCATGTTCTCTGTATGTATATATATCTTCTTAGTATATGTTCCATTCTATGCATCCGATGAAGTGGGCTGTAGCCCACGAAAGCTTATGCTCAAATAAATTTGTTAGTCTCTAAAGTGCCACAAGTACTCCTGTTCTTTTTTCTAGACTGTTTCTTCTAACAAGGTTTAGTTGACAAGTGTCCTCTCCTGTTAAAACGTATGGATCTGGTTTTGGCCACATGTTGAAGGCCTTTTTTTTCATAGGGCTGTAACAGAGTTCCACAACATAGTTTTGTTCCATCTACAAAATCCAGTTGTAACGGTCACTACTCTGCTCCACCAACCCAATATGTTGTGCTGTTGTGCCTGGTGAAAAGGCTCTTAGGCTTTGTCTACACTGGCACTTTGTCGGCAAAACTTTTGTCATTCCGGGATGTTAAAAAAACACACACACACTCCGAACGACAAAAGTTTTACCGACAAAAAGCACTGTTGTGACAGCACTTTGTTAGCAGGGAGCACTCTCCTGCCAACAAAGCCGCTGCAGCTCGTGGGGGCTGGAAGTTTTTTATCAGCAGGAGAGCTCTCTCCTGACAAACAGCAGCTACACTGCGTGCCTTTTAGCAGCACGGCTGTAGCGGCACAACCGTGTCGCTATGGCTACACTATGGTTTGTAGTGTAGCCATAGCCTTAGAAAGGCATCAAGCAGAATGACCAATAGATTAGGTACAGAACTTTCCTGCTGACAAGAGTCCTCATTAGATCTCTTGCTTCACTAATTTCCTTTAAAAGAGAAGAGTAAAAAAAATTGTAAATCCATTTGGTTCAGATATAATTTAGTAACCCACATTCTAAGGTAGCATTTAATTCTAATTGCCAAGATGCATTGTTTTTTCTTAGGTGGGAGACTTACAACCTACATTAATTCCTATGCAAATGACTGTGAAAGGTTGCCCAATCTTCTTGCAGATGACAGGACCTCAGACTGAACATCAAACAAAGATACCAATAATCAGGTATAGCCCCCCAAATACTGTTTGTAAGGATGTCAGAAGTTTTAAATGCCATTAGATTATGCCTACACTGTTCATTTTTGGTCATTTGCTATTGTTCAGTAAGAAGGCAGGCAACGTTCAATGGTATATTTGTCAAAATACTGTGTGTGCTTTATTTTGTTTAGACAGTCAAACATTACACTAAGGCCTTATCTGATGTAGATAAGTTTAGCATACTGTTATGTTTGTGTTTCCTAGCATGACTGTAAAATGCCCTGTTTCCATATACATCATCTCCTAAATCCTTCATCAACCATGCTACCAACCATTCTTCCAGACTGTTTTCTCAGGGTTTAATACTGATTGAATTTCAGTCATTCCAGGCTAAATTGATTCAGTGCCAGCATGGACAGAGATCACTGGCATGCCAGTACCAGTGGTGGAAAAAGTCCTGCTACTCCTCTCTCACAGTGCACTGCTCACTGAGGAGGTGGCCTCTGCCACTCCAACACTTCTATTGACTTCTTTATCCACCATCTTTCATGAGCACCACATTCGCTTGCACACACGAGTCTGAGACAACTATGTTGTCAGAATATGGAGGGAACGGATAATAGAATGTAAACGGAATGTACAAAATAATCTACGGTCAATTTAGGAAACAAAGTTATCTGGTTTCCAATACAACAAACTGCCAGCAGTTAACTCTTTAAGATGATCTGTTTCCACTTTGTTAATGACTCATTTAAAAGAAAAATTCTTAGGAGTTGACTTAACAATTGCACATTATAACATGAAGTTATTCCTCCTTTCCAGGTTTGGTGCTCATGTCTCTGGTGGGGATACGGTCTCCCGCTGCATCAGACTCAACAACCCCACTACTTGTGGTGAGGCTGGTTTCATATTCTAAGATATACTAGCTAGCACTGCAGTCCCTACAGTAATGAAAGCACAGCAATCAACACACCTTCAGCTTTCTTAATTAGGATTTTTTTTTAGGGCAATAAAGGAATAGGAGGAGACAATCACAGCTAATTCAGTAGTTTAGCTAATATAGAGCAATGGCCAGTGCTGCTAGGTCTCTAGCTGTACAAAAGCATTTATCATTGTGGTGTTACCTTTGGACTAGGCTGATGTGTATAGTAGCAGAGCAGGCAGGTTTGAGCCAGAGGCCAGTGAGGGAATATAATTAGCACAATCTAGTGTTTAGTGTGAAACGGGAAAACATCCTATTCCAGTGCACCGTGTGTTTGTCTGACTGAATTCTCTTCATCTGTATCCTTCTTTGAAACCCTCCTAAAGCTAACTCATGTCAATAAAATGCTGCTGTTGTGCTATTATTGGAAAGAAAAAATCCCACTCTAAGTTTAGCACCATTGGGCTCTTCTAAATTCCACTTGCATCCAATCTTTGTCTTCCTCTTCAGAATGTACTCATTTAAAAGAAAAATTCTCAGGAGTTTTCTCTTCAATGCATGGGCCATATCTTTCTTTGTGTCTTGGACATCACCAAACACACACACAAATGATTAGGGGCATGGAACAGCTTCCATGTGAGGAGAGATTAAAAAGACTGGGACTGTTCAGCTTGGAAAAGAGAAGACTAAGGGAGGATATGATAGAGGTCTATAAAATCATGAATGGTGTGGAGAAAATGAATAAGGAAGTGTTACTTACCCCATCAATCACCTGATGAAATTAACAGACAGCGGGTTTAAAACAAACTAAAGAATCACTTCACATAACACACAGTCATCCTGTGGAACTCATTACTAGGGGATGTTGTGGAGGCCAAAACTATAACTGGATTAAAAAGAGAATAAGTTGATGGAGGATAGTTCCATCAATGTCTATTAGCCAAGATGGTCAGGGATGCAACCCTGCTGTTTGTATCTCTAACCCTCTTATTGCCAAAAGCTGGAATTGAACAACAGGGGATGGATCACTTAATAATTGCCCTGTTCTATTCATTCCCTCTGAAGCATCAGGCACCAGCCACTGTCAGAAGACAGGATACTGAGCTAGGCCCTGTATGGACATTCTTATGTATTTACTTAACAAATAAAACAGTCATCATAGCTAATGCTAATAAAGATGTAGGCTGGGATCCTTGGACCTGGCTAGACTGTGTCTAGTGCAAGACCAGTGACAGGTAAAGATGGGTTTAAGTCACATTTATGCTCTTCTGATCCTCGAGGAATCACCTGACTGGTCCTGAGAGTAAAAAACTTCCACTCAGGTGAAACTTGGCATCAATGTATCCAGGTGCCATTATCTACCTAGTCCACTTTTTCTCAAGGGCCAAAAAAGCTACATATCGTTGGCCTGACTAAGATTAATAGATTTTTCCTTTTTCATTCAGACATCCGCATGGACTGGAAAACTTACAATCAAGAAAAAGATAATGAGAAGCTGGTGGACCTCTTGCTGTTTTATGGCCCTCATTTTCCTATTAAGGACGTAGATGAGAATGAGATTGAGTCAAATGCTAGCACCTCAAAGACTGAAATCATGTTAAACTGGGATAAAATCCCTAGCAGCCCAGACACCATTTCTCCAGGTTCCCTCGTGACAGATGATGTAAGATCATGGCAGTTTGTTTTTTTAAACCACATTATCAGAAAAGCTAACAGAATGTTGGGAATAAGTAAAAAAGGGATAGATAATAAGACAGAAAATATCATATTGCCTCTATATAAATCCATGCTACGTCCATATTTTGAATGCTGCGTGCAGATGTGGTTGCCCCATTTCAAAAAAGATATACTGGGATTGGAAAAGGTACAGAAAAGGGCAACAAAAATGGTTAGAAGTATAGAACAGCTTCCATATGAAGAGAGATTAATAAGACTGGGACTTTTCATCTTGGAAAAGAGACGATTAAGGGGGATATAATAGAGGTCTATAAAATCATGACAGGTGTGGACAAAGTAAATAAGGAAGTGTTATTTACTCCTTCTCGTAACTGAAGAATTAGGGGTCACCAAATGAAATTAATGGGCAGCAGGTTTAAAACAAACAAAAGGAAGTATTTCTTCACACAATGCACAGTCAACCTGTGGAACTCCTTGCCAGAGGATGTTGTGAAGGCCACTGGGGAAGTTCCAGAAGATTGGAAGGGAGCTAATGTGTCAATTTTTAAAAAGGGTAAACGGGATGATCTGGGTCATTACAGGTTTCAGCCTGACATTGTTGCCAGGAATATAAAGAGCAGCTGATACGGAATTCGATTAATAAAAAATAAAGGACAGTAATGTAATTAATGCCAATCAATGTGGGTTTATGGAGAATAGATCCTGTCAAACTAACTTGATTTTTTTTTTCTGAGATTACAAATTTGGTTGATAAAGGTACTAGTGTTAGCATAATATAGACTTCTGAAAGGCATTTGACTTGGTACCGCACAACATTTTGATTAAAATACTAAGATATAAAATGAACATGGCACATATTAAATGGATTAAAAGCTGGCTACCTGATAAGTCTCAAAATGGAACTGTAACCAGGAAATTGTCACTGTGAGGATTTGTTTCCAGTGGAGTTCCACAGGGATCAGTTCTTGGCCCTACACTATCTAATATTTTTATCAATGACTTGGAAGAAAACAAAATCATCACTTATAAAGTTGCAGATGACACAAAAATTGGAGGAGTGGTAAATATTGAAGAGGACAGGTCACTGATTCATAGCAATCTAGATATGTTGGCAAACTAGGTGCATGCAAACTGTGCATTTTAATATGGCTAACTGTAAATATATACATCTAGGAACAAAGACTATAGGTCAGTGGTTCTGAACCAGGGGTACGCAGAGGCCTTCCAGGGGTACATCAACTCATTTAGATATTTGCCTAGTTTTACAAGCTACATAAAAAGCACTAGCAAAGTCAGTACAAACTAAAATTTCACACAATGACTTGTTTATACTGTTTTATATACTATACACTGAAATGTAAGTACAGTATTTCTATTCCAGTTGATTTATTTTATAAAATACAGTAAAAATGAGAAAGTAAGCAATTTCTCAGTAATAGTGTGCTGTAACACTTTTGTATTTTTATGTCTGATTTTGTAAGCAAGTAGTTTTTAAGTGAGGTAAAACTTGGGGGGTACGGAAGAGAAATCAGACTCCTGAAACGTACAGTAGTCTGGAAAGGTTGAGAGCCACTGCTGTAGGTCATACTTACAGGATGGAGGACTCTCTCCTGGGAAGCAGTGACTCTGAAAAAGATTTGGGGGTCATGGTGGATAATCAGCTGAACATGAGCTCCCACTGTGACACTGAGGCCAAAAGATGAATGCAAACCTGGGATGTGTAAACGGGAATCTCGAGTAGGAGTAGAGAGATTATTTTACTTCTGTATTTGGCACTAAGGCAACTGCGACTGGAATACTGTGTCCAGTTCTGGTGCCCTCAAGAAGGATGTTGATGAATTGGAGAAGATTCAGAGAAGAGCCACAAGAATGGTTAAAGGATTAGAAACCATGTCTTCCAGTGATTGATCTCCTTGAGTCTATCTATTTAGCTTAATAAAGAGGTTAAGGGGTGACTTGATTACAGTCTATAAGTACCTACATGGGGAGCAAATATTAAATAAGTGGCTCTTCAATCTAGCAGAGAAAAATATAACATGAGTCAATGACTGGAAGATGAAGCTAGACAAAGTCATACTGGAAATTAATACATTTTTAATGGTAAGAGTAATTAACAATTGTTAACAATTTATCAAGGGTCATGGTGGATCCTGCATCACTGACAATTTTTAAATCAAGATGGGATGTTTTTCTAAATGATCTGCCCTAGGAATTATTTTGGAGAAGTTCTATGGCCTGTGTTATACGGGAGGTCAGACTAGATCATAATGGTAATTTCTGGTCTTAGAATCTATGAATCGGTGTCAAAGCAACACTATTTTTTGTCATGTTAGGAGGTAAAGTTGTTTTGAAAACATTAATCTAGGCAGCCTTAGGGCTGGAATGCTGCTTTGCATGATGAGCAAGACACTCCTAAAGCTCAGTCTTGCTGTCGTCTGAACAGCATTGGGGTACCCCGACCTTCCATTGATTTCAGTGGGCAGTCAGCGCCCCCAGGAGTCAGTGTTTAATGGGAGAAACCAGGGTTTATGCTGGAAAGTGAGAAAATGGTATTAGCTATTTTTGCTCTCTTCTTTTGTTCTGAGAATGATGGTTCTGCCCTCCCATAGTCCTGTGCTGAATGTGTAACATTCCTTACCCTTTCATACCTGTAGGAGTCAGATGTAGACAACAAGGAAGAGGAAGGAAGAAGTGATTCTGAAGTCTGGAGACCAGTAAATAATCAAAAGAAAATAATCTCTGTACTTATACAAGCTCATGAAGGGTTTCCTTCCGACTATCCCTACTGTATAACTCCTACACAAATCGTAAGCTGTGGCTCTTATGTGTCCTTATAGTTTGCAAATAGCCAACTGTATAGGACTGGGGAGATGGGACAGCAAGGGAAGGCTTTTCATTGGTGCAGACCAAGAGCAGTAGAAAAACAAAATCTTAAAGATTGGAGAGATACTTCTGCAGACCGTAGGAAGTCAACAGGATAACAATGGTCTCCAACAGACTTCCCAAGGTCCAAGAAGTTCAAGTACCAAGCTCTGGAAGCAGGTCTTTCACACCGTGAAGAACAGGCATGCATAACTGGCTGCGCTTGAATGCAGGGCTTTCGACCTCTGGCTGTCTTCACATGTGACTCATCCTGTACAAATATACTGTATGACTCATACTGCTTCAAAAATAATTGATGCAAAATCAATTAGGGACCACAGTATCTAGAATAAAATATGTTCAGAAATTTGACAGGAAAAAAAATATGACAAACAATGCATTGGAAACAAAGTTATGAGAGAGTGTGTCCATGCATCAAAAATTTGAACATTAATGAACTTTAAAAAAAACCAAAAAAACCCACCACATCTTAAATCTTGGAGTAATCTAGCAGTGTATCAATTTTCAATTCCCAAATGTAAGGAACTTCTTTGCCAAAGGGTTCAAGTACAAGGTTAGACTTAATAAAAGAAAATTTTAAAGAGGCCATTTGTAAATTCTTGGAACTCAAGTTTAATTAGAAACTTAACTAAGTTCTCAGAAAATTAATTCAGTTTCTTAAAACCAATTTAGTTATTTTGGTGCAAGTGTATGCATAGACTTGATTTCAGAATCAAAGTGGCTAAAATTGAGTGTACCCATAGATTTGCATGGAAATAGTTACATTGGTTTTAATTAATATTTTGTCATTTTTGTGCAAGTCTGGGCATAGAGCAGCCCAAAGAGATTTTTATCTATGCTTTAATTGCAAAGCTCAATACAACCTTAGATGTAGATCTGTTAAGATGCTTCCATAATGCAAAACTGCTCATTTGCTTTAGCTAAATGTCTGTATAATATTTTGATTCCAGGTTGTTCCTGCAGGTGGCAGTGCCTCCATCCATATTTCCTTCACTCCACTCACATTACCCAACCTCATTAACAAAATTGAATGTGAGGGGTATGCATTGGGTTTCATGAGTCTAGACAGCAAGGTAAATGTACTATCACAGCTAAGTATTTAGCTAAGTAGTATTGTCACTTCAGTTTGCTTCTTTCTGCTCTGAATGCTATTCAGTAACAGTGACGCTATTTTATTATTTCTTACAACATGGGAGGCAGGTGGTGAATTGTGATTTCTGCTACTGATTAGCTAATAACTGCGCACACGGCTCATTTATACGAAAACACCCATTTTTAATAAGGGAATAGGGAATTAGGACTTAGACTCCTGAGTTCTATTCCCAGCTCACTGCATGAATTTGGACAAGTCACCTATCTTCTATCAGACTCTTCCCTGGTGAAATGGGAAATACAACTTACAGGCTGCTGCAAAGCTTAAATAATGTTTGTAAAGCACTTTGAGATCCTCAGCGGTGAAGCACAAAGTGTTATTAACTATAATAAATATTTAGCAATGAAATTTTATAAAATTTTAGAAAACAAGAGTTGCCTCCATATTAATGAGCAGCTTTCACCTAATCTAATAAGAATTTTTGTTTGCATTCAAAATGCAAATATAGTTCAGATTCTGCTATTCGCACAATTTTTATAGAGGTAGCATAATTTACTACAAATAATAGGCCAAACACTGCCAGAGTTCATCTATGGCTGGATGGCTTTGGGAAACACCCTCTCAGATTGGAGTTAGT
This sequence comes from Platysternon megacephalum, assembly GCA_003942145.1. Classification (NCBI taxonomy): domain Eukaryota; kingdom Metazoa; phylum Chordata; order Testudines; family Platysternidae; genus Platysternon; species Platysternon megacephalum. Next base: position 3,171,598 of record QXTE01000138.1, read on the forward strand.
GCTTCATCCTTGACACGTTAGTTTGATCCTCATGTATTCCTTTTCCTGACAGCTTGCACAAGGGATACCTGGCAAAGTGACTCGTTCATATGGCTATGGCGTTGCACCTTTGAGAATGGACTTGCAAGCTTTTGTAAAGCCTGCTTTGTAAGTACAACAGCTCTGACAGTTCACAAACTTACAGTCAACAACTAAATGAAACCAGAGACTAAGGAAAGGGTTCTAACAGCCTGTGATTCCTTACATTCAGGTTAACTGTAGAAATGGATCATGATGAAGGAATGGTGTTTCATTCCATGGCAAGTGATCTCATACCAAATCAACCCCTTTCTGGAGTGAGTATTTTACATATTGCTGTATTAAGGTTTATTTAATATACTGCTCAGCTGTTAAGATAATTCATGGCAACACTCACATTGCTGTAAAATAATGTTTTTACTGACCATGTCCTGGTGATGCAGTGTTAAATGTTTACCCACAATGCAATTCTTTCTTTCTTTTTTCGGTAGAGTACAAACTAGGCCAGAGAAGACTAGAGTATAATTACCTATAAGCCAAGAAAGGAGATGTTATTTCAGGAAGATGGCTATTCTGTGTTGGGTTAATTTACTGTAGAGATCTTTTAAGTATCAAAACAATTATTCATTTTCAGATTAAAAAAGATTCTGGTAGCAGAATGAAGGTGATTTAGCTCCCAACATGGTCTGTGAATTTTGGTGATTCACAAAGTCCTATCAAATTTTGTTTTTAAACCTTTATTATATTTTTATTTTATGTTTTAATCAAGAGATTCTGAAGCACCCACAAAGAAAAAAGAAAGTGGTTTGGGGCAGGATCCTCCAAATCTCAGATGCTATGGAATGGCTCGAGAGACTAGAAAGCCTTCAAGCCTCCGGAGGGAATTCAGATTGAAAGTAGTTTAATACATTCTCCTTCAGGTTTTGACAGAATCAGTCATTACTCACAACCTGAAACTCACCAATTCCACAGAGGCGCCTCTGCACTTCAGGATCCTTCTATCTGTGCCCTTCACTGTGTCCAGTATCGACCCCAACAGGAGCCTGAAAACATCCCACAGTGACAGGGAGGAGCAAGGGAAGCAACTTCTACTTCATCCACAGCAAAACATGCTGGTAGGTTCAAAAAAGCCCCTCAGGCCAGGACAGCTTAGGGCTTGTCAACCCAGTGCATTAGTCCGCACTAGAGGGGTGTAAATTCTAGTGCACACTAATTGGCCCACATGGACCCTGCTGGCATGCACTGGACGTTCCTTAGTGTGTGTTAATGTAGTACTATTTCAGCGGGACTGGTGTCTACTCTGGTACCCACTAGAATTTACACCTTTCTAGTGCAGATTAATGCACCGTGTAGACAAGCCCTTAGTAATTAGTATACTAACATGGCCTAGGTGAATTGCAAAGCTTTGGGGAGGAAGGAAAAACACAATTGTACAGTGGTGCTTGTTATGCTTTTCTTATTGGCAATGCCCCATTGAAGTCACTTTGCAGGAAGTACTAAATCAGTATCAGAATATCAAAATGATAAATGTATTTACAATGTAAAAGAAAATATTTGGCTTTCCACTCTTCCTTTCAAGGCCTGAGCTTCCCGTCTGCAACTCCTATACAAGGTGACAGAGGAAGGCAGAAGAATCCTGTTTCGTTTTAGGTGTATGTGCTGGTGGCAGGAAACAGTCACTCAGCAAAGAATGAAATCACTCAGATGCACTTTAAAAATGTATTTATCATTTTTAAATCTACACTGCAACACGGGCAGACAGGGCTTGATTCTGACCGCATACCTCTATGCATAAGCATAACGACTAACTCCATGGAAGGCAATGGAATTACTTTTGTAAAATTGGCATTAGGGAGAGGAGAATCTGGAGAATTCAGGATCTTAAACTTGTGGGTTTTTCTCCTCATATTTTAAAGCGTTGCAGTTCACCTGTCGCCCTCTATTTCAGTGCACTTGCCTTTAGGAAATAGTTCTGGATTTTGAAAAAAATGTCAAGATTTTTTTTAACCTTTGCCTTGTTGTACAGGATCCCATGGGATTTTGGACACTGGCATGATTCTGTTGGTTATGATGGGAATGTCTGGGGCGGAGCTGTTGGGCAGTTTTTACTGTGGATTTCCTACAGTTACTTCACACATTTTCATCTGAATTCCCCCCAGGTGAAAGTGTCATTTCACACAACTCTGGAGTTACTTACATATCAGAATCTGCCAGCTGACCAGCTGTTCTCGGGAATCAAAGTGCTGCAGTTTGAGAATGGAGACAGGAAAGTGGAATTCAGTCAAAATCTGGTTATTGAATACAGTAACAGAACGACCCAGGTAACGAGCACTGGAGAACAAAAGTAACTCTAAAAACTTATGTTCATGATGCACCTTTAGTACAGAATGATGTTCAATTATTTTTCATAACTTACCCACCACTGAAATGCAGCTGCTTCTAGGGTAAAGTATGCCAACTAACCAATAATGAACAGCAGCACTGCACAAAAGTAATAGCTTTCAACTGAAACTGCAGGGGACTCTCAGGATAACAGACTGCTAATCTCAGTGTGGCGGCCCAATTCAGAGTCCCATAAGTTCTTTGATTGTACAGCAGGAAGGCCTAGATTTCACATTTCAACCAAAAGACAGCACCCTCCAATGAGACTTTGTCCCTTGACACCATGCTGAGGCATTCACTCAGCACTCACTCAGTGAGAGTGCTAGCGACTGAGTTACCAGCATCACCTCCTGCAGCAATATTCCTTGGTCTCCTCTCACAGCTGCTTAGCTAATGGGATGGAATATGATCACAGCCCACACAGTTTAAAACTGACCTCTTCCAGACTGAAGGCTATAAAATAAATATAGACCTTAAGCAGTTTCAGTGCTGTGCAGAATTTTTTCATTCAAGGTATTTCTAGGGTTTTGCTCACTGTGGTATCTAAGATATGGACAACATAAGGATAACTCTAGGCAACCTGTGTAAAAAACAAATTTGCAACAATGTGCCAGATACAGTTCTAAAGAAGGAAGGGAAACTAGAGTGAAATGTAATGTCTGTGTCTTCATACAACACTCAGAAGTTAACCAGAATGTACAATGAATATTACCTTGCTGAGGACATACAATGGCCATTCTGAAAACCTCCCTGAAAAAGCAACACAGCACACTTTACTGTCATAATAGGCCATAGGCTTAAACGAAGTCTGAACTGTAGAGTGTAATCTGTAATATCTCTTCTCTTGCCTAAAACAGCATCTGAGGGTATGTCTACACTACGAAATTAGGTCGAATTTATAGAAGTCGGTTTTATAGAAATCGTTTTTATACAGTCGATTGTGTGTGTCCCCACACAAAATGCTTTAAGTGCATTAAGTCGGCAGACTTCGTCCACAGTACCGAGGCTAGCGTCGACTTCCAGAGCGTTGCACTGTGGGTAGCTATCCCACAGTTCCCGCAGTGTCTGCCCCCGATTGGAATTCTGGGTTGAGATCCCAATGCCTGATGGGGCAAAAACAGTGTCGCGGGTGATTCTGGGTACATGTCGTCAGGCCCCCACTCCCTCCCTCCGTGAAAGCAACGGCAGACAATCGTTTCATGCCTTTTTTCAGCCCAGATGCCATAGGACTGGGATCATGGAGCCCGCTCAGATCACCGCAGCAATTATGAGCACTATAACCACCACGCATATTATCCTGGAGTATATGNGGGTATGTCTACACTACGAAATTAGGTCGAATTTATAGAAGTCGGTTTTATAGAAATCGTTTTTATACAGTCGATTGTGTGTGTCCCCACACAAAATGCTTTAAGTGCATTAAGTCGGCAGACTTCGTCCACAGTACCGAGGCTAGCGTCGACTTCCAGAGCGTTGCACTGTGGGTAGCTATCCCACAGTTCCCGCAGTGTCTGCCCCCCCAATGGAATTCTGGGTTGAGATCCTGATGCCTGATGGGGCAAAAACAGTGTTGCGGGTGATTCTGGGTACATGTCGTCAGACCCCACTCCCTCCCTCCGTGAAAGCAACGGCAGACAATCGTTTCATGCCTTTTTTCAGCCCAGATGCCATAGCACTGGGATCATGGAGCCCGCTCAGATCACCGCAGCAATTATGAGCACTATAACCACCACGCATATTATCCTGGAGTATATGCAGAACCTGGCAAAGCAAAACCAGGCGAGGAGGCAACGGCAGCGCGGTGACGAGAGTGATGAGGAAATAGACATGGACATAGACTTCTCACAAAGTACTGGCCCCAGCAATGTGCAAATCATGGTGTTAATGGGGCAGGTTCATGCCGTGGAACGCTGATTCTGGGCCCGGGAAACAAGCACAGACTGGTGGGACAGCATAGTGTTGCAGGTGTGGGACGATTCCCAGTGGCTGTGAAACTTTCGCATGCGTAAGGGCACTTTCATGGAACTTTGTGACTTGCTTTCCTCTGCCCTGAAGCGCCAGAATACCAAGATGAGAGCAGCCCTCACAGTTGAGAAGTGAGTGGCGATAGCCCTGCGGAAGCTTGCAACGCCAGACAGCTACCGGTCAGTCGGACATCAATTTGGAGTGGGCAAATCTACTGTGGGGGCTGCTGTGATCCAAGTAGCCCACGCAATCAAAGACCTGCTGATATCAAGGGTAGTGACTCTGGGAAATGTGCAGGTCATAGTGGATGGCTTTGCTGCAATGGGATTCCCTAATTGTGGTGGAGCGATAGACGGAACCCATATCCCTATCTTGGCACCGGAGCACCAAGCCAGCGAGTACATAAACCGAAAGGGGTACTTTTCAATGCTGCTGCAAGCACTGGTGGATCACAAGGGACGTTTCACCAACATCAACGTGGGATGGCCGGGAAAGGTACATGACGCTCGCGTCTTCAGGAACTCTGGTCTGTTTCAAAAGCTGCAGGAAGGGACTTTCTTCCCAGACCAGAAAATAACCATTGGGGATGTTGAAATGCCTATAGTGATCCTTGGGGACCCAGCCTACCCCTTAATGCCATGGCTTATGAAGCCATACACAGGCAGCCTGGACAGTAGTCAGGACCTGTTCAACTACAGGCTGAGCAAGTGCAGAATGGTGGTAGAATGTGCATTTGGATGTTTAAAAGCGCGCTGGCGCAGTTTACTGACTCGGTTAGACCGCAGCGAAACCAATATTCCCATTGTTATTACTGCTTGCTGTGCGCTCCACAATATCTGTGAGAGTAAGGGGAAGACATTTATGGCAGGATGGGAGGTTGAGGCAAATCGCCTGGCCACTAATTACGCGCAGACACCAGGGCGGTTAGAAGAGCACAGCAGGGCGCAGTGCGCATCAGAGAAGCATGCATTCTTTATTAATTCAGCACACAAATAGGGGGATAACTGCCAAGGTAGCCCGGGAGGGGTGGGGGAGGAGGGAAGGACAAGGACACATTGCACTTTAAAACGTATTGAAGGCCAGCCTTCTGTTGCTTGGGCAATCCTCTGGGGTGGAGTGGCTGGGTGGCCGGCGGCCCCCCCACCGCGTTCTTGGGCGTCTGGGTGAGGAGGCTATGGCACTTGGGGAGGAGGGCTGTTGGTTACACAGGGGCTGTAGTGGCGGTCTGTGCTCCTGCTGCCTTTCTTGCAGCTCAACCATACGCTGGAGCATCTCACTTTGATGCTCCAGCAGTCGGAGCATGGACTCCTGCCTTCTGTTCTCAATCTGACGCCACCTCTCAGATTCAGCCCGCGATTCAGCACGCAACCTCTCCGATTCAGCACGCGATTCAGCCCGCCACCTCTCCTCGCGTTCAAACTGTGCTTTTCTGCAGTCAGACATTGTCTGCCTCCAAGCATTCTGCTGAACCCTGTCAGCGTGGGAGGCCGTCTGGAGCTCCGAGAACATTTCATCCCGAGTTCTCTTCTTTCTCCTTCTAATCTTCGCTAGCCTCTGCGAAGGAGAAACATTTGCAGCTGGTGGGGGAAAAGGGAGATAGGTAGTTAAAAAGACACATTTTAGAGAACAATAGGATCACTCTTTCCCGTTAAACCTTGCTGTTCACATTACATAGCACAAATGCTTTCGTTACAAGGTCGTATTTTGCCTCTATTTATATTGAGGGTCTGCCGGTTTGGTGTGAGAGATCACTCACGCAGTGCCAGGCAACAGAATTCGGCTTGCAGGCAGCCATGGTAAGCCACAGTCTTTTGGCTTCTTTAACCTTAATAACATGTGGGAATGGTTTCAAACAGCAGCGCCCTCATTTTCCATACCAAGCAGCCGTTGGGTTGGCCATTTAAAATGGTATGGCAATTTAAAAGGAGGGGATGCGGTTTCCGGGTTAACGTGCAGCACAAACCCAACTAACCACCCCCCCCACACACACACACCCAATTCCCTGGGATGATCACTTCACCCCTCCCCCCACCGCGTGGCTAACAGCGGGGAACATTTCTGTTCAGCCGAGCAGGAACGGGCACTCTGAATGTCCCCTTAATAAAAGCACCCTATTTCAACCAGGTGACCATGAATGATATCACTCTCCTGAGGATAACACAGAGAGATAAGGAATGGATGTTGTCTGAATGCCAGCAAACACCGGGACCATACGCTGCCATGCTTTGTTATGCAATGATTCCAGACTACGTGCTACTGGCCTGGCGTGGTAAAGTGTCCTACCATGGTGGACGGAATAAGGCAGCCCTCCCCAGAAACCTTTTGCAAAGGCTTTGGGAGTACATCCAGGAGAGCTTTCTGGAGATGTCCCTGGAGGATTTCCGCTCCATCCCCATACACGTTAACAGACTTTTCCAGCAGCTGTCCTGGCCGCGAATGCCAGGGCAAATTAATCATTAAACACGCTTGCTTTTAAACCATGTGTAATATTTACAAAGGTACACTCACCAGAGGTCCCTTGTCCACCCTCAGGGTCTGCGAGCACGCTTTGGTTTGGGTGGGTTCGGGGTTTACTGGCTCCAGGTCCAGGGTGATAAACATATCCTGGCTGTTGGGGAAAACGGTTTCTCCGCTTCCTTGCTGTGAGCTATCTTCAATCTCTTCATCATCATCGTCTTCCTCGTCCCCAGAACCTGCTTCCGTGTTGTGAGAGTCTTCATTGACGGAGTCAAAGCACAGGGTTGGGCTACTGGTGGCTGCACCCCCTAGNGGTCCATGCTGGAGCTCTTTTGCGATCCTGGGACTCCATCGTGGTTACCTGTGCTGATTAGCTCTGCGTGGTTACCTGTGCACACTGGGCAAACAGGAAATGAAATTCAAAAGTTCGCTGGGCTTTTCCTGTGTACCTGGCCAGTGCATCCGAGTTCAGATTGATGTCCAGAGCGGTCACAATGGTGCNCAGCTGTCCTGGCCACGAATGCCAGGGCAAATTAATCATTAAACACGCTTGTTTTAAACCATGTGTAATATTTACAAAGGTACACTCACCAGAGGTCCCTTGTCCACCCTCAGGGTCTGCGAGCACGCTTTGGGTTTGGGTGGGTTCGGGGTTTACTGGCTCCAGGTCCAGGGTGATAAACATATCCTGGCTGTTGGGGAAAACGGTTTCTCCGCTTCCTTGCTCTGAGCTATCTTCAATCTCTTCATCATAATCGTCTTCCTCGTCCCCAGAACCTGCTTCCGTGTTGTGAGAGCCTTCATTGACGGAGTCAAAGCACAGGGTTGGGCTACTGGTGGCTGCACCCCCTAGCATGGCATGCAGCTCGGCGTAGAAGCCGCATGTCTGCGGCTCTGCCCCGGACCTTCCGTTTGGCTCTCTGGTTTTGTGGTAGGCTTGCCTTAGCTCCTTAATTGTCACGCGGCACTGCTGTGCGTCCCTGTTATGGCCTCTGTCCTTCATGCTCTTTGAGACCTTTTCTAATGTTTTGGCATTTCGTTTACTGCAACGGAGTTCAGCTAGCACGGATTCGTCTCCCCATATGGCGAGCAGATCCCGTACCTCCCGTTTGGTCCATGCTGGAGCTCTTTTGCGATCCTGGGACTCCATCGTGGTTACCTGTGCTGATTAGCTCTGCGTGGTTACTTGTGCACACTGGGCAAACAGGAAATGAAATTCAAAAGTTCGCTGGGCTTTTCCTGTGTACCTGGCCAGTGCATCCGAGTTCAGATTGATGTCCAGAGCGGTCACAATGGTGCACTCTGGGATAGCTCCCGGAGGCCAATACCGTCAAATTGCATCCACAATACCCCAAATTCGACCCGGCAAAGCCGATTTCAGCGCTAATCCCCTCGTCGGAGGTGGTGTAAAGAAATCGATTTAAAGAGCCCTTTAAGTCGAAAAAAAGGGCTTCGGCGTGTGGACGGGTCCAGGCTTAAATCGAGGTAACGCTGCTAAATTTGACCTAAAATCGTAGTGTAGACTAGGCCTGAGAAACTAAGGTCTGGTCTACACTACGTCATTCAGGGGTGTGAAAAATCTACATCACTGAGCAACGTAGTTATAGCAACCTAATCCCCCTTGTAGACAGCATTATGTCAGTGGAAGAGCTTCTCCCGCCGACACAGCTACCATCTCCCGGGAGGTGGATTAACTCTGCTGACGGGAGAGCTCTCTCCTGGCAGCTTAAAGCATCTTCATTAAAGCAGTACAGTAGCACAGCTGTGCCAATGCACTGTTTTAAGTGTAGGCTTGCCCAAAATAATGCTCATTTCTTTTTGGACAAAGTTATGGATTGTTGTTGTTGTTTTTTAACTCCCTTCCTCTCTCGTATTCTTCCAGCTCGTGCCAGTGACTGCATACCTTACTGTCCCACTACTGGAGCTCTCTTGTGAGACAGTTGATTTTGAGACCTGCTTTGTAGACCAAACTAGGACAGAAGATGTCTTTCTGTTAAACAGGAGCAGATGCAGAAGTTACTGGACTGCTTTACTAGGTACTAAGCCTGTGCAATAGATTCCCTTTGTTATAAGAGGCTAATGCTTGTTTTAGTGTTCTGTTTTAGTAAAATGAGTACGCACATCTAGTCAATACATACAACATGATGACAATCATTCAGTAAGAATCAGGTCAGGTTCTGATCTCACTATTTTTACTCCAGTGTTTCTTCACTGACTTCAGTAATTACTTCAGATGTACACCAGAGAATAGAATCAGACCTACCATATTTATTAATCTTTCTTTTCTAACTTAAGGCCTGATCCTAAGAGGAAGTGAGCACCAGCAACTCCCATTGACTTCAGCCGGAGCTTGCGTCTAATGAGGTTAATGGCAAAATGCCCATTTACTTCAGTGGGAGCAGGACTAGACCATTTTATTTTGCCATTTACAACTGCCACCACCCCAGCTTGCCCTGCCAATGAAAATGTAGACTTGTCAAATGCATGTGACAATACCAGACAGTTTTTCATTGGCAATTCAGGAGATGTGTTGTTTACTTACATGAATACTGCGTTATACACAACACTGAAGACTCTTATATCATGTCAATTGATATTTTCAATTCTTTGCTGCAGACCAACAGGAACAGCATAACCACATGGAAGTATTTTCCATCTGCCCCACTCATGGAATTCTTGAGGCACATGAAGCCAGCTTACCCACCAAAGCAACTTTAAAAATCACTTTTACCGCAAGGTACAGTAAGAGAACAGAAGTTTTACTGTCTTTGGAGTTGACTAAGAATGGCCTTGCAGACTGCTACGGTGCAAGGAGTAATGAAAATTAACTGTTACCCCAGCGTGTGCCTCCACCAAACCGCTGCCCAGCTCTTAGTATTACAGTGTTGTCTGTGAGGGTCAGAGAAGAGAATAAAAGTGGTTTTGCTCTTCTGATAATCCAAGAACCAATTTTTTCCTCTAAAATTATCAGCCATTATGTAGCTGAATGATTGAGACATTCAGTCAACAGAGGCCCATTTACACCTGGGCATGCATTTTAATATGGCTGTACTGCGCAGTTCCTGCATGTACCTGGACAAACGGGATTTAGACATCTTCATTCCCATTTGCCCATACATGCCCACAGCATGCACACACAGTCACAGTACAATAAATGCCCAAATCAAGGTACACGCTTTTTCCACGCAAACCCCAGGTAATAATGTTTCAGTGACAGACTTGAAGGTGGCAATTTTGCAACAAAAAAACTTCAAAAACAGACTCCAAAGAGAGACTGCCGAACTTGAATTAATATGCAAATTAGATACAATTAACTTAGGTTTGAACAGAGACTGGAAATGGTTGGGTCATTACACTAATTGAATCTATTTCCCCATGTTAAAATATCCTCACACCTTCTATGGGTCATCTCGATTATCACTTCAAAGGTTTTTTTCTCTCTCCTGCTGATGATAGCTCATCTCAATTGATTGGCCTCTTACAGTTGGTATGGCTACTCCCACCTTTTCATGTTCTCTGTATGTATAAATATCTTCTCTCTCTGTGTTCCATTCTATGCATCCGATGAAGTGGGCTGGAGCCCACGAAAGCTTATCATAGAATCATAGAACTTAAGATCAGAAGGGACCATTATGATCATCTAGTCTGACCTCCTGCATGATGCAGGCCACAAGAGTTGACCCACCCACTCCTGAAATAACTCTCACCCTTGACTCAGCTGTTGAAGTCCCCAAATCATGATTTGACGACTTCAAGCAGCAGATAATCCTCTAGCAAGCGACCCCTGCCCCATGCTGCGGAGGAAGGCGAAAAACCTCCAGGGCCTCTGCCAATCTACCCCGGAGGAAAATTCCTTCCCGACCCCAAATATGGCGATCAGCTGAACCCCGAGCATGCGGCCAAGATTCTCCATCCAGACACTTAGGAAAAGACTTTCAATATCCCAACATTTATCATCGGTACTAACTACCAGCGGTGGCACATTATTGACCTATTGAGTAAATCAAGTTATCCTATCAAACCATTCCCTCCATAAACTTATCAAGCTTAGTCTTAAAGCCGGAGAGGTCTTTCGCCCCCACTATGTCCCTCGGCAGGCCATTCCAGTATTTCACTCCTCTGACGGTTAGAAACCTTCGCCTAATTTCAAGCCTAAACTTCCCAACTGCCAATTTATATCCATTTGTTCTCGTATCCACATTAGCACTGAGCCGAAATAATTCCTCTCCCTCCCTGATATTGATCCCTCTGATATATTTAAAGAGAGCAATCATATCTCCCCTCAACCTTCTTTTGGTTAAGGAAAACAAACCGAGCTCCTCAAGTCGCCTTTCATACGACAGGCTTTCCATTCCTCGGATCATCCTAGTGGCCCTTCTCTGTACCCTTTCCAGTTTAAATTCATCCTTCTTAAACATGGGAGACCAGAACTGCACACAGTACTCCAAATGAGGTCTCACCAGCGCCTTGTATAACGGGACTAGCACCTCCTTATCTCTACTAGAAATACCTCGCCTAATGCATCCCAAGACCGCATTAGCCTTTTTAACGGCCACATCACATTGCCGACTCATAGTCATCCTGCGATCAACCAGGACTCCGAGGTCCTTCTCCTCGTCCGTTACTTCCAACTGGTGCGTCCCCAGCTTATAACTATAATTCTTGTTAGTCATCCCTAAATGCATAACCTTACACTTCTCACTATTAAATTTCATCCTATTACTAATACTCCAGTTTACAAGGTCATCCAAATCTCCCTGGAGGATATCCCGATCCTTCTCCGAATTGGCAATACCTCCCAACTTCGTGTCATCCGCAAACTTTATCAGCCCACTCCTACTTTTGGTTCCGAGGTCAGCGATAAATAGATTGAATAAAATCGGACCCAAAACCGAACCCTGAGGAACTCCACTGGTAACCTCCCTCCAACCCGACAGATCCCCTTTCAGTACGACCCGCTGCAGTCTCCCCTTTAACCAGTTCTTTATCCACCTCCGGAATTTCATTTCGATCCCCATCCTTTCCAATTTAACCAGTAATTCTTCATGCGGTACCGTATCGAACGCCTTACTGAAATCAAGATATATCAGATCCACCGCATTTCCCTTGTCTAAAAAATCTGTTACTTTCTCAAAGAAGGAGATCAGGTTGGTTTGGCACGATCTACCTTTCGTAAAACCATGTTGTAATTTGTCCCAATCGCCATCGACCTCAAGGTCCGTAACTACTCTCTCCTTCAATATTTTTTCCATGACTTTGCACACTACAGACGTTAAACTAACAGGCCTGTAGTTACCCGGGTCACTTTTTTTCCCCTTCTTGAATATAGGAACTACATTAGCTAATCTCCAGTCAAATGGTACAACACCCGAGTTTAGGGATTCATTAAAAATTATCGCTAACGGGCTTGCAATTTCACTCGCCAATTCTTTTAATATTCTAGGATGAAGGTCATCCGGGCCGCCCGATTTACTGCCGTTAAGCTGTTCAAGTTTGGCTCGTACTTCAGATACTGTAATGTCTACCCCCCCCCCTTCATTCCCCTCAGTCACGCCGCCACTATCCCCAAGCCCTTCAGTAGCCTCATTAAATACCGAGGCAAAATATTCGTTTAGATATTGTGCCATGCCTAGATGATCCTTAATCTCCACCCCAAATAAATGTGTTAGTCTCTAAGGTGCCACAAGTACTCCTGTTCTTTTTTCATGAATTTATCATTAGCGTTCAGAGGCACCCCGCTGAGATGAAGCTCTTACAGCTATTGTTTCTGTGCTGGTACTACAAACTGCTGTGCATGGACAATGTCAGAGCCCTCTGGTTGTCTCCTTAGATTTTAAATTCCTTATCATAGGGCTCATATCCTACCTATGGTGCCCAACAAGTGCTCAGGAAAGTTGAACCCTTGCTGTTCAGTATAGTATTCTGTGAAGTCACACTAAGAAGCTTACCACACTGTCTCTACATGCTGAACTGGCCAGGAACAGCGAACCGCAGCTGCAGGGGGCCGTGCCTGCGGACGGTCAACGTAAACAAAATGTCTCGTGGTCTGCCAGCGGACTACCCTGATGGGCCACATGCCGAAGGTTGCCGACCCCGCTCTAGATCTAGAATTCACACTTACCACAAGCTACAAGTTAACCAAAACTACACTAACTGTAAATGTTTGCCTAAAGCTAGCATTCAGTTGGCTGCCTCCTGCCCTATTAGAACCAATGGGAAAATTTTCTCATCTAACTTCTTGCCTTTTCCATAGGACAATGGCTGTCACCTGGAGAAAGCTCAGCGTCATTCCCTGCCATCACAATAATACTTGTCATTTAGATATTTATAAAAATGTAACTACACAACAAAAAGAATATTGAAGCTTTCCTTCCAATCACCACATTAACACATTCAACATCATATATACCATTAGGTAAGACACTGTTAAAAAGCATACTGGTACCCAGTTACTACATGTGATGTTGATGGTACATGAAACTGGGCCAGGCTACCATAGTCAAAACTCACCATTCCCATAAGGAAAGCAAAGTTAACTTCTGCAGTATCAGATAGCTGGCAAGCACAACAAATGTCAGAGGACAGCGTCATTCTTCCCCTGCCAGACCCCTTAAAGAACTGTGCTATATTCTTGCATGTAGTAGAATGGCAAACTAACTGAATTGTCTTCTCCCTTTGTATTTTAGGAGTAATGTGGAATATGAAACTACAGTGACTGTTTTTGGAATGCTGGGAGAAAAGCCCTGCAAACTACAGATCAGAGGCAGAGGATCTTATGATGAGAAACATGAAGATCTCCGCTTAATATAAGAGAGACAGTATAGATTAGGTGTCAAGGAAATGAGTCACATTCTTGGCTATTGAAGTCACTGGAAGTTACATATGTATACTGAATGGCACTATTTAAACTACATTGCCTATATTTTCTTGTACTTGAGATTTAAATAAAAATTGTAGTTTTAAAATAAATTCCAAGTAATGTATAACAAAGAATTTTACTGAACTAGGATAATTGTCTACTGGACAAATCCCATTCAACAGATGTTGAATCAAAGTAGTACGTGTTGAGTTTTATAGTTACCTTTTATTGGCATATGCCCATGGATACTTCCAAGGTATCTCTTTCTACAAAGCAGGGCAATTTTAAAAGAACTGTGAAGGAGGCTCCTGTAACACTTTAGTTTGCTCCTTGGTTTAAACGTAAGTCAGCCGTTAATTCCACATTATAATAGTTAGGTACAAACTAGAGAGTCAGAAACATTGAACAAGACCATCATTCTGACTGCCTCAGTTTCTTTCAGTGCCTTGTAATATGAAAGTCAATGGGAGCTGGGTATCTATATCCCTTAGGCACCTTTAAAAAATACCAACCTAAATGTTTAAGTAGTAAGTGTCTGGGAGTTGGTCATGGCCCCCTACCCCTGCAACTACAGAAGGGGGATTCCATCCCACTTCATTTTCTTACCCTCCCTTGGTTCCCACCTACTCAAACTTTCCTGTTTACAGTAATACCAATAAAACTGAAAGTCAGTCTGATATTCCCATTTCTGAGAGCATAACAGTTTCCCACCCTCATCCTGCAACAAAAGTATTTTGCAGGCAGTTGTGGGGAATCTTTGTTGGCAAAGAGCAGAAATAGAAGTAGTTTTAGCAAGCGTCAGACAGATTTGTTCAACCAATCAGAATCCCATTTATCCATAAAAGCCTGGGCCAGAATTATCAAATGTGGGCATGCAAAGTGAGGCATCTCATAGACGTTAAGGCCAGAAGGGATGATTGCAATCATCTAGTCTGACCTCCTGCATATCACAGGCCACAGAACCTCACCCACCCCCTACTGTAATAGACCCATAACCCTCTGGCTGAGCTACTCAAGTCCTCAACTAATGAGTTAAAGACTTCAAGTTATGGAGAAGCCACCATTTACTCTAGTTTAAACCAGAAAGTGGCCCCTTCCCTATGCTGCAGAAGAAGGCAAAAACCCCTCCCCGCCCAGGGTCTCTGCCAATCTGACCTGGAAGAAAATTCCTTCCAGACCCAAAATATGGCGATCAGTTGAACCATGCGTATGTCAGCAAGACCACCAGCCAGACACCTGGGAAAGAATTCTCTCTATAGTAACTCATCCAAATCAAAGCAGTCTAATTTTTCCAGAGACAGGAACTGGAGGCCTCCCTGTCCCTCTGATTTCAGTGTCTCACTTTGCAGCCCCACTTCAGACTTCTGCCTTGGAACTCTAGATGCTGCTCACATACCATTTGAATAAGTGTGACTAGTTTAGTGGGTTTTTTCCCCATTAGTAGAGAAAGAATATCAAAAATTCAGCCCATCTTTAACAGTGGCCTTTAATTACTGATCCTTATTTTTAGAACATAGCAATTACATTCAAGTACACAATTATGTTAAGTGCATAACCAAGAAACAGGACAACTTTTCAGCTTGCATTGCTGATTTAAACGTTTCTAAAGTAATGTCAGATAACAATAAGTGCATTTCCTTTTTAAAAAGTTAGCAGTGGGAGTTTAAATCCATTTATTCATGTCTGTATATCAGTGACATCATAACAGAATTTTTGGAAGCCTTCACAATCTATCACTAACTTCTAGCAGCTAACCTTCCAGTGATCTGCCACACATAATCCATTTCCTTTCTGAACATCCCTTACTATGATAACCCTCCCACCATTCCTGTCTCAAGGTTATCTCCAACTCTACGCCTAATGTGACCAAAGTACATTAGCCTGCTACTGAAGATAGTATATAAGGGAAATGGTTGTACAATACAAAAAGTATGTCTTTGCACTGGTAATAAAACTATACTGACTCATGGAGAATGCTACTGATATTCATGTAGTGTTACAAGTGCCAAAATCAGTCCTATATTAGGGTACTGAGATACAAAATGAGCTTGTATTAAATGTTAATTCAGAAAAAAGACTGATTTTTTTAGAAGTCACAAAACAAGCTAAAATTAAGTAAAAACGCTGTAAAATTAGGGATGGAATGGTTAGCTTTTATTTTACAATTACTAGTTTTGGCAGCCTGTCCAACCCTTCTCTACCTTTTATTTCATCACTCTCATTTACAAGAGAAATATTAGTTATGAATGGATAAACTTGTATACAATTCCATCTACTCTGCCCAAATTTGTTTAATAGAAAAACATGGGAGTTTTTTTAATAATAAAAAAAACACACACACTGGGCATGTGGACAAATTTGATGAGCCATAAAGGATAGTTATAACCTGAATGTAATCAGTCAGACTGTTGGTGAAATACCATGGTTTAACCACTTTTAAAAAAAAACATATTTTCATTGTTGCTATTGATTTAATCAATCATCCCAGGATGATCCCTTAAAAACTTTATTAGGTAGTAAAAAATCGACATATATAATGTGTTGGAAAAATTGCTCCATGTGCATCAACATTTAGTTGCGTAGGCAACTATACCTTAACATCTATCTTTAAAAAAAGCAAGACCCACATGAACTTCATCTTTATGAATTATAGCCCTGATCCCTTGGTTCCACATGAATAATTTTACATATGAGTACCACTGAATCCAGTGGGATTATTCATATGCATAAGCAAATTCATATGTATAAATGCATATGAATTGGGGCCTCTATTTTTAAGATCAAAACTGGCTGAATTGAGCTCACCTATGTCCCCTGGCATTTGCACACCTTAGCTTTGAAGCAGCCACCAAGCTCGTTTCCTCCCACCCCAAAGTATTTCAGTATACAGTGCACATAAATTTATACCCTTTAGACATTTGTGCCTAAAATCAGTAAATAAGATCCATTAAACAAATTCCTGAACCCACTTGCATTTTTACAGTGCAAATTATTCATAATCATTGGAGAATGAAGTCAGATGCTGTGATTCTCTTGTACAATGGAATTCACTTCCCTGGGTATTCAAATACTGCTGCAGCTCCCATACCAGTTCCAATGCACATGGATACAACCCCATACGCTCTGGAACAAAACAAGTTAGTGTGTGGTTAGAAACAATAACTCTGGTTCTAGATTGCCTGAAAAAACCCAGTGAATAAAGTTAACTTATACTGCCCACAAACCTGAAGGGTGTCTTAGATACACAAAGATTCTAATTCAGGAACAGTCTCTGGTGCCTATTTCCCTGAAGTGGGAAAGAGGCATTCCTTGTACAAGATTCTCCTCAGCCAACTCTTACATGCCCTATGGCATCACAGATATATCCACTCTCCTGGGAGCGATGCACTTTAAGAACTGTGCCCCTCAGCCATCAAAGCAGATAAATTAATAGGGGGGACGTGGGTTATAGAGGGGGTGAGCTTTAGGACTCTGCTTTGATTGAGGTCATGTTGAGGGAGAAACTCACCCTCTGATATGAAGGGATGGGATCAGTTCAGAATACTGCCACAAGAAAACCACCACACTGCCTCCCCTCCACTACTCTTCAGGAAGCTCAACTATGATCTACTCCAGGTGTACTCTGAAACCCTCATGCTATCCATCAGAATTTGTGGGGAAATAAGCTGTGTGTAAATCCACCAGGAAACTCTAAACTAAGTTTCTCTACTCTGTTTGAAGACACCTGAGTTGCTCTTACTCAACCTGTTTAGCAATTAATAGCCTGCCATCTCCTACTATCCTCCAGGCTATGGTAGAAACATGAACACTCCATTTTAAGGAAGGGACATCACAAGCTTTGACCATTACCTTGTAGATACTTTACAGAAACAACTATTTACCACATTATTTTAAATGCTCACCGTTTTCCCCTTCGCTTCAATTCATTGAGCAAAGTGACAACTTGACGAGCCCCAGTACAGCCTAGTGGGTGCCCCAATGCTATAGCTCCTCCAAGGGGGTTGACCTTCTCCTTTGGGATCCCCAGTTTCTCAACACAATACACAACCTAGAAAGACATATCAAGCATGTCCTTGTGAAATTAATCACATGTGTGTCAGTTCTCAGCATGTATCCCATACTGGGGAACAACCCGGATTAACATAAGAATGGCCATACCGGGTCAGACCAATGGTCCAGATAGCCCAGTATCCTGTCTTCTGACAGTGTCCAATGCCAGATGCTTCAGAGGGAATGATCCACCCCCTGGTGTCCAGCCCCAGCTTCTGACAGTCAGAGGTTTATGGACATCCAGAGCATGAGGTTGCATCCCTGACCATCTTGGCTAATAGCCACTGATTGACTGATCCTCCTTGAATCTAACTCTTTCTTGAACCTAGTTACACTTTTGACCTTCACAACATCCCCTGGTAACGAATTCCACAGGTTGACTGTGCCTTGTCTGAAGAATTACTTCCTTTTGTTTGTTTTAAACCTGCTGCCTATTTATTTCATCAGGTCCCCCAGTTCTTGCGTTATGTGAAGGGGTAAATAACACTTTATTCGCTTGCTCCACACCATTAATGATTTTATAGACCTCTATCATATCCCCCGCTAGTCGTCTCTTTTCTAAGCTGAGCAGTCGCAGTCTTTTTAATCTCTCCTCATATGGGAGCTGTTCCATTCCCCTAAACATTTCTGCTGCCCTTCTCTGTACTTTTCCTGATTCTAATATATCTTTTTTGAGATGGGGCCACCAGAACTGCACGTAGTATTCAAGGATTGGGCATACCATGGATTTATGTAGTAGCATTATGATATTGTGTGTTTTCTTATCTATCCCTGTCCTAATAGTTCCTAACATTCTGCTAGCTTTTTTGACATCCACATTGAGTGGATGTTTTCAGATTGTTTTCATGATTACTCCAAGATCTCTTGCTTGAGTGGTAACAGCTAATTTAGACCCCATCATTTTGTTTATATAGTTGGGATTATGTTTTCCAATGTGCATTACTTTGCATTTATCAACATTGAATTTCATCTGCCATTTTGTTGCCCAGTCACCCAGTTTTGTTAGATCCCTTTGTAACTCTTTGCAGTCGGATTTAGACTTAACTATCTTGAGTAGTTTTGTATCGTCTGCAAATTTTGCCACCTCACTGCTTACCCCTTTTTCCAGATCATTTATAAATATGGTGAACAGCACTGGTCCTAATACAGATCCCAGGGGGACACTGCTATTTACCTCTCTTCATTCTGAAATCTGACCATTTATTCCGACCCTTTGTTTCCTATCTTTTAACCAGTTACTGATCCATGAGAGGACCTTCCCTCTTATCCCATGACTGCCTATACTTTGCTGAAGAACCATATCCATTGGATCATCCTTGTTCACATTTGTTGACCTCCTCAAAGAATTCTAATAGATTGGTGAGGCATGATTTCCCTTTACAAAAGCCAGGTTGACTCTTCCCCAACAAATTGTGTTTATCTGTATGTCTAATAATTCTGTCCTTTACTACAGTGTCAACCAATTTGCCTGGTATTGAAGTTAGGTTTACTGGCCTGTAATTGCCAGGATCACCTCTCAAGCCTTTTAGTAGTTCTGCAGTTTCATATTTGAGTTCCTTCAGAACTCTTTGCTGAATACCACCTGGGTCTGGTGATTTATTACTGTTTATCAATTTGTTCCAAAACCTCCTCTCCTGACAACTTAATCTGGAACAGTTCCTCAGATTTGTCATCTAAAAAGAATGGCTCAGGTGTAGGAATCTCCCTCACATCCGCTGCAACGGCCTTGTCTACCTTGATGTTCCATTGGCACCTCAATCATACAGTGGCCCCACGGATTTTGTCACAGGCTTCCTGCTTCTGATGTACTTAAAACAAACTTGCTTTTAGTTTTTGTGTCTTTTGCTAGTTGCTCTTCGAATTCTTTTTTGGCCTCTCTCATTATACTTTTACACTTGACTTGCCAGAGTTTATGCTCAGTAGGATTTGTATTCCAATTAATAAAAGATGTCTTTTTGTCTCTAACTGCCTTTCTAACTCTGCTGTTTCTCCATGGTGGCATTTTTTGACCGGTTACTGTTTTACTTTTAGTTGTGGTGTATATGTAGTTTGAGCCTCTATTCTGGTGTTTTTAAAAAGTTTCCATGCAGCTTGAGGGCACGTCACTCTTGTGACTGTTCCTTTTAATTTTCATTTAACTAGCGTCCTCATTTTTGCATAGTTCCCTTTTTTGAAGTTAAATGTTACTATGGTTGGTTTTTGGGGGTATTTTCCACCCTACAAGGATGTTAAGTGTAATTACATTACAGTTACTTTTACCTAGTGATTCAGCTACATTTACCTCTTGGACTAGATCCTATGCAGCACTTAGGACTAAATCAAGAATTGCCTCTCCCCTTGTGCGTTCCAGGACTAGCTGCTCCAAGAAGCAGTCATTAATGGTATCTAGAAATTTTATCTCTGCAACCCATTCTGCGGTGACATGTGCCCAGTCAATATGGGGATAGTTGAAATCCCCCATTATTATTAGATTTTCTGTTTTTAAGCCTCTCTAATCTCCCTGAGCTCTTCACAATCACCATCATCATGCCGGTCAGGTTGGTAATATATTCCTACTGCTATACACTACTTATTCAAGCATGGAATTTCTATCCATACAGATTTTATGGTACTTTTTGATTCATTTAAGATTTTTACTCTATTTGACTGTTTTCTTTCACATATAGTGCCATTCCCCCACCAATATGACCTATACTGTGATTGATATATATTTTATACCCTGGTTTTACCATGTCCCAATAATTATCATCATTCCACCAAATTTTGTAATATCAATATCCTCATTTAATAACAGGCACTCAAGTTCACCCATCTTAGTATTAGGCACCTTGCATTTGTATACAATTGCAAAGCTTCACTGAACACAACTGGCTAGATGCATCCCTAGTGTAAGTTTGTTGTCTTCAGTGGATTTACACAAGGGATGAATTTAGCTCAAAATATATAATTTAAGGGAAAGCATGGCATTCAGATTTACCACTCCAAATAAGTATTTAAAATAAATTTGTGTTAGTAACTGATTTGTGTTGCATACTGAGAGTGAAGATGGTACGTCTGTCTTCAGCACCTACATGCACCTCTATGAAAGACACTGGAACTACATTGTGTACCCAAGACACATGGGGAACTGAGCTACACTGATATATTTATAAATTCACCTTTATAAAATAAGCCATAAGATACAATTAGGGAGATTTTAAATACACTTCAGTTTGGTTTCTAGAGCAGAAGACACTATAATGAAGATTCCATCTAGGTTTTTATTAAACACCCCTCTTACTAGATCTGTTACATTTACAGTTGTAACCAATATGAAATTCTGCTCGGCCACCAAGCAGCCTAGAAATCCAAAATTAAACAAGATGGGCAGTCTCACCTGACTAGCAAAGGCTTCATTAATTTCATATATATCAATATCATTCACAGTCAAACCTGTGTGTTAGAGAGAGACCAGACGTTAGAAGGAGTTTTAATAACTGAAAAATAGTGTCTGAAAGAAAATATTCCTAAATAGAAGGCTTTCAATGAAACATTTCCACTTCCCCCTCACAGGAATGAGCAGACATATGGGTAATTGCAGCATAGTTAGATATCAAAGGCCATAAAACTTAAAATTATGCATAATGATTTAAGTATCACTACTAGACTTTTGGATAAGATATAAACAAAATTCCCTTCCACCCAACCCTTGTAGAGGTTAAAGATCTTAGGATATTTTCAGAGAGGATGTGAGAGCAAAAGAACTGCTGTTAAATTTGCCTAGTTTCTGCAATAGCCGTATCCAAACTCATTTTGTGAGATTCCTGGAATATGAATGGAATTATAGAAGCAGCTCAAATTCCATGGCTAAAACATGTAAAATACTATGGTTATTTACATAATATAAATAGCTGACATTTTGAACTGGCCTATCCTGGAAGAGTATTCATTAATAATGAGGTTAATTTACAGGCATGTGATTTCAGACTGGCGTGTCTCACCCACATTAAGATGAGAGAAGCACAACATCAGAGAACAAATCATGTACTACACTTATTAACGCTTTGCTGGAACTGTAAAAGGATTCAATGCAAGTTTCTGAGCACATACAAACGAAATGATTATTTATATTTTGTAATGCATGTGAATTGAATCTTACAGTAATCCTAGGCAGGATTTCTTCTAAGATTATGAATGTAATGAATCAGTATTCCCACTGCTGCTAAATAACTCCATGAGCTGAAGTGACCGAGATCACATTATGATTTATAATACTGCAGCACTTAGGTCCCCTACTCATGGACCAGGACCCCATTTTGCATGTCACTGTATAACAGAACAAAAAACACGATACCTTACCAGCCTTCTCCAAAGCTACTGGAATGGCATAGGCTGGCCCTATGCCCATGACATCGGGTGGGACTCCAACCACAGCGTAAGATTTTAACACCCCTAGGACTGGAAGCCCCAACTGTGCTGCTTTAGAGCGTTTTGCCAGTAGAACTGCAGCAGCTCCATCGCTGACCTGACTGGAGTTACCTGTTGGGAGATATTTCACTGACAATATCACCTTTGCCTGGGCATGTTTAGTTACCAGTAACGCAGGTGGGCCTGGGAGGATAACAAAATGGCTAACACCGCATGCCAACAGAACACGGATTCAAAAAAAACTATTCCTAGACTTAGAGTGCTTACCAGCTGTAGTGGAGCCATTTTCCTTGAAGGCAGGCTTGAGTTTTGCCAAGCCTTCCAGAGTTGTACTAGGTCTGATCCCTTCATCTTGAAGCACAGTGATGGTTTTCTGATTGCCCTGGTCATCCTTAACAGTAGTCCTCACTGGAATGATTTCATTTTTAAACAATCCCATCTGCTGAGCTCTCGCAGCTCTATTAGTATAGAATGCATGAATGGTTAAAAATCTGGAGTAGAACTGTACCAAATGCTTCTAAAATCACCAGAGCTAATATTAATGACAACATAAATGATGAAGGAATTGGTTTACAGATGCATCATTTGTTGCTTACAAATAGAAGAGTATGTGTAGTGTTGTTCTTTAACAAATGGAAATAAAACTGCACAACTGTGTGCAATGGGCCCTATGCTGCTAACATAATGAAAATTCTCCTTTAGCATCAGTGGTAGAAGGCCATGTTTTTGAAGCAGGAAGAGCCAGGTTCTACCCCTGCTATCACTAGAGCTGGGTTAATAATGGATTTTTTGGTTCTCTAGCAATTCAAAAACAAACACACACACACACTTTTAATTATTTCAATAAAATTAAAGGAAATTCTGAACCAAAAGGTCACTTCAAATCTAAAATCAAAATATTTCAAAAATGTCAAAACAAAACATACGGTTGGACTCTTTCATTCTTTAAGAGTTTAAGTACAGGCTCAGCAAGCTAAGCAGCATGATGACAGTTACATTTTCCTGCTAGTTACCACAGAATGTATCAAGTTTCTCCCACTCCTGTCTGCCTTCCAATAAAGAGAAGTTGAACTTTATGCCGGGGTGTTGCAATCTATTGGCATAATGCACTAACCTTTAAATATCTAATTTCATCCCAGAAGTATTCCAGAGCATGTTACATAATTTATCAAACTACATACACCAGAATCACTTCACCTAGCACCAAAATGCAGGTGGAGTGGAGTGCGGCAGCTATTTCAGCACAGAGAAACACTAAGTCTGGGACAGAAAATAAAAATACTGTATTCAGCTAAAATTACTGGTCCTGTTTAGGAGGGGGCTGAATGCAATTAACCAAACTGGAATTTGATTTCAACACTGAGATGAAATACTCTGTTTCAAAAAGTACAAAGGGCTCTTTTACACCAACAAGGGGTTTAAGGACCCCTACTGGACATCTGATTTGAGAAATGGCACTTCCACCAGCACATGCTCCTATTCCTATGGGTCAGAGAAGAGTACCATCTACTAAATAGGTGGCTAAAGAGTTGCTCAAATACAACCCTACCACTTCATGCTTTCATTCAAAAAGTGAATTGATGCTCAAACAAATGTAATGGTTCAGGAAAGTGAAAGATAAGGGTGAAATGCTGAAGGATGAGCCAGTACAGTCGCAGATACCCCAAGACCAAGGACAGAGCAGCACCCCCTTCTCCTGCTAGCGGGGATGAGTGTGTACACATACCTTTTTACGTTACTGGTCCAATATCAATAAGAAAAGTTACCACACCAAGTTTTCCAGGAGCAGGGCCAAAATCTAAAGGTTAGCCTGTGCAGTGGCTTCCTATATTACATAAACAGTTGGACCAGGCAACACTTGATTAGACCTGTGTTTTTCAAAGTTCGGGTCGTGACCCACGTAAGGCACTGGGTCGCCTTGTTCAGCACTCAGGGACCCTAGCGGCTCTGGTCAGCACCGCCAACCAGGACGTTAAAAGTCCCGTCGGCGGTGCTGCCCATCTAAGGCAGGCTAGTGCCTACCTGTTCCGACACTGTGCTGCGCCCTGGAAGCAGCCAGCAGCAGGTCTGGCTTCTAGGCAGGGGGGCCATGGGGCTCTGCACGCTGCCACCGCCCCAAGCACCGGCTCTGCACTCCCATTGGCCGGCTTCTGGCCAATGGGAGCTGGGGGGGGGGGGCCAGTGCCTGCGGGCGAGAGCCACTTGGAGCTGCTTGTGCGCCTCCACCTAGGAGCCGAACCTGCTACTGGCTGCTTCCAGAGCGCAGCGTGGTCCGTGGTGCCAGGACAGGCGGGAAGCCTGCCTCTGCACCCCGGCTGGGCCGCTGACAGGGAGCCGCCAGAGGTAAGTCCATGCCCCAACTCCACGCTCCAATCTCCTGCCCCAGCCCTGAGCCTCCCCAAACCCAGAACCTCTTCCTGCACCCCAAACCCCTCATCCCTGGCCTCACCCCAGAGCCTGCACCCCCAGCCCAGAGTCCTGACCCCCTCCCGCACCCCAACCCTCTGCCCCAGCCCTGAGCCCACCCAAACTCGGAGCCCCTCCTGCACTCCAAACCCCTCATCCCCGGCCCCACCCGAGCCTGCATCCCTAGCCCAGAGCCCTGACACCCTCCCACACTGCAACCCCCTGCCCCAGCCCAGAGCCCCCTCCCACATCCTGAACCCCTCATTCCCAGCCCCACCCTGCAGCCCTTACCCCCGCACCCCAACCCTCTGCCCCAGCCCTGAGAGCCCCTCCCACACCCCAAACCTCTCATCCCCAGCTCTGTTGGGTCATGGGCATCAATAATTTTTTTCAACTTTTCCTCAGAAAAGAAGTTTGAAAACCACTGGATTAGACTATTACTGTAATTTAGTTTGACTCCTTGGTGCCAATTGTTGCAGATAATCCATAGTCAGCAACGGATTATCTATCAGAACAGTTCTATTGTCACCAGGAAATCAATCAATTTAGTTTTGCAATAATTTAATCAAAGGAAAGGATAGGTTACTAGAGTTTGTACTGGGCTCACATGAAGCAAAACACCCACAGCAATGACTGCCAGCTACACTCACAAGTTTAGGGCTTCTCTAGAAGTGACATTTTTAGTCTGCACCCACACTTTCCCTTCCAGAAAAGCCTCCTTCTACCACAGCATTCAACTTCAGTCCAAGGGGATCTCAAGCTATCTAGCTAAAGCCAGTATAAGCACATTCAACTGTATTTTGGGTTTCCACAGAAACCATGAAAGCTGTGACCCATCTGGGTGGTGGGAAATATAGAAAGCCTGATCTCAACTACGGATACTCTAAACACTCTAGACTAAGTTTTCTAGCGATACGTACACAGTGGGCTTAGTGGGGGGCATGGATCAGCATTCACGTTGCACTCCTCGTCAGTACCCGGCCTCAGCCAGGGAAGCTAATGATCCAACCAGCAGACCAAAGACCAAATTTGGTGATGAATCCTGGTCACATGCCAACTCAGGCATGTTGTGCATATGCTAAGAAGAAGGGGGTTTAGTCATGTGACTCCCATTACAGTTCAGGAGTCGCAGCTACCCCCACCTACACCAGGATCCTCATTCTCTTAGCTGTCATGTACTTATACCTCACTACATTGCTGTTATTTGAAATGTTACATTTTAAGCCTTTACCCCAGGATAACATAAAAACTGTTAGTGGGAAACAGGAAAATTTTCCCTATAGAAATCAAGCATTTTAGATTATCCATGTAATTTTTATTTCCTTGGCGCACAAATAAAACCCATGTATTTACTTTTGCTGAGAAGCCATGGCAAAGTCATCTTGCTTCTTTCGGGAAATGCCGAACCTTTCTGCCACATTTTCTGAGGTCATGCTGGGAAAAAAATACCACTGGTATTAATCCACCGAGACAGAAGTTTATTAAAATTCCATTTGCCATCAAAGACAAGCAGAGAGGGAAGAGTACAAGCTCTACGCTCAAATTGACTGAGCCCTCCTTGGGCTTAGTGTTCTGCAGTACCACATGACAGAATTATGTCACACTGCAAATCCGCTCACTTGTTCTCCAAATGAAGAGGGGCTGGGAGAGATGCAAAGGCCCCACACGTAGCCCTTGAGGGGAAGGGGAGGGCAGAGGTAGCCCCTAATGTGATTCTGGCTGCATCTCCACAATGGAAAGCAATAGAAACTTGAGTGTTTGTGAAATGCAGCAAAATTTCTAGAAACACTAAAAATGTAGAATTTGCAGTTCTGAGCCTCTCAAAAATGTTCTCCTACTCCTGCTAATTAAGCCATTGATCTTTACTGTAAGACAACGAAAACTGCTTTCAAAAGGTCTGGATAACTACCAGTCCTTATACAATTAATCTTCTACCATAACCACAGGTAACGCTGAAGTGCACAGACTTCAGTAGCAGATCTAAAGGTCAACCATTAAAGAGAGTGAGTTTGAGACAATAAGTTTGGTGCATTTTTAAATATAACAAAACATTGTCTTATGAGATACACAGTCAAGAAAATCACTAAGTTCTAGGAAGGAAAATAATACTTACCCCATAGGAATAAGGCAATCTCTGGCTTTACTATTGTCCATCATACGTGAGCTAACATCACCAGGGCTGCCTACATTTCTGAGGGACATTGTTTCCACTCTGAACAGGAAGAAGAAAAGTTAGAATTTACTACCATTGTTTGCCTTAGAAGAATTTCATGCAAATTTAGTACCATTAGCAGAGTCAAAAGCTCAGAATCCTAATAAAAACCTTGTATATCATATTGCAGAAGCAACTGGTACCTGACCTGTGCCTCACTCTGGTTTCAATCAGCAACATAAATGTAAAGCAATAAAACCACCTCCCTACAGATTAAGCTGCCTGTTATTTTTCTAGGGCAGAATATCAGAGTGTCAGTTCATTTCTAGTATTTGCCTAGCATGGGAAGGAGAGTTACTGGTCGTTCTGGGAGCACTTCTCTGCAGTAAACATAATGGGAAAGCAAACGTTTCTGGGCAGGAGTTTCCACTGGTAAAATATAAACAAAAGCAATAAAAATGCAAGAGTTGCAGCTTAAAAAAAGCTGGCTAGGAGCCTAACAGGGTAAGTGCTAAGGAAACCACTACAGAGAGACTTCATGTGAATGGTGCCATTTGTCTTGTATTGCACAACATGAACAAGAAAGGATTACTATCCAACAAAGAGATCACAGACGCTGCAGCCTTTGTCCTATAAGAGAGATGATAGATTAAGAAATGAAAACATCTATTGTATGATTATGAAGCCATTTATTACACTAATAAGTTAATGTAAAGTTAAATCAAGCCATGAGTCCTAAGATGGGATAAGGGTTTCTTTTTATATCCTATACCATCCATGTATCTATTTTCCAGCCATATTATTTATATACCACCATCAGGCAAGCAGGAAAACAAGCCCCCACCCCAAGGAGCCTACAATTTAGAGGTCTGATCCTGCACCTTTACTCTGAGTAGTATCTTATTCCTTACTTAAATTGACACCACTGAAACTACTCAGAGTAAGGAGGGCAAAACTCAGGCCCTAAATTAGAGTGAACAACAACAACTGAGCATGATTAAGGTAAAGGGAGACAAGTGGGAGGGGAATACTGACACAGGTAGTGTCTGGTTACGTAAAGGGATCAGCACATAAAAGCTGTTTTGTTTAACATTTGTTCATTAAAATCCATAAAGTTACTAAACACAAGATGTGAAGGGACCATTGTGATCATCCAGCCTGACCTCCTGCATAACACAGGCCGTAGAATTTCACACAGTGACTCCTGCCTGCACTGAGCCCAACAACTTGTGGATCAGGAGGTGAATCCAGTGCCATGAGCCATCCAGGGCCTTTAAATTGCATCAACTCAGTGGGTTACTGTTGAAAGACTTCCTGGAACAAGCATGTTAACAGAAATGAATTTGAATGATAAGAGAGTACCAAGTGTTCAGCCAGCACATAAGGCTGTTCCTGGTACATGCCATTTGCTAGGCATGTACCAGGATCCATCAGACAGACTTGTTACCTTGCTATGCTAGTTACTTCACAGCAGTTCGAAGAAGGGTAGTGACTAGTCCTCTTATCTGAGGGTACATCTACACAGCAGCCAAGGGGTGCAATTCTCAGCTCGAGCAGACATCCACACACTAGTTTGGCTCAAATTAGCGCCTAAAAACTAGTGGTGTGGCCACGGCAGCACAGGCAGGCGCTTAGGCTATACCTAGGTGGCCCAGTGGGACTGTATTCGTTGGGCAGCTAGCCCGAGCTGCCATTGCCACCGAGCTATTTTTAGTGCACTAGCTCGAGCAAAGCTAGTACATGTATGTCTACCTGACTGGAGAATTACGCCACCCAGCTACTCTGCAGACATACCCAACTCTCATAAATCTTTGCCTAAGCTGAGATTTTCAATGATGCTGAATTATAAGAGCAATGATAGGGTAACGGATTGTCACTGAAGGCTACAAAGTGATCTCCCTACTGATTTAGGTTAGTAACCCAAGCCAGATTGGAAACTTCAAAGGTAAACGCACACCCACTACTTTAATCTAAAAGATTTTGCTTCTGTATAATTCAGATTCTTCTGAAGTGTGTTATGTCCCAGCTCATGATTTCATTACTCTGTACAGCATTAGTACATTTCATCCCACTCACTGTTCCAGTAAAGTCGCCAGCACTAAGAGAAGAAGCACCATGTATTAATTCAACTGCATTTATAGCAGTGCACAAAGAAATATCTGTTACACTCCTGTGGAACATAGGTGACTAGCACAGTTGAGATGTTTATTTCCATATATGAGACAACTGGGATCTGAGATCAACACAAGCTGACCAGAGGCTTATAAAAAGCCAATCACAGATGGCATTTTTTCAGGCCCTTAGAGCTCCACACACAAAAAGCGCACCCGATGGCAGGGCACCAGAGGGGCCTAACAAACCAATTCTTTAAAAAAGGCTTATAAGGGTTGGATGACTGACTAGCACTCGGTTCTTGGGTTCCATTCTCAGATTACTCACTGCCTTGTTGTGACACTGTGGACAAGTAACCGTGGCCTACAATATCAAGAGAAACTAGGTACACTGAGTGCCCTGCTTGACACACCTTACATGAGCCTGGTTTTCAGGGGGTGGGTTCTCAAAACTTCTGGAAGAGTCAGGCCACTTTAAAACATCTCCTATGAGGCACCCAAAATCACTAGTCACTTAAAAAAAGTCCAGACCTTAATCTCAGAGACTCTATTCTCCCATCTGTAATACAGGGATAATGCCTACCTCAAGGGAGTTCTGTAGTTTGTTTGGAGAGCACTTTGAGATTCTCATATGAGAGATGTTATAGAAGGCGAAACACTATCAAGAAGTCTACAGGAGTAAATGTCTATATAGAAATATTCTTACCCACAGGCCAAACCAATGTCATAAGACCCATTTCTGATGCCACCTGCAACAAAAGTACTGTGTAAACATTTTTACCACCACTTAGCAGTAAATATTTGTTCAGTATCTTGTTACTCAGAGGATCATATTTTCTTGGAATGAGGTAGCCCACTCTTTTTCAAGGACAGATGATAGTTAGCAGAGGATTGTTATGAATATATTGAGTTCCTTTAACCAACATTTCTACAGAGTAGAATTATGGGATCTTCACAGAAAGTTTCTTCCAGACCTAAAGGCTATATTCATTCAGACTCAAAAGTATCAGAAATTCATAGGGAAGAGAGAATTAGGGATGAAATAATTATTTCAGAGTCTGGCTCCAGCAGTCTAAATCACCATCAATAAAGGAAAATTCTGATTCTCTGACTGCCCATAAGGCTCATTACATGCTTACCAGCTATATTGATCACAGCTTGCAACCCAGAGGAACATTGTCTGTTAACACATGATAAGGGTACAGTCTCTGGAATGCCACTAGAACAGAAGACAAAATAGATAAGGCACGGAGTGAAAGACACCACATACCAAAACAATAACAAATGTAAAGAGGAAGCTAATCTCTTAAATTATCTTTAACTCAATCAATTCTAACACAATGACAGACATACCTACTGTCAGACTGCTCTAAGGCCATGGTTACACTACAGAGTTAAGTTGACTTAAATTACTTCAACGATCATAAACCACTGCAATTGCATCACTTCTGCATGTTCACACAATGCTCCTTCTTTCCGCGAAGCCTGTCCGCTCTTGGTGCTGTAGCATGACAGGGAGAGCAGTGCACCATGGGTAACTATCCCACTGTGCAAATCGCCACCTTCTGCCACTTGGATTTCTGGGAATGGATTGCAGTGCATCATGAGGGTGGGCTCACAGCCCCATGATGCAGTTTTCTAAATCCCATCATCCCACGGGATTCCGAATATGTATCGCACTGTTTTTCAAATGCCCCTATAAACTTTGCACCCACCATTTCTGCCTGAAAGCATGGATCCTTGCACGGCTCTCCAGTCTTGTGATGAGCGTTACAAACACAACGCAACTGATCCTGCAGTATTTCATAAGCTGCAAATCTAAACAGGAATTTGTGCTACCTGCCCTGCTGTGTGCCATGGAAAGAAACAATTCAAGATTGATATTGGCATTCACGGAGCAGCTGCACAGTGGACCATCGCTCCTGGGCTCAGGAAACAAGCACCCACTGGTGGGATTGGATTGTGATGCAGGTATGGGATGACAAGCAGTGGCTGCAGAACTTTAGGATATGCAAAGCCACCTTCCTTGAACTGTGCACAGAGCTCGCTCCTGCCCTGTGGTGCACAGACACTAAAATGAGAGCTGCCCTCAAGCTGGAAAAGCATGTGGCAATCGCTGTGTGGAAGCTGGCAACTCCAGACTGCTACCGGTCAGTCGTGAATTGGTTTGGGGTTAGGAAGTCCACTGTGGGGGTTGCAGCAATACAAGTGTGCAGGACCATTAATCACCTTCTGCTATGAAGGACTGTGACTCTGGGCAATGTGCAGGAAATAGTGGATGGCTGAGGTGGGGCGACAGATGGCATGCAGATCCCAATTTTGGCTCCAGACCATCTTGAAATGGAGTACATCAATAGAAAAGGCTACTTCTCTATGATATTGCAGGCGCTTGTGGATCACCGTGGGCATTTCACTGACATCAACGTAGGGTGGTCAGGGAAGGTGCATGACGCACACACACATCTTCAGGAACACTGGTCTGTATAGATAGCTGCATGCAGGGACTTTCTTTCCAGACCAGATGATTCCAATAGGGGATGTTTAAATGCCCACAGTGATCCTGGGAGACCCAGCCTAGCCCTTACTTCCATGGCTCATGAAGCCTTAGACCGGAAATCTTCCCAGCAGCAAGGTTTGCTTCAACAACAGGCTCAGCAGGTGCAGAATGACCGTAGAATGTGTGTTTGGCAGATGAAAGGGTCGCTGCATTGTCTTTTTGGCAGTTTAGCAGTAGCGGCGCCAGCTCTTCCGGCGCCCTAGGCGGCAGAAGGTCCCGCCCCCAAAATGCCGCCCCCAACAGCGGCGGCGGAAGGTTCCGCCCCCAAATTTCAACGGGCGGCCGGGGCACCAGCGCCCCCAAAATAGCAGTGCCCTAGGCGACCGCCTAGGTCGCCTAATGGGTTGCGCCGGCCCTGCAGTTTAGACCTCAATGAGGAAAATATTCCCATGGTCATAGCAGCCTACTCTGCTCTGCATAATATTTGTGAAGCCGAAGGAGAAAAGTTTCCCCACGAATGGAACGTTGAGGTGGATCACCTGGCAGTTGATTTTGAGCAGCCAGACACCATGGCTATTAGAGGGACTCAACAGGGGGGCTATTCAAATCAGGGAGGCTTTGAAGCAGCATTTTGACAGTGAGCCCCAGTAATGGATCTTTCTGTAAAGCATTCAGCCAGGCATTGTTTACTTGCCACCTTGAATGACCCTTGTAATGATTGCTGCCTGAATTTCAACTGTAGTCTGCAAATGTGCCAACTGCCAATGTGTATGAATTTCTGCTGCAACCACTGCGTGTAGGACACAAATAAAGAATCACTGTCTTGTAAGACTAAGTTTTTATTAAACAGCAATACACAGATTTACATTTCTTACAGGAGACATGACACTGAGCAGCACTCTCTGAAATGAGGATCCCACAGCTGTGTGTAAGTCCAGCTGTCATTATGGAACATGTCCATAGGGGTGGAGTGCAAGGGCCAGAGACAAGAGAGGAATGTGTGGGGGGAGTTTGTGGAGGGCATGGAATGCAGTTCTGTATGGGCTGCTGGGGGACTCTAGCACGGATGTTTCAACTGTAGCACAATCAGGGACCTGAGCATCTGTTTGCTCCTCTGTGAGCTTTATCATCTGCTCCTTTGACCCTCTATTATCCGTTCCTGCCCTGTCTCCTTTCCTGGGTATCCATTTCTAGTTTCTCATTTATTGTCTCTCTCTACACTCTGTGCTTGCTATCTGCAAGATCTGACGATTGCAGCACTTCTCAAAACATGTCCTCCTTACTCCTTGTTCGCCTGCTTGTCTGATGGAGGCGCTACACTGGTGTGTAGGAGCTGGTCCTAAAGGACACCTCTGCAGAAGCAAAAGAAACAATACACAGAGTCAGTATTGTGTGTGCTCTCACAATCTTCAATCATAAAAGTTACATACACTTCTTTATCGCTTTCCCTTGGCAAGCACACAACATGGCCGGAGCACTAAACATAATAAGTTTGGCCCAGAGGGAGGTGATGCAGAATGAGACAAAGGGTCTGGGTGGTTTCAGAAGGGGACCAGTACAAGCACCTACGGACACTATTCTGAATACTGGCACCGTTTTCCACAGATGTGGGTGATTGAAGCTGATATCTCACTACTGAGGGTAACCAAGGATGCAAGGGGCATCTCCTACATGTGTGCGGCTTCAGACTGAGTCTGCATGCTGCTCGCCTGTGTGGTGCTTTGGTTCCTGCAGAAGTAATTGCTGACTGGCACAGAAAAGTTTCCTACAATGGAGGGAAGAAACAAAGCAGCTCTGCCAAGGAACCTTTGGCAGAGGATTGCAGAATACCTTTGGGAAAGTTTCCTAGAGATCTCTACGGAGGATTCCCAGGTGATCTCGGTGTGCATTAAACTTTTTTTGCAGGGTTCCCACTGTGTAGCTGCATAGGGGAATGAGAAGCAGATGAAAACAGTAACTAGTGTTGTTAGTTTCTATCCCTTCTCCCATGTGCACCATGTAACAAAATAATGGACACTTCTACCTCATGTAACTGTGTAGTATCAAAGCAAAACGAGTACTTACCGAAGCTCCCCTTTCCCGCTTCAGGCATGCCAGAGCGCTGGGACTGGCTAGACTCCTCCGGAGTCAAAAAGAGGTCCTGGCTTGCCACACCACCGGATGTCCCTGTTTCCTGTCCCACATCCTCCTCCAACTCTACCTTCTCGTCCACCACTTCATCCTCGGGGTTGACTCCACTGGCTGCTGCCTCCAGTCCCCCTGAAGTATCCACAGGGCTCTGGGTGGTGGAGGTGGGGTCGCTGCCAAGGATGATGTGCAGCTCCTTGTAGAAGCGGCATGCATTTGGTGCCACACCAAAGCGACCGTTGGCCTCCCTTGCCTTCTGGTATGCCTGCCTCAGCTCCTTGATCTTAGCACGGCACTGCTGGGTGTCCATTTCGTGCCCCTTCTCCTCCATGCCATGAGCAATCTGCTCGTACGTGTCAAGTTCCTATGGCTGGATCGGAGCTGCGACTGCACAGCCTTCTCTCCTCACAGACCCAACAACTCCGGTGTACTCCAGACAGGAGCGTGTTTGCTGTGGAAGTCGGCATTGCCAGCTAGAAAGATGTTATATGAAATGTCCACACCGAGCAAACAGAAAGCAGAATTTCAAAAATTCCTGGGGCTTTAAAGGGGAAGGGGTACATGCCTGTGTACCTGGCTGCAGGGGGAGACTGGCTGGATCCTCTGACGCTCACTCGGCGCATGGGGCTCTCCAGGCCTTGTACTCCCCGGCGCGTACTTCAGGAGGTGCGGGCCGCTTTGCCGCCCGCGGCGCGGGCCTACCTTGACCGGGTCCTGCGAGAGGGCACGCCCCGCCCACCCTCCACCCCAGGCCCTCTGGACCTTTTCATCGGGCCCCTGCCCCGTGGACCCAACTGGCCCCCCCACCCCTTCTCCATGAGCCAGCTGCATGATCTGCAGCCGGTCCGCTTCCAGACTGCGCCAAGGAAACACCTATACACGCTTGTGCTCCACACACACTTCACCTTCTCACCCTCGTGTCCCGCCCCGACACAAAGTGGCGGGACCTCCTGCCACCTCTGGAGGGTGAGAAGCCCCGGTGGGCCAGCCTATATTCCACCCTGGTCCCGAGGCCCGCCGGGGATGTCAGCTGGCGGCTCCTTCATGGGGCCGTGAGCACGGGCGTGAATTTGGTGCGGTTCACTCCTGTCCCTGATACCTGCCCCTTCTGCGGCGTGAGGGAGACCCTGGCGCACATTTACCTGGAGTGCGCCAGGTTGCAGCCCCTATACCGGCTCCTCACGAACATTTTGTTACGTTTCTGGCTGCACTTTTCTCCTCACCTCCTTCTCTATGCACTCCCTATCCGTGGCCCCACAAAGTCACGGGACCTCCTGGTCAACTTCCTCCTGGCCCTGGCTAAAATGGCCATCTATGCAACCAGGGAGAGGAGGTTGGCCAATGGAGACTCCTGTGACTGTGGGGCCTGTTTCCGATCCTCTGTCTGTTCACGCATCCGGGCAGAGTTCCTCTGGGCGGCGTCCACTGGCTCCCTTGACGCCTTTGAGGAGCAGTGGGCGCTGTCCAGGGTTCTCTGCTCGGTGTCCCCGTCAGGTTCCCTTCTTTTGACCCTTTGACCTCACTCCTGTTCCTGTTTTTCATTAGTTGTCCCCCAGAATCATTTGGGTTCCCGGTCCTGTGGGTCCTCCCCTTAGGCTGGGGGGGGGATCCTTTAGCAGTGGGCGGGCTCTGCCCGCCCACTTCCCGAAAACCCAATAGGTACCTGGCTGCAGGGCAGTGGAATTCAAATTACTGACCAGAGTGCTCATGATGGGCATTGTGGGATACCTCCTGGAGGCCACTTAGGGTGTCATAAGCAAGCACAGTGTCTACACTGACACTGCGTTGCTCTCACTTGGTCACAAAAAGCTCTACGCCACTCGTTGAGATAGTTTTATTACGTTGGTGTAGCAGGAGAGTTAAGTCAACGGGAGGCGCATTGCAGTGTGTACACCTCCACTGTTTTGTCGACAAAACCTGACTGTGTAGTGTAGAAAAGACCTTTAGACTACTCAGTGATCTGTATTGTGGTACAAACAGCAGCAGGTACAATAAGTCCCTGTAGAATGAAATCTGTTTAGTCACACAGCACCAATGACACAACCCTGACATCCAGTGAACCCCACTAGGATTGAGAAGATAATTCAGTCCTTAACCTCTCTGCTATCATTGCCAGTTGTGCTGGTGCAAGAAACTGAGACAATGATTCACAAGGTATTGGGCAGAGCCAACAAATTATTTCAAAAGAGCCACTAAACATCATTTGTGCAGTAATGACTTCGTTACTACCAACCCAACCTGAATTCACCTCTAGGGGTGAAAGGCTGTTCATACCATTACCAATTTCCTTCCTGCCTTCCAAAATTATTTTTTTCATCTCATTTTTGCTAGTTTTGCTAGAAATTGGTAACTACATGTAAGAGAATATATTAAAAGCTAACAATATATTGTGCAATAGAGCTTGATCCTCCCAGTCTGAAACGTGTGAGAAGCGGGGACTTTGAACTGCAAGTCAAGGTTTAACTTCTAGTTTAAAGATTAGGGGACATTAGCTTTGGAAGAGTTCAAGAATCACGTCTCCGCTTTTCTCTCAGTACCCAGGAGAACTCAGTGCCAGAGAACACAACGAAAGGAGTCTCACTCAAGGAGGAAGAAAATTTACCTTAGAAATTGGGCAACTCTTGCAGTGAAAGCCCCAGCTCCAGGTTGCAGCACATTGCCTGCATGCAAAGACATTAATTCCAATTGATTAGCTGCATTTCCTTTACCCTGGCTATTTAACACTCTGTAGACGCTTGAGCGTATTAAGATCACCAGAGTCAGTGTTTTAGAAGAACTCTTAAATCAGAGGCCATACCCCTGACATAAGAGGAAACAGCCCCCCAGCAGAGGACGCACTGGAGATTAAGCTAATACTATTCTAGTGTAGTGTTAACAGCCTACTGATTTCAGAGCTCTGCATACATGGCATCCATTGGTCACAAAGGGCACTCTTGTTTTCAGAGAGAGGCCCAAGACTGGAAGTTTAAGTTCAGGATGAAGAGGACTCACTTACCAACACAGATATCTCCCACTTTCTCAGGACTCAGATTGACATCCGTAAGGACAGCTGTCATAACAGCAGAGAGCAGCTCATCAGGAGTAGTATCCTGAAAGGAAAAATGGCACATCCTGTGAAGTATGCAGTGTTGTTGTAGCCATGTGGGTCCCAGGATATTAGGGAGACATGGTGGGTGAGGTAATATCTGTTATTGGACGAACTTCTGTTAGTGAGAGAGACAAACTTTCAAGCAAAGAGAGGTGTGCTGCCGGGTGTGTGTGGGGGGGTGTTATTTCTGTATTGAGGCATGTACTTCAGCAGCAGCTACCCATCCATTAAACTCCCTCTGGAACATTCCCAGACTAGCATCAACTTCCTGAACACCACAATCAGCTTCAACACTGGAACCTTACAGACAACTATATACAAGAAACCCACAGATCATCACACCTAACTTCATAAATCCAGTAACCACTCCAAATGCACCAAGAAATTTGTTATCTACAGCCAGGCACTCAGATCCCACAAAATATGTTCTGAGGGGAAGTCTGTGATATACACCTTAACACACTCAAAACCACCTTCACCAAACAAGAACATTCCACCAGAGAAGTAGATCGCATCACGGAACGGGAACCCAAATATCCAGAGAGAACCTGTTTCAGTACAGAAATAAAACCCCTTCCAACTGCACATCCCTAATTGTCATCTACCACCCCACAATGGAACCCACAGAGGGTATCATCAAGCAATTACAATCCATACTTAATGGCGACTCCATCCTTAAAGAAATATTTCCTGAATCCCATCTTCTGGCCTTCAAACAACCCACCAAACCTCTCCAAAGCTCATTGTCAGAAGCAAGCTCCCCATGGACCAGGATACACCAACTCAAAGTGGCACCAGATCCTTCCAGAACAACAGATGCAAAACCTGCAGACATATCTCCACTGCTACAATGATCAACACCCCCCACAACACACCTTTCAAGATCATCCCATGCAATAAAAGCCCCAATAACAACCACGTGGGTAAAACCAGCCAATCACTATGCTCTCAAATGAACTCACACAGGAAAATAAGAGAGAAAGACGCCACATCACATGTGGCTGAACACTTTTCACAAAGCAATCACTCTATATCTGACCTATCAGTTCTCATCCTCAAAGGAAATCAGCACACCACTTTCAAAAGATGAGCCTGCGAGCTTAAATTAATAACTTTGCTAGACACTAAAAACCATGGACTGAATAGACATATTGGATTTATGGCTTATTACAACACTCTATAACCCACTAACAACCTCCCCCCCAGCTGCCTTTGTCCCCCAACCCCCCATTTCTTTCCTCCCTATGACCAGAGGGGTGTTAACAGGCCATTTCACCTTGAATGGTCCCTTGAAATACATGTTAACCACTTATGCTAAACAGTCTCTTCCACCTTGTAGTTATCTGTGACATTCCGAGTACCTTTCCCAGACCTGATTCCTGAAGAAGAGCTCTGTGTAAGCTTGGATCGCTCACCAACAGAAGCCAGTCCAATAAAACATGCTATGAAGAGCATTTAAGAGAGTGAATGCTGCTTTAAGGGGAAATTAGAAACAATGCCTTCCCACTGACTTGCCCACATACTATATCTCTAGCTTGCTTCTTGCTTGCATATATATACCTGCCCCTGGAGATTTCCACTACTTGCATCCGAAGAAGTGGGTATTCACCCACAAAAGCTCATGCTGCAAAACCTCTGTTAGTCTATAAGGTGCCACAGGATTCTTTGCTGCTTTTACAGATCCAGACTAACACGGCTACCCCTCTGATACTCAACTGATTTATGTTAGTACAGGCTTGAAAAATTTGCCCAACATCTACTAATCCTACCAGCCAACATACCACATGTTCTGCAATTTAGAGCAACAGTTGTATATCGTTCATGTTACATTGTGGATTTTTCAAGCCCTGTGACAACATGCTGCCTTCCTTCCTGCTTTGGTAAGTACAAGAAATAGTGCTGTTGTAAATCTTTCCAATTCAAAAGCAGCTCGTTTGTTAGCCATGACAGTGCAAAACAGCCCAGCATTGACGGTGGTCTCTTGCAAGCTAGATTCTATGGTCTCTGGGTTTACTTTGAAAAAAGTAAGAGAGGTCACTGGGAAGATATATGGCCAGATCCCACAAGCTGATATACTTGAGCTGAAGGAGCTTGGTGTGTCGCAGGATTGATGCTATACTAAATACACCCAGAAACAGCCTTTGTTGTTTACAATTAACTGCCCGAAAGCTTCATTAATGCAGAAATAAGGTTGCCTGGTGGTGTCTTGTGCCCCTCCAGAACCTCGAATTCAACTACACTCAAACCTCTGACAACCAGGAAATGTAGAGTTAAGGGAAATGCCACCCCACAATGCAATCTTGACCTATCCCATTAAGCTGGTAAAAGCCACTGGGAATGGTTCAGTAAGGGTGGTGCCATAAGTAAATGTACAGGACAACTAAGAAAACGTGCCATTGTGTGTCTTGTATTCCTGTAGCATTTATCTGCACACACTCCAGCTGTGTTAAGTGTAGCTGTACTGAATTGTAGAGGGATCAGTTGGAGCAGACTGGAAGAGTTGATATAAGAAGTGCATATGTACCTTGAGGGATCAAGTACCCATCATTTCAGTACTGAGTTCTGTACGACATGTCAGCAACGGTGCACAGGGGTTTTGTTGTCATGGGGACTGTCTGCAGTCTGGTGGCATACATGACTTTGGTCTCTGGAGCTGAGAGAGGTGTAAGTAAAGGCAGTATCTCAGAAGGGATCCTCAGGACAAGGGTCATGGGATGGTAACATTTGGCAAGTCTGGGCTGATTTGTGTGGAGTAGGTTCAGCGTTTTGAATGTAGGCCAGGCAAAGGGAGTTCTTGATCACTACACCTAGCCTAAACTGGAGTTTTCCTTAGGAAAGAGAAGGTGATAGACTTGTGCTAGA
This sequence comes from Platysternon megacephalum, assembly GCA_003942145.1. NCBI lineage: Eukaryota > Metazoa > Chordata > Testudines > Platysternidae > Platysternon > Platysternon megacephalum. The sequence continues at coordinate 3,210,979 of QXTE01000138.1, forward strand.
GCGCTACTGTAATCCACATGCCCACCCGCTCCCTAGACTTCTCAGCGCTCGAGCCGCAACTTCAAAGCGCTGTCTTCACAGATATGTTTAGTTAGAGCATTAGCACAAACCCCACTCACCCAAGTCTGCCAACCCAGGCTAGGAGACTCACTGCCACAGCTGTGTAGACATACCTGTAGTCAGAATGACCCAGAGGCATCTAGAGAAGGAGGTGTAATAGTTCTAAGCATGCTCAGTAGCTGTCAGAGGGTTTCCACTAAAAGCAAGTAGTCTAGCAGGTTCCACATATCCACTACCTGAGAGCTAAGCCACTCAGAGCTAGGTGTGAATGGTTATAAATAGGGGAGCTTGAGACAGCCCCACGGATTCAGTAGTTGAACAACAGAGGACTAAGGCGTGCCCGCCATGAGAACCCATCCCAGAACCTGTGTGTCTTTGAATCCAGGCTGTGGACTTCTTGCTGGATGCTGGTGATGGAAGTTTTGGTTCAGGGACTGGAATTGCTGCTGGTTGTGAGCTTTAGAAATCACCCCCCGTCCCATAGTGCGCATTACTGCTCCACATAGACAAGCCCTTAGAAACAAGTAGCCATTTCTGGTGTTCTGGTGTTTTTCCAGTGTTTATTAGATAGGGTTTTGACCACTGATGCCCAGAATATTCTCTAAAATTTTGGAATTGATCGGATACAGTGTTCAAATGTTATCACATTACTAATGTAAGCAATGTTGTTGTAGCCGTGTCAGTCCCAGGATGTTAGAGACAAGGTGGATGAGACAATATCTTTTATTGGACCAACGTCTGTTGGTGAGAAAGACAAGCTTTCCAGCTTACCCAGAGTTCTTCTTCACATTATTCAGGCAAACAGCTGCAAGTTGAGTGCAAGGCCTTTGCAACCTGGCCAACTAGTTTTATTTAGCGAGTACATCAATCTGCTTTCCACACACTGTTTAAAAGGAAACAGAGCAGCTTTTCAGGTCACAAATCTACAGCAGGCAAGAGACCTCCTGCAGACAGGGATAGCCAGGCTGGGGCTTCAGAGCAGAAGTTCGTGCACAACACATTGGGGATATATCAGTTTAGATCCACTAGTGCAATGCCTTAGACTATGTCTACACTACAGTTTATGTTGGCATAATTTATGTAGCCCAGGGTTATGAATCAGAGGCGGATTAAGATTTATTGGGGGTCTGGGAAAAAAAGAACATTTGGGCCCCCCACATCCTGCAGGCCCAGAACCAGGGAAGCCAGGGCCCCGCCACTTTCAAAAGTTGAAGGGTCATGCCCGCTCATTTTTTAACATCGGAATAGTAGCCTTGGGCAGGCTCAGAGCAGTGGTGACATGGGCATAGTTTGGGGAACAGCGGGCGGACGTTGCCCAGGCTTGCAATTTGGGAAGGCCAGAGACAACAGGAGGAGCAATGCTGCAAGGGACAGCGGCCTTGGGCACAAAGCCCGGTTAGCAGCAGGGGCAGCTTGTCACTGGGAGCAGGAGGGACCCAGCAGCGGGACCCTGCAGGGACAACCTGGCAGCGGGAGCCGGGGCACAGGCACTGAGTGAGCCCGGGTGGAGTGCAGTGGTCACTGAAGCCAGGTCAGTAACAGCAGGAACTGTGCCAGAGGAGCCCTCCCTGCCTGGCTCCTAACTGCCTATCATCTTCCTGGGGCTTCCTGCCACCTCCCAGGACTGGACAGTGCTTCCTCTCCCAGGTCTACACGGGGGGAGGGGAGAAATCGATCTAAGTTATGCAATTTCAACTATGCAAATAACGTAGCTGAAGTTGATGTACTTAGATCGACTTACCGTGGTGCCTTCACCGCGGTGAGTTGACTGCTGCTGCTCCCCCGTCGACTCTGCCTGCGCCTCTCGTGGCGCTGGAGTACAGGAGTCAATGGGAGAGTGCTCGGGGGTTGATTTATCGCGTCTAGACTAGATGCGATAAATCGATCCCCGCTGGATCGATCGCTATCCGCCAATCCGGGGGGTAGTGAAGACATACCCTGGGTGGCTCTTACCAGGGCCTGTTCTCCAGCTGACATAGCTTCTGCCGTTTGCAGAGGTGGTTTTATTATGCTGACTGGAGAGCTCTCCCGTCGGCATAGAGCGTCTTCACCAGACACGCTGCAGTGGCGCAGCTGCATCGGTACAGCCGCACCACTGTACATGCAGACATGCCCTCAATTAGACACTGCACTAGTGCAGAAAGCAACTCGCACCAATACAATCACTTGCACACTTGTGATATTCATGCAGCAGGCCTACACTAGCGATTTGCCCTCATGTAGCCAGCCTGGTGCAGAGAGGAGAGAGCCAGAGAACACAGGGGAAGGGGACATAGCCCTGCCAGGAATAAAATATAGGGGTGCAGAGAAAGAAGTGCAGAGCCCCCTTTAAAGTGGGAGAGGAGATGGGACACAGTGTAAGAGCAGAGAGGGAAAACCCTTTACCATGGGGGTCCCTGCCCTTCAGCCCCAACCCCTGCTCCCCTGAATTTCCCTAGTCCCCAGATCCCCAGCCTACACCCCCTCTGGGCTCCCCCCAGCCCCTCCTCTCCTCAGGGCTCCCCCAGGTCCCCAGCGCACACCCCCTCAGGGCTCCCCCAGCCCTCACTCCCTCAGGGCTCCCCCAGGTCCCCAGCCTACACCCCCTCTGGGCTCCCCCCAGCCCCCACTCCCTCAGGGCTCCCCCATGTCCCCAGCCCCCACCCCCTCAGGGCTCCCCCAGGTCCCCAGCGCATCCCCCCTCTGGGCTCTCCTCAGGTCCCCCCCAGCCCACACCCCCTCAGGGCTCCCCCAGCGCACACCCCCTCAGGGCTCCCCCAAGTCCCCAGCGCACATCCCCCCCTCTGGGCTCCCCTCAGGTCCCCCCCAGCCCACACCCCCTCAGGGCTCCCCCCAGGTCCGTCCCCCCCAGCCCTTGCGCCTCTAGGGGCAGGGGCCCCAGGCTCCACCCCCGGGGTTCCCCCGGGCCGGGGTTACCTTGAAGCCGCCCCGCTTGGCTTTGGCGATGGGGGTCCGCAGCCCGTGCACCACCACCACGTCGTCCTGCTCCCCGTCACGGCCGGGCCCCGTGGCTACCCCCCCGCACTGAGCCGCCCGCAGCGCCGGCCCCCCGGCAGGCCTGGCCGCCAGGTGCCCCAGCACCACCGTCACCCGCTGCATCGCGCGCCCCGGCCAACAGCCTCCCTCAGCCTGCGGCCGCGCGGCACCCTGGGACAGAACCAGCCCGCCCCGCCCCCGTTCGGCTGGGGGCAACGGTAAGCGGCTGAGGTGCCGCCCCCTGATTTGCATAACATGGCGCCCGGTGACAATTCCCTACCTTCAAGGGCTGGGCTCGTGGGAGACTACAGGCCCCAGGATACAACGCGCCACCGTGAGCGGACAGACTGGTGGCGCTTTGCATTCTGGGGGCTGTAGTCTTCCATCCTCCCAGTTGCGACTGCTCTGTCCAACCGGTTCAGTGCCCCCCAATGCACCCTGACCTACTGCTGACACTGTCCTGCCGGCCTTGTGCATGGGACATTGGAGCTACTACCTAGAGGGGAGCCATAACCTAAGCCCAGTTAGATAGGTCCAAAATTGACCTGGGAGGGGACTCTATTCCTTCTTCCTCCCAGCTCAACCTAGAGTCAGACACAGCCCCACTACTGTCAAACCCATCCTCCCCCACGACTGTCACAGCTCCCAGGTTTGCTAGAGCAGGCTGTCACGGAAAAGCATCTATCATCCCGTTATGGAAATGTCTGACAGAATTTAACAAGCATGAGACGAGTAGAGTCCTATGGAAATTTGAAAAGGTTCTATAGAAATGACTCTAAAGACCTGTAGAATTTAAACAGAGAACAAGATCCTGTCTCTACAGTTTTTTGTTTTAGTTTGGGGTTTTTTTTTATTGAGTTTGTTTGAACATCCTATAATAGTGTCTGAGGGGGGCTCAATTCTCATTTAAAGTCTATATGATAGTTATAAAAATATAAATATTTTCATTTTCTATTAAATCCTATAAGGATTTTCCACAAGAGAATAACAGAGCAAATAACCAGGTTGTATATATGTCCACACNATGTCACAGCTCCCAGGTTTGCTAGAGCAGGCTGTCATGGAAAAGCATCTATCGTCCCGTTATGGAAATGTCAGATAGAATTTAACAAGCATAAGACGAGTAGAGTCCTATGGAAATTTGAAAGGGTTCTATAGAAATGACTCTAACAACCTGGAGAATTTAAACAGAGAACAAGATCCTGCCTCTACAGTTTTTTATTTATGTTTGTTTTAGTTTGGGGTTTTTTTTTTATTGAGTTTGTTTGTTTGAACATCCTATAATAGTGTTGGGGGGGGGCAATTCTCATTTAAAGTCTATATGATAGTTATAAAAATATAAATATTTTCATTTTCTATTAAATCCTATAAGGATTTTCCACAAGAGAATAACAGAGCAAATAACCAGGTTGTATATATGTCCACACTCCTCCCTAGATATTTCCTTGAAACACTGTTGCTCAGAAGAAATCTCATCCTGCATGTCAGGGAAACACTCTGTTGGAACACAAAGAATGGTGGTAAGCATCTTGGACCTTGAGTCTGGTAAGGACTTTTTGCTGGAGAAGAATTGAACGGTGCCTCCAGTCAAGCAATGTCACAACTAAACCATTATCGCTACTGCCTCATAGGTGGTGCCCGCTAAGAAGGTATTATTTTTATTATTAATACTATTTATTACTATTTTCTCTGTTATTCTCTGATGGTTCAGTTGTGACATTCCTTGACTGAAGGCACTGTTCAGTACAAGAGGCACATTTCCGGGAGAAGGCCTGAGACTGGGAAGCTGCTGGTGTCACCCTGTATGTAATTCATGAGTGGCTGGCCAGAGCATCCACGTAATTCAGCTGGGAGTGATTTACATGCTGGAGGCTGTGTGAGAGCAGGACCAGGAGTGGTTGCTCTCACAGCAAAGCAGTTTAAAAGTCAGAGGTGCCATTTAGAGGGGATGGGGGGGACTCGCCTCCCCAAGTTTTGTACCAGAGGTCTGCTCACAGCTCACGCCCTAGACCCAGATGGAGCTTTTAACTCCAACACAGCTTGAATGTGACATGTTAGGAGTTCTGTGCTGCTCCAGACAAGCAGCCACTGAAATGCCGCCGAGAAGCAGCAACATCAAGAAGCATTGCCGCCGAAATGCTGCTGATTTTCGGCAGCAACGCTTCTTGATGACACTGCTTCTTGGCGGCGACACTTCTTGGCGTTGCCACTTCTTGGCAGCATTTCGGCGGCTGCTTGTCCAGCAGCCACGCTCCTCGGCGGCTAGTCGTCCAGTGCCCGCCACACAGAAAGGTTGGGGACCACTGAACTAGAGCTTTCAGGTACCTAAGTAACCCCTGGAATCACAGTTAAAATTACCCCACCCTATCAAAATCTGAAATGGCACCCCTGGTAAAAGGCATTGCAGGCTGGAGTATGAGGGGACAACTGTTCGGCAGCCCAGATTACACCCTGGGGAATCACCACCACAGTGATGTTCTGGAACAGCCTTCCAAGGGGAGCAGTGGGGGCAAAAACCTAATTGGCTTCAAGACTGAGCTTGATAAATGTATGAAGGGGATGGCATGATGAAACTGGCTACAATATGCACTTATCCTATGCACTTGCAGTCCCCTACCATATAAGTATTTTTCAAGTTTCAGAATAATTATGATTCTATTAGTGATTGGGTTGCTTTATGCTTCCTGGCACAAAAGATTTGTGCCTGCAAACAGACACCAGAATGGCCAGTTAACTGCATACATGGCATTGGGGACAGAACTGAAAGTTTTCTGGTCAAAAAACCCCACAGTTCTCCCCTCCCCCACTCCCATCTGAAATATAATCTGTTCGCTGTGGTAGCACTTTACCCTTATACTCTGAAGGCTGCAGCAACCGGAGGGTGATTTAGGCCTCAGTCCTAAAAGACTCATGTGAGCAGTCCAACTGAAGTCAACGGGGTCACTAACGTGAGTGTGTTACTTGCCTACACAATCCATGTTCAGGATTGGGGCCACAGCCACTCTTGAGAGAGTCAGTTGTCTCCTGTGCAGGAATCTCCACACGAAGCGGAGAGATTGGTCAGTCAGCTCGGGGCTGCTTTAACTTATGCTGGCTAGCTACAGCTCTGTATACTTATTGAGCACTGGCTGAGTGCAGGTGTGCTTTGTCTTGCTCCTGACACCATCCCTAGGCCAACCTCGGTGTGTGTGAGGGGGGGGGTGTCAATTACCGTAGGAGCTGGTTACACTAGTTTCTAGCAGTTAAGCTCCTCTGCACTAGGGCAATTCTCATCCAACCAGTTAGGGCCAGATTCCTGAGCAGCACAAAGTGGCTGAAACAGAATAGATAAAATACTATACCCGACAGAACATGCATCTCTATTAATATTGTGTGTGTGCGCATACTATAATGCTGCACTTATAAGATGAAACATTTCACCTCCTAATGAACATACTTCTCTTATTTCCGCCCTCCGCCCCCCCCAAATAAAATAGGAAAATTGGTTTCACAATACCACAAAGTTAAAAAATATTTAATTTCATGCGGGGGGGGGGGAGGGGAAAAGCATTTACAGCATTTTACAAAGTACATTCGACAAGGTGTCCTGCTTTCCAAACTTGCAGTATTAGTTTCTGTTTCATACGGGTGAATTCCTCCAAAGTAGAAATGATTTTAAAACACTTGCTGTACTGATACTATAGCGAGTATCTATGTGTTTCCAGGCAAGAGTACTATACCAGTGATAGCATCTTTGATCAGACTAATAAAAAGGCAGGAGGTTGCAAATGCGTTTCATTACACAACTTGGCCTCCTGAAGCATTTGCTTTCTAACACTAGCCCCAATCCTGCAAACACTTAAACATGTGAGTAACTTTAGGCACGAGTGGTCTCATTTAATGGGATTACTTACATGTGTAAAGTTACTCATGGAGCCAATCCAACAAAGCGCTAAGCATGTGCTTAACATAAAGCACATGCGTAGTTTCTGTTTTGCTGATTTGAGAACTGTGTAGCATGACCGAGTATCCCACACTTGGAGAGCGTGGGTCTTTGTCACGCTCTACTGGCTGGTGCACAAAAGAGGATGAAAGTCTACTACCGCTGCTTATAGAGTTACTACTTCCGCTCAGGTAGCAGCAACTCATGCATTTACCAGTGACGGTAACAGGAGTTCTGATGGCCCACGTGGAGGGGTCATTATGTTTACAGGATGAGGGCCTAGCCCACTGGATAAGGAAGAAGAACTCTGTTGCATTGACTGGGATTACAAAAATCCATGATGTGTCATTTTCAGTGAATAAACCATCGCTGTTTCATCGGAGTTGCCAGCAGTAAGATGTAGTGACCTGATTCACCTGCTCACTCCCTCCCTGGAGCAGGTGGGCGGGGAAAGGGCTGAGTCTTGACTCCCCTTCTTCCATTACTCTCTGGCCAGAGCAGCCACGCCAGCATGGGTAGAGGTATTGTAGGGGTGGGCCCATAGAAATCACTGCCAGTTTGGAGCAAGGAGGAAGTGGGGGGAGGGGGGGGAGACTGTGACTCAGCATCGTGTCTCTGAGTCACACCTGCCTCCTGGGGCTACTGCTGCGGGCATGCAGTTTAGGCACCAGTCTTTGGGCAGGGTTGTTTCTAAAGTCAAATGGTAGCCCTTGAAGAGGGGCTGGTTTGGAAAATACATCCACTGAGGCAGACAGATATGGAACAAAGAGGCTAGAGTAAATGGGCCACATTCAGTTCTCAGTTATGAAGCATCTGACTGGATTCACAGCAGCATAATGGAGAACAGGATTTGCTCCCAGCACATTTAAACACAGCTGTAGTTACAGTGTCTCAGTTCTGGTCCTTGTATGGACAGTACGATCCCCTATTCCCAAACTCCACCCTGCATGGTGCTCTCTTTTCAAGTAAAGCCTAGTCTCCCAGCTCCGGTGTGATCACGACCTGCCCATCCAATAACCCTAACTGGACCAGTGCATATAGGGCAAGGTAGGACATACCATACTGCAGGAATGGTCAAGCACTGGGCAGAGTGATGCATACAAATTTCAAGTCTCAGACCTTAACAAATACATTATTTCTAGCAAAACCCAGTAATCATTGGCTTAAATAGTCTCTCATAATGTTATTTTTTTCAAGAATAAAAAAAATATAGCCGTCTCTGCAGGCTGAATCATACAAGGCCTCTGGTTCCAATTATGGCCTCAATCTTACCCTCCATGAGTCAGCTTTCTACATCCCAAACTCTGTTTTCTTATATACAACTTGCTGGCTAATGATATTTGGCCTGGTGTGAAGGAATTATACAGATGTATAGGCTACAGTATAAAGTCTGATGATATACAATATCACACTTGAGCCTTTTCCCTAGATAAGGAAAAAAATTACAATACATATACATGATAATATAGTATTGATAATATTCCAAAAAAAAGCAAGATTTGATATGAGCGAACTGCTTCTACTATACATTAGATGAATGTACTTTCCAATACCTTACATGTAAAAAAATATACATGGAATCATATTACATTCTCTTTCCCTCATTCTATTTTATACAGCAAAACACTGCAAGGGCATTTAAAAAAAAGGCAAAGGCACCTGAGGAGTGATTTACCAGACAGACAAGGGAAGGTAGAGGAAGGTCCCAATGACCAGGGCTGTGCATGCTTCAGGAGGGGCACTCTAATGAAATTCACTCCTGTGCAGGGCCATGCACCACATAAGCCCTACATGGAGTGAGGTGGTGTGAGGGCTTTGTGCTCTCCCTCTGTACAGGGGGTGGAGTTCGCCTCTTGTGGGTGTTGCCTTACATGCCATAGCTGCATTTAGAGTTAGATAACTTCTCCACTTGCAGAACTAAACCTAAGGGTAGCACTGCATAAGAGATCCAGGATCAGGCCCTTGATACATCGCTCCTAGGAAAGTTACTGGCAGTTTCTGTTTGCACAAGGCCTGTAGGATCGAGCTCACTGGCATTCCTACATCTGAACCCCTGCCAGCCCCAGGATGCTAGCTAAGCTTTTGCGCTGCAGGACATCACAACCTCATGACACAGCCTGGTGACTGCAAACATCAAATGGAAGAGGCATGACCAGGTTGCCCTATGGCATCACAGTGGGATGTTTCGCCCACACAAAATCATTTAAGGAGGGCGGGAGAGAAAACTGGCCTCCAAGCCTAGGGATCTCTCTCAGTAGAAACAGGGCGAACCTGCACAATTTGGCTACCGTCAGGGTAGTTCTTCTGAACGTTTTAAAAGCTCTCCCTTCAGCCTCACTATTTATAATAAGCCTCTCAGCAGCCTGCAGTGGAACGAGGGGTCTGTCATCCCCTTCTTGGATGTGCACCCAGGTTTGTTCTCATAGGGCTCGGTTGAGCTGATCATGTGTGTCAGATGCCTCCTTACGTCCCTGCAGAGGAGTTGCTAAGGGGCTGCTCCTCCCCCTCCCACACAGGTGGGCAGAGACTGGACTCCACTCCCTGAAACACTACTGAGCCAACATAGAGGGGGAAGGCAACTGTGCCAGGAAAATGGCTGGCACAGCTCACTTCCCTTATGGGGCAAGGAGTGATAGGGTGACCATATGTCCTGTTTTGGCCGGGACAGACCCTTTTTTAAGCCCTGTCCCAGCCATCCTGACTTTTGACAAAAATGGGCATTTGTCCCATTTGCTCATCAACTTGATTAGTTGGGGGGGGGGAGGGCTTGGGTGAGCAGCGACGCCAACCCTAGCCTTGCACGGGGGAGGGGCCTTGGAGGGGGGGGGGGTCGGGTCTAGCCCCACGCGATGTCCCGTTTTCCCTTTGAGAAATATGGTCACCCTAAGGCGGGACAAACTTGTGACTCTGCAACCTGCCATACGGGGCAGCACATGGCTGAGTTGCTCCGGAAGCAAAGTGCCAGTCAAAGCGCTGGAATGGACTTGTAGGTAGAAAGGAAGCCTGGAGGAATTTGTTTAGAAACAGCATCTAGAAGGAGTTCCATGAACCTTGCAAACAGATCTTTAAAAGTAGGTCGCATTTCAGCCCTACCCATGCACGGCATCACATTGCTCATAGTTCAGCGCCTATGGTCAACATTACCCCACCGGCCCTCTGAGAGACCGAGAATCAAATCCAGATGGATTGGCTGGGAGTCAGATTTTGTTCTCAATTAATTAAAAAAGGGATTGAGGACAGTTTGTTTTTTTAAAATCGGGCCAGCGAATGGGGAAATTGTCAGATTCAAAATAATTTAAAACATTTTTACATTTTCCTAATAATCCTTTAAACTCTTTCTTTATGGAAAGTCCTACTGACTATAACAGAGTGATAAAAGCACCTAGCAAATGGGACCCTGACTCATGACTGGAGCTCCTGAGCGGTATGGGAATATAAATAAATAATAATAATAAAGGTTTTTTGAGCCATCTGATAGAATTTAAGAGAACTATGGGCTTGATCCCATGCCCATTAAAGTTAACAGCACAACTCTCCCTGATTTCTGTGGTGCAGAATCAGGGCCTATATTCCTCCTGCAGAAGCCTCCAGAATGATATTCTCTGTTCAGTTTCATGGGCAGGATTCTGCTCTCACACCGGTGTCACTCTGGTGTAACGTCATTGACTTCTCTGGAGTTCGTTCCTGATAAGAATCAGGCTCTAGGAGCATTCAGAGTCCTTCGTACGGATCCCCATTACATTTCTATAAAACCCAAAGCAGCTGCACCACTGTAGAGCTTTAGTGAAGACACTACTGGGCCGACAGGAGAGCTGCTCCCGTTGGCGCAGTTAATCCACCTTGTAGCTATGTTGGTGGGAGAAGCTCTCCCATCGACCTACCGCTGTCTACATGGGGGTGGGGTAGGTCGGTATAACTACATCGCTCAGGGGTATGGACTTTTCACACCCCTGTGCGACGTAGTTAGACCAATATAGGTCTGCAGTCTAGACCTGGCCTCGGGATGAAATATGCCCCTGCATAAAGCACCTGCACAGAGTCTATGTATCACTGAAGTCCCACAAATGTCCCCTTTTGAGGCCTTGAGAGGTGCTCAGCCCTCGTGCTAGTCCTGTGCGCTGGGGTGAATTCCACCTCCCGCCCGGCTTTTCTACACTTGATGCTCTGCAGCGTCAGCTAGGCCTGATCCTAACAAGGAACAGAGCTGAAGGCACTCGGCGCTCTGCAGGCCGGACCCTGTGTTAGCAGCACATTGGAACTGGTCACAGGTTGGCACAGCTAGGGATATGAGAAAACAGTTACTTACACCCTCACCTGTTCTGTTCCCATTAAAATCAGTGGATGCGGGTTGTGTGTGTGTTGCTGAGGGGCTGCTCCTCCCCCTCCCACACAGGTGGGCAGAGACTTGACTCCACTCCCTGAACACTGCTGAGCCAACATAGAGGGGGAAGGCAACTGTGCCAGGAAAAGGGCTGGCACAGCTCACTTCCCTTATGGGGCAAGGAGTGATAGGGTGGCCGTATGTCCTGTTTTGGCCAGGACAGACCCTTTTTTAAGCCCTGTCCCAGCCATCCTGACTGACAAAAATGGACATTTGTCCCGTTTGCTCTTGTCAACTTGATCAGTTGGGGGGGAGGCAGGGCTTGGGCGAGCAGCGACTGTTTCAGTGGGAACAGGATCAGGTGCTGAAGAACGAGCTTTTGCTGAGCTGAGGGTGCCATTGGCATCAGCATCATATAGACACTTATCCGCTGAACAATGAATGAACACACAGAGGTCCTGTGGCCAGCTTCGCCGGTGAATAACCTACAGGGACCTTATTGTATCCAGAGAAGAAGAATGCCTTGCACTTACACTATTTTACAGGTACAAGAACGCTGACTCAGCATGGCTGCATTGTAGTCACGTCCTTGACTGGATACCTTGTGCTGAATGAGGCTTTCACTCGAATGTAACCACCTAAGGCACAAAACAATCCGAATCCTCCCCTCTGAAGAGCTGGAGATGTTGCTATTGACTTTGCCTCCCATCTCCACCCCCACAACAGGATTGCTTTCCCCCTTTGACACGGACGACACACCTATGCCGATCATTCTTTGGTCCTGGGTTTGTTTCCCTTTGCTTCACGCCTGAATCCCTCTCGGTGTCTGGCAAGCTGTAAACGGCAGCCACTGCTGCTCCTCTGCTGAGGAGACGGCTTCCTTGTGGGATGTTGCCAGTGCTGCTTTCACAGCCAGCGGGGGGCGCCAGAGTTCATTCACATCATTCCTCTGAGGCAAGTGAGTTACTACTCCCAGCTCCTCCGCTACCAGACATCCAATCAATAACGGGGCGGGCGAGTTTGCCACTAGCATCGATGCCAATGTGTTCCGAGGATGATCCCCAATTCCGAACTCCCTCCAGCCCCAAACATGGCGACAGCCACCTGTCTCCACAGTTAGATGGTCATAAGTGCAGCTTACAAAGGAAAACCGACGCTGGCCCCCTAGCTTACAATGAGGAGTGAAGGATCCCAACCCAAGCTGAGGTCTGCATTTCAGAGTGCAAAGGTCTGTGGGTCTGTTTTTTAAACCCCCCACCCCCCATTTCCTTTTATCTTCCACCTGCATTTCCCCTAACCCGCCGCAAGGGACTAGAGGCTGCAGTTCATGAATGAATGTCTCAGCAGGTCCTCTGCTGTGGGCCTCCGCTTCTCCTCCACAAAGATCTGCTTGAGGAAGTTGCGGCAGGAGTCCGAGACGCCGTCTGGGAGCTGGGGCTTGGTCGGCTGGGTGGCAATTTTGAAAATGGCCGCCATGGCTTCAAATTCCGCCCAGGGTGGCTTTTCTGTTAACATCTCCACCACGGTGCAGCCCACGCTCCTGCAATGGAGAACAGAGGATTAGAAAAAAAGACTTTCATCCAGCCATTGTCCTGGCTCATTCCCTGCCCCTAAACCTTTCACCCAAAACTATTCCCTAGATGTGAAATTCCCTAAATTTAGGGCTATAAAGATACCACAGACAGATCGCTTTGGAAATGGAAGTCCTCTATTTAGGTGAAATTCGTCCCAGTGCAGAGGGCCAGCACATGGGCTAGGTACTTAAGTCCCAGTGAAGGCCTAAATTCAAGAGGGATGTAAGAACAGGACTCAGTGTATATTCTGCGATTCAGCCGATTCTACTGTAGGATTTGCCCCTTGCTGCAGAATTTGCTCCACACTTTCAGCTGTCATTTTGAAACCAGGTTTCTAGCCCTTATGGTTGTGCAGATAGATGCGAAGCATGTTGTAAAGGTTAAGAGACACAGTGATGTCTGCTTCTGTTTTCAGAGAGACAAACAACAGATTTGAAAGGTGTGAATTGTTTCACGCACTTTAACTGATTGTTAACGCCAACATTGAAAAATGACAATCTGTGGTACATTGAAATCTAGAACTGAGACAAAACAAAATAAATTCAATTTAATGTAAAAAATAAACCCAGAGCAATTGCAGTAATTACATTGTACAACTTCACAGTTAATTCAGTCAACCCTCCACTTAACAGATGCAGGATTTCCACCAGAATGCTGCAGCATCTCTATCTCGGATACCTATATGGTCCCCATTACTGCAGTATCTGAGCACCTCATGATCTTTAATGCATTTATCCTCATCTCCCCACTGTGAGGTAAGGCAGTGCTGTTATCCCCATTTTACAGCTGGCGCACTGAGGTCCAGCGGTGTTGCTCTGTTCAGCACTGCAAGGCCTAAATGACTTAGATGGCTAAGGCCATCTCTTCACTGCCACTTTTGCCAATATAACTTATGTTGCACGGGAGTGTGAAAAAAAACACCCCTCTGAGTGACATAAGTCACACCGACAGACGCGCCGGTGTGCACAGTGCTGTGTCGGTGGGAGAGCTTCTCCCACCGATGTAACTACTGCTGCTCGTGGAGGTGATTTTATTGTGCCGACGGGAGAGCTCTCTCCTGTTGGCATAGAGTGGCTACATGAGCGATCTTACAGCTGCATTGGTACAGCTGTGCTGCTGTAAACTCCCTAGTGTAGACATCGCCTAAGGCCCATTTTCAAAAATGACTTAGCAGCCTGAGCCTCATTGAAAGTCTACACTGAGCAGGAGCAATGCCTCAATACCTTTAAAAGTCAGAGCCAGACAGACTAAGGGTCAGATTTTTCTAATGTATGGACGTGCAGAGAGGTGCCCAGTGGGATTTTCAAAAGTGCCAAAATGGGTTAAATGAGAGTTAGACACCTTTGAAAGCCATGCTAAGCACCTACCTGCAGCCCTAGATACCTAAATACTGTTGAAAACCAGGCCTTACGGGTCTCACCCAAGGTCAAACAAAGAGTCTGTGGCAGAGCAGAGACTTGAACCCAGCCATCCCCAATCCCAGGTTAGAACCCTAACCACTGGGCCATCCTTTCTTGCTGCAGAATTAAGGTCCCATTTGCCAGGGAGTTCCCCAGGGCCTTGCTGAACTGGTACATAGGTTTGTGCTGGTCCTCCTCACAGGGGTGAATTTCCCCCCTTAACAAAGGGAAGCATACAGGCCTGAAAGGGTATGTCTACACTTCAATTAGACACTTATGGCTGGCCTGTGCCAGCTGACTCGGGCTAAGGGGCTGTTTAATTGAAGTGTAAATGTTTGGGCTCAGGCTGCAGCCCAAGCTCTGGGACCCTCCCACCTAGCAGCCTGAGCTCTAGACCCTGCGCTGTAGCAAAGCTCAGGCTGCAACCCGAGCCTGGACATTCACACCGCAATTAAACAGCCCATTAGCCCAAGCCCAAGCCAGTTGGCACAGGCCAGCTGTGGGTTTTTAATAGCAGCGTAGACATTCCCAAAGAGGGAGCCAGCTCGCTGGGAATATTTTGTACCTATATTCGTTGGCAGCAGCCTATCTACCTTGTACATTATGTTTACTACCAAAGACATCTGCAGCCAAACAAGGCTTTGCTCCCTGTCTGGTTTCATCTCCCATTTGCTTCTGGGAAGGAGGAGTCCAGAAGCAGCAGCCTGAATAACAAAATAAATTAAAAAAAAAAAAAAAAAGGGGCAGAGGCAGGAAAAAGCAGGGCGGCTTCCCAGCCCTTGGGGTGGCATCCTAGCAGCACGGCATTTCCTCCGGCCTCATTTACACCAGCTTGGCAACCTTGGCTCGTAATCACAATGAATAAAACGTAGCTGCACTTCCCGCCTATCAACTGGAACAGGTGACAGTAAGGCTGTCTGCCAACGACTCCGCAGGCATTCTCCCCAGTGCGAAGCAGCTACAATGGCTGGTTTCCACGGAGCCTGGTTGTTGGAAGAGTCAAGGGAATATGTGCTGTGCATACAGTATTGTTGAAGTTCATTAGGGTGATGACTATTATTCCAGCTGTTCAGACTCAGGGCCCAATCCTACAAAGCTAAAGTATCCAAAATGTTCAAGAGTCGCCACCAATTTTGGATGCCTCCAGTTTTGCGATCCCACCTGCAAACCTCGACAGCCAGTTTTTCAGAGCTCCTGCAGTTCCCAGGGAGGGGAGGGTGCTCAGGGTTACTTAAAGGCAGGTTCAAGGAATCTCCAGCTGGATGTCCAAAAAAATTGGGGCACCCATAATCAGCATCCAGGTTGGAAATTTCCAAAAGCGAGTAGGGATTTGGGGTGCTTCCATTTTTGGGTGTTCAGCCTGAAACACCGTAAAGGAGCCTGAATTTCAGTAGGTGCTTAGCACCCACCCGCTGGAAATCAGACCCTTTTTAAGGTGTCAAGTTGAGCATGCAAAAAAATCACTAATCACTACTGAAAATCTTGGTAGTCAGTTTGAACTATAAGCACACTGTTCCAGCCACTAACCCACACTGTCTTGCAAATGCTAGTTATACTGGCTGGCCCTGGAAAATTAACCACTGTAATTCTCGAAGCGATGAACGGATACAGGCTACATTAGAAAATTGCAGTGCTGACCCACTGCAGTGGAGATTCTGCCCTGGGATTACTTTGTTTCTTACCACACGTCAGCTTTCCTTCCATAGCCTTCTCCACTGATCACCTCTGGGCTCATCCAGTACGGCGTTCCGGTGACCGATTTAATTCCCGTTCCAGACATGCAGATGGTCTGGATGCGTTTGCTGGCTCCAAAATCTCCTAGTTTCACATTTCCAGCAGAATCTCGCAAAATGTTGGCACCTAAGGGTCAAGCACAAAAACCCAAGAGATAAAATTGCAACCGGGGCCAAAGCAGCTCCAGCAAGGGAAGGCTCAGGCAAAGGGCCAGCATCTTCAGAGTTGGAAAAGACGACATTTACCTACATGAAGGCTAGGGACCCTTTTTTTTTTAAAAAACTGGAATTTTCAAAGAGGCCTGTCTCTTAGTTCCCTGAAAATCCCACCCAAAGCGCTTTACTCACCTTGCATCAACTCCGAAGCACCCCTGGGGGACAGTAAATAATTACCAATCCCCAATTAAACAGGAAGATAAACTAAGTCACAGAAAAGGTACGGCCAATATCTTCCAAAAGTGGCATCTGATTTATGGCAACTCAGCATGAATGTCCATTACCTCAGGCCTGGTGCTGAGCTCACACAATTGCAAAAGGAGCCAATGGAGGCTCTCAAAATGAGTATTTCCAATTGGACACTCAATATTTGGGGCATACACACCCTTCCCAAGTCAGAGGTCACTTTTGAAAATTCTGGCCTAGGGAACTTGTTCAAGACCACACTGCAGGCCCAAGGCAGAACCAGGGCTAGAAACCATGTGTCTTAGCCTCTAGAGCTGCACTCTGACCATAAGGCACAGAATCCTACTTAAGGTGCTACTAGATCAGAGCAGGAAGGCGATCTCACAGTGCAATCTACTTACCTTTAATATCCCTGTGGACAATCATATTGCTGTGTAAGTAGAAGACTCCCTGCAGAATCTGCCTGGTGTACTTCCGGGTGACGTTCTCGGTCAGAGCACCATATGCTTTTAATTGGTCCTTTATGGAACCCTATTGGAAATGAAACGCATAGACACAAACCACAGGAGTGAATGATGCGTATTGTGTCGCGTTGGCTTTTATATTTCTGTGACCGTTTTCTGAGAGACAAAGCTGGGTGAGGTAATATCTTGTATTGGACCAACTTCTGTTGGGGAGAGAGAGAAGCTTTTGAGCTACACAGAGCTCTTCTTCAGGTCTGGGAAATGTACTCAGAATGGCAGCTAAATACAAGGTGGAACAGACCGCTTAGTGTAAATAGTTAACACATTTCAAGGTTTTCTGGTTTATAAAAAGCTTTACTGAATCTAACTGAGATATAAAAGAGGAATATATGAAATCAGAGACACTGATAAACATAACGGAGCAAGGATCATGCCTGAATTACAATATCCCCATGGGACAGATGAGAAAGGGCAATATTGTACATACAACCCTTGCTAACTCAGCATAGTTCTCTATCCCCCTCTAGTGGCTGGATCACATCATTGGTCAGCTTGTTTGTGGGAAATGATCCTCTCCACCGCTTGAGCGAAAGGAACACGTCCATTAGTTTGGAGCTGACTCCGAGACGTCTACACATTGCCTAGACACTGAAGCGGGACAAAGAGACACCTTCTCTTAGCATCACATTTCCCCAGGCTGGGGAAGCTCAGTTGGAGCTACCGACATCCACAGGCCTCTATGGACAACCAGATGTAACAACATCCCTGGTTGGATCCGCTGCCAGGATTGATCCTAGGAACGCTGGATCTCAAAGCATGAGTTTTTACTGCTGAAGGTAATTAAGTGGGTGCTTTAGCTCAAGCAACAGGCACTGAGGCTTTTAGGTCTACAGCTCCCTGGCTCAATCTCCAGGTAAGCCAGCCAGAGTGGTTGTTCCATAGAGAAGATTTACACTAAAGGAGCTACCCAGCTACAGGACTCCAAATGCTGAGGAAGGATTCCATCCTGTCTGAGGGAAGCTTGTCCTGGCCCCTGTTCTATGGATAGACAGTCTCCAGGGCTGTCAGTCTGGCACCTTTCATCCACCAGGGAGCAGCAGGGGTTGTCTGGGTTCTCTGCTCAGTCTCCCACTGACATTCTTATTGTCCCTGACCTCACCCCCCTGCAGCCTGAGCTTTTGCTTAGCCCTGGGTTCCTGTTTTGCTCCTTCCCACTTTAAAGGGGGTGGCCAATGGCGTTCCAGTAGGAGGAACCTATCAGGGCCCCCCTACAGCTGGGTATCATCTGGGGTTCTGTCAATGTCCTCTGATGGAAAATCTTTGGTTAGGCATTTGAGCCCTCCACTTTTTGACCTTCTGTGGATCTCAGTCTGTGGGGTGGGCGCTGGACATGAAGGATGCACTGAGGCAGGGCCCTTTTAAGGATCTCATCTTGTACTAGAATCAAACAGACCAGCCCCTTTCGCCCTCAGTTAATTTAAAGGAGGATGCGGGTTGTGTGTGTGCGGAAGACACTCCAACAATTGTTTAAATGGGTGAATTACAAACGGACAGGCTATCGGCACCGGCGAGAGCCAGGCATGGTGCGGAAGGTCCCGCACAAGCTAGACCCCAAGCAGCTCTTGCCAAGCCAGCTGCATTAAATCAGAATCTCAGCCAGATGCAGCACTTCAGAACTGCTGCTCCGTACAGCTTGGGAGTTGGTCCTCTTCCACCAACCGTACAAAAAAAAGCAGAGCCCTGGGCTGATGTTGTGAAATAAGCTGTTGCCGCGGAGTGAAAGTCCATCTTTATTTGGCCAGAGCGCTAGTTTATCGGAAGGAAAACAAACATTCCGATCCAGGAACAGGAAACAGCCCCGGCACAAACGCTGGCTTCCTGGCAGGTAACAGACATGGGCATGTTGTAGAACGAACAGCGAGGGGACTGATTACACTGCACTGGGCTTATCCTTTTGGTCCCATGCCTGGGGGTTTATGTCAGGGATCAGAAAGGCAGCCTCCAGAAACAAATGGGTTCATGGGCCTGTGGTTAGAGAGAGGGGATCGTGCTAGGGGGCTTGTTCAAATTGTCGTTCATGTGGATCTGATGGGGGATTTTCTACCATGTTTGCCAAATACCAAAGCTATTTGTGACTATATAATCGAATGGTCCCTTCTGGCCTTAAAAAATCTATGAATAAACATAGGTTTGCTCCCTCACAGTCTAGAGGACAAATCCAGAGATGATGTGTACGAAGGTGTAAGTAACACATGGGTAGGTGGGGCTGAAGGGGCCAGATCCTCAGTCAGTGTAAATCAGCACTGCTCTGTTTACACTAGCTGAAGCTCTGCTCCAGGGAGTTTATGCTGGTTTAACTTAAGTGCTAAAGTAGTAAGAAAAGATGCAAATTACATCCCCTGCGCCACCTAGCAGAACATTAAAACATCTTGATTTTACATTGCCCCTGGAGATATTTCATTCTACACGAACAGAGTCATGACCTGGTGACGTCCTGACATGATAAAACAGCATCGCCACGAGATGACTTGGTCTCCAAGGACAGGATAATTAGTAATGTTGTGTTTTCAACGTGCACATATCAGAATAAATAAATAACTCATGATAGCTGTGTGCGGACCGTACTACAATTAACCTTTCCCAGAGTGCTTTGTAATAAATAACTAGGGATGGGCCCAAGCCACAGAGATTGGATCCAGATCTGGATCCAATCCCAAATTCGGCCGTGTTCACATTCCAGGCTGTGTCACACAGATAGGGCCCTTCTGCAATGTTCAAATCAGGATCTGACTGCCCCAAACTTCAGGGGTGTTTGGAATCAGGATTTTGATTTGGCCCACTATAGACAAGGGCCAGGTTGCGAAATTTGACTCCAGATCCAAACTTCGCCTGAGCTGGGAGGTGTTTGGATTCAGCTCTCCGGTTCAGGTCCATCTCTATAAATAACCACATGGGTTGGCTGCTGTCACACTTACCCCAGGCATGTATTCCACAAAGATAGACAACTTCCTCTCCTCCGGGTCCCGCAAGCAACCGTAATACTGGACTATCCTGTCGTGGCGAAGGGTCTTCAACAGCTGGATCTCACATTCTAAGGCATTTACCTCCTGCGACGATACAGAACATTACACGATGAAATGACAGACCTACGAATGTCGCATCACTGCAGAAAAACTGCCACATTCAAGCTTATTCTCCTAGAGGATTTCTGAAGCACTGACTATATCCCTAGCGCTGTACAAGACCCAAGAAGAAAGATGGCTGCTCTCCCAAGGAGGTTACAGCCTAAAAGACAGACCGGATGCACTGGGAAAGGCAGAGAAGGGACTCTGCTTGGGATTGTTAGAGAGAGATGCAGGCAGGCAGGCAGAGATTTACTTATTCCCTTGTTTCTGAAGGGCAGCACCAAGCTTTCAGGAGGGGTGGGCATGAGGGAAAAGCAGAGGCTGGGCAAATGGGCTATCCAGAGATGGGAGTGGAGGGTGGTGAATGGAGCCCTGGGGCTGACATCACAGAAGAGCAGAAAGGACAGGAGATGGCAAGAGATGAGACTGGCGACGCAGGCTGGGCTAGCATCATGCAGGTCCTGGAAGGGAAGATGAATGGTCACTGGATGGCTTAGGCCGTGGCAGGTGTCCATGGGCTCTGTGGGAAGTCACGAACAGCTCTAAGCCAGGAGGGCCAGCACAGCACATACAGGAACTATGCACGGCATTCATGCATCGCCTAGTGGTGACATGGGGGACAATAGATGCCAGCAGACCCCATCTCAGGACCTCCATCCCAATCAGCAATATTGGAAGGGCAGGATGATTGTGACCCCCCTCGTCCCCCAGTTGTGAGCCGCTGTTTAAACAACCCCATAAGCTCTTCAGGAAGGCTCAGTCCAGCCCTCACACTCACCTTGCTCGTCTCTTGACTGTCTGGGTCAAAGGGCACCTGCTTCACCGACAGCTCCCTGCCGGTGTCTGCGTCATAGCAGAGATAAACCTCTCCGAAGGCCCCTCTGCCAAGGAGCTTCCCCAACCTCCAGTTCACTGGCGCCTGCAGGGCTGCAGGAGGGACATCAATGGCACAGTCAGGACACAGCATACGGGTCACCGGACCCTTTGCAATGCAGATCTAATCTGCTATGCAATGAGTGGGGGCACACAGAGTGCATTAGCACCTACCACAAAGAGCAACACTTAGAGCCTGATTCCCATCCCATTCACGCCGCTTTCACTCCACTGGCTTATAGTGTAAGTGAGAGCCGGATCAGGCCCAAGGATGTACATTGATACAGCGCCTTCCCTCCTGCAAGGGCGGAGAATGCTTTGCTGTGTAACGTTGGAGTCCCTTCACTACCCCCCAGTGACGTGCAGCCACTGCTGGAGTTGAACACGAGCGACGGTTAACAAGGCACAGCACTGCTATGCGGCCGTTCAGAGCAGGAAGTGGAGAATCATTTATCCCACTGTAGCTGCAGGTGAAATGTAACCGCCCAGGATGGAATTTGGCCAGAACACCCCTATCTTTATGGAAAGTGCCAGGAGATCTTCAATGACCATGAGCAGTCAGGGCTTTCTCTTGGAGCCGTCTCCCGGGAGCAGAGCGCCCCTTAACACCATGCTGGGGCATTCATAGAATATCAGGGTTGGAAGAAGAGACCTCAGGAGGTCATCTAGTCCAACCCCCTGCTCAAAGCAGGACCAAGCCCCAGACAGATTTTTGCCCCAGATCCCTAAATGGCCCCCTTAAGGATTGAACTCACAACCCTGGGTTTAGCAGGGCAATGGACTGACTCAGGACTGAGAGGGAAGTGCCATCTGCTGATCCACCCCAACCCCTGAGTTCTCCTTGGAGGTTTCCCCTCCACCAGCCCCGCCTGACCATACTTAGAAGACAAGATCACAGCCTGAGATTCTAAACAGCAACCTGTTGAAATTCACTCACCGTTCCTGGACTTGCAGGGGGACGTGCTGAAAACCTGCAGTCCCTTGTCACAGTCGATCCACCATTTGGTCCTGTGCTCCTCGTACTGTAAGGTGAGGAGCTTGCTGTCCCCGTTGAAGCTCTTTGTTCTGCTGGAAGGGACGAGCTGAAACCGATTCTCCTGAGGGATGTAACTCCTTGGGAAAGTCCTTCGGCCTTCGTGAGGAAAGCAGAAGAATTACTGACAAGGACATGCAACGTCTTGTCTCTCGTCATACACTCAGACCCTGTCTGGATTCAAAGTGGGACCTGTTTCAATTGCTTTGCTACGGAGGTGTAAATTGCAGCATTGTGCTCCAACTGCCCCATTGAGATGCTGCTGCAGTGTCCACACAGGGCAGTGAGAGCCCAACCGTTCACTGCACTCTGCGATTCGCACCCCCATAGTCCATGCTGCAGCACAGTGCAGACAAGCTCTTAGTTAAACTGATGCAAAACCCTGCATGGGCATTTTTAAGTTGATTAAAACCTTCGCTTAACTCGTCAAGGAATCCATTTAAAATAAATCAACATAAGCCCGGTTTAAATCAAATTAAGTGTATCCAGACAGTGGTTTTCACCAGCTATGCAGGTTAAAAAAAAAAAAAATCACAGTGCAACTTGGAGTCTAATTTCCAGCGTATACTCAAAGTTCTTTGAGGCAGGGCTGGAGCACCCACGGAGAAAAATTAGCATGTGCTTAGCACCCATCAGCAGCCAAGGCTCCCTCCTTCCCCCCCCCCCCCCCCCCGCCAGCGCCTCCCCCTGCACGCCGCGAACAGCTGTTTCACGGCATGCAGGTCGGCTCCAGGAGGGGAGAGGGGAGGAGCGGGGACGGGGCATGCTCAGGGGAGGGGGCGGAAAGAGGCGAGGTGGGGGCAGAGCAGGGGTTTGGAGGAAGGGGTGGAGTGGGGGCTGGGGGGCATCGAGCACCCCCTGGGTACAGGGGAAGTTGGCGCCTATGGAAAGGGTCATCTGAGAGAACGGGAGTTAGGGGGTGTCTGCACAGTGCTTTAGTCCACTCCAGAAGGTGCAAATTCTAACGCACACTAGCATGTTGCAAACTAAGTGGCCCGTGTGGACCCTGCTAGTGTGCACTAAAAGTTCCCTAGTGTGTGTTAACATAGTCCCATTTCAAACAGTAACTGCATTAACACACACTAGGGAACTTACAATGTGTGCCAGCAGTGCCCACATGGGCCCAGAGCAGTTCACGTGACTTGCCTGTGGTCACACAGGAAGTCTGTGGCAGAGCCAAGAACTGAAGCCAAGTTGCTCCTGTTCCTTGGCTTAGGCCATCAGCGAGCTTTTCCCCCAAGCCTGCATGCACTGGTCATTGTCTCACCATCGCTATAGTCCTTGCGGCTCTGGGAAAGGTGATATTGTCTGGGGAAGGTCCCACCTTTCCCGAATCGCTCACAAAATGGGATATCGAAATCTGACAGGAGAGAAAGAGAAAAGTCTCTGTTAGATCAACTCCGTGAGGAACTCCTGGAGCATCTCTCATTGGAAGTTCTGTTTTTCACATGACAATGCAATGGAGAGACCAGGCAGAACATTGTTCATTCCCAAGATAGGACATTCACCACGGCTCATTTCTGAAATCTGCCCATCGCGGACAGAAGGCTGGGGTCAAAGGGGACCGATCTTGGCCCCAGGAAGCCAACACAAGCTTTGCCAGTGACTTCAATAGGAGCAGGCTCTGGTCCACAATATTTAAAGAAAGGCTCAGTAGCCCAGTTTATTTTTATTTCTTCAGATGGTTTGGCCCCATCACAATTGCTCCTGCCTCTTTCTAAGATAGACCTGGCTTTCTTGGAGCCATAACTTCTTGTATGCGACTGAGAAGAGCCATTGTTCGGCAATGGGGTACATTTTCTTACGTGTGTGTCTCTTGTTTTCTTTTCTCTTCTCTCTACTTTCCTCCTCCTCCCATTGTCCCTGGTTGCCTCCATTCCCTTTCCTCTCTGCTCGACCCCACACATTTTCCCAGTCTTTCCTAACCCCTTTGACACTGTCCTAGTCCACGCCACAGCTAGTTTCTCCACTTCATTAGTTAGAGAGCAGGGAATTTACACAGAACTATGCCTGGTTCTACTCAGGGTTATAAATCTCTCGCTTAGGAAACTAATGAACTTCCATACTGGATCAGACCCAAGGTGTATCTAGTCCAGTATCCCATCGCTGACAGTGGCCAGTGCCAGATGCTTCAGAGGAAAGTGCAAGAACCCCAGAGCAGGCAGATGTAAAATAATCTGCCCCTCATTAAGGGGTCATGCTGAGCCATAAATGTTTGAGACTAGTTTAATTCCTGGAGCATGAGGTTTTATATAATCAGAATAATACTAGAGAGAGAAAATTAGGTTAGACACAAGAGATTACATTGGGTAAAAGTGCTAAAATTTGAGTTAAAATGAGATTACATGAGAGAGAAAGGGATGGATGGATGGATAGGGATAGAAACATTTATAATGAGACGTACAGGATGCCATCACTGGTAGCATAGAACAACATTAGATTAAAATATCTTCAATTCCCTCCCCCTCATCTTTCACTTCCTGTTTTTCCCCTATCAAATCCTGACTAAACATCTTATTCTGAAGGATTGTTTGTTTTAGCCCCGAGCCAGGAGCTGCTCCTTGGAGGCCATTCCTGGCATCGGCCTGACTTCAGCATGATTTTACCATTACTCTCGCGCTGGGGCAGCGCACACAATGGCTGAAGTATGGGCAGCAAGAAAAGCAACAATGCCAGGTCAAGAGGTTAACGACAAGCCATGCGTGAGCAGCGATGCAGAGTCGTGTTTTCAAGTGAAATGAATCCATTGCCACCAGGGACATATTAAAACTTCACTGCAAGTATTGACTTAAAGCTCAAGTTCCCTGGTTCGATCTCTAAGTGCTGCCTCAAGCCAAAAATGTGTTATCAGCTATCGGCAGATAGCCATGTGTCCATTTTTAGTAGCAAAAGTCATTACAGGACTATGAAGTTTCCATGACTTAACCAGCTGGACATTTATGCTCAGTTGAGCATTAAGCTAAGATCCGTACAAGTTACCAATACACTTTCCGTAATGGCATTTCCAATGTTATTGATTGTCTCTCTTATTAATGCAAATGGAGAATTTTTTCCCCTCGGCAGTATTTTGCAATCCAATAGCAACACAGGACATAAGAATCTGAAAGTGAGACTGATTAGAATCTGACTAGAAACAAAGGTGAAACTGAGTAGCTTATTTTCTTCTTCCCAAATGAGAGAAAGGCAAGAAGTAAACAAACAGAAAAAGCAGGAGGACCCAATCCTGCAAGCACTTACTACTAGGCATAGGGACTGATTCTGATCTCAGATCAGCTTTACATTGGTGTATCTCCATTAACTTCAGTGGAGTTACTCCTGATTTAGACAGGGGGTGGGAGAAGGAGGAAACTGATTTCAGAATCAGGCCCAAGAGGAGTGGAATCAGGTCCCATAGCATTTAGGATCCTCAATAGTCCTGTTAACTTCAAAAGGCTTACAGTGATCAATAAGCTTGGCAGTACTGTATCTGTTTGCAGCACTGGGTCCTTAGATTTTAAAATGTGTCTCGGTTTAAGAATTGCAGTGGCTACTTATAACATGAGCAGTGAAGCTGGTTTGTTTGTTTTGAACGATTTAACCCAGTTGTATTCCGTTCTGTCGTCTGATTCACACACAGCTATTTTGAAAGCCCACCTTACTGCCGCATGGCTGTGCTGTTACTTTGACACTAAACCCCACATCTCCTTACCCAGGCAATCAAGACTGTCTTTGGGTTGGCTCTTCCTTCTGGGATCAGGGGTTTGGGTAAAGGGCGGGCTGTGGGAAAAGACAGAAACACCTTATTGTTTCAAACAGATCCAGTGATCAGAATCGCGTCTGCATTCATTATATATGACATACTACTTTTACACAGAATGAGGCAGGATGCTCTGAACTCCAGACAAATGTACTATGCAAGCTTCTTTCATTCAGGCCCTGATCCAGCAGAATACTTAAGCAAGTGCTTAACTTTAACCAGGGGCACTGAGTGGGAACACTCATGTGTTTAAAGTTAAGCATGTGCTTTGCTGGAGAACTCCCTGTGTCCAATGTGTGCACTGAATGAGGCAGGGATCCTGTGGAAAGAACAGCACAGGATCCTGTAATTAAAGACTGTACCACAGTGATGCATATGCACAAGAGAGCAGAACTGACGTCCTCATTTCTTGACAAGTGAGTGCTCAACGTTGCAACTTTCTTGGTCTTTTAACGTCACTTGATGGGCATGGAATTATACACCGACACCCCCGTCTGCCACACTTTGTACATAATGAACCTGTAGGGGCTCCCTTTTGCTGTAAAGCTAGGAATAAGCTACTGGCTCCCTGCATTATGGAGAATCCTATGAGGTGCTGAGCACCCACAACTCCACTGAGTCTATTGGGGCGTGGAGGGTGCTCAGTATGTTAGAGAATCAAGCCTTCAAGCTAAGCCCAGAGAACAGATCACTGGACAGGGATTCAGGCTTCCTGGGTTCTGGTCCTGGCTCTGCCATTGGCAAGGCGCATTACCGCTCTCTGCCTCAGTTTCCCCATTTGTAAAATGGGGATAATGATAGTGACCTCCTTCATAAAGCGCTTTGAGATCTAATGATGAAAAGCACTACATAAGAACTAGGTATTATTAATGGTTTTGCTATGGAGAAAAATGGTAATTTTCATAAAGCATTTCTTAACAGCCCATGATAAGCTTTCCTCTCTTCCCCCCATTGGCTAGCCTGCCTTATCACCACCTCCAGAATAAGAACAACATTGGACCACATTGTCTCAGATTCCAAGGCCAGAATTGAACTTGTGCTCATCTAGTCTGATCTCCTGTGTAACACAGGCCATAGAACTTCCCCACTATAATTCCCAGAGCAGATCTTTCAGAAAAACATCCAATCTTGATTTAAAAATGGTCAATGATGCAGGATCTACCATGGTCCTTGGTAAATTGTTTCAATGCTTAATTACTCTCACTGTTAAAAATGTACACCTTATTTCCAGTCTGACTTTGTCTAGCTTCAACTTCCAGCCATTAGATTGTGTTGGACCTTTCTCGGCTAGACCGAAGAGCCCATTATTAAATATTTGTTCCCCAGGTAGGTACTTATAGACTGTGATGAAGTCAACCCCTAACCTTCTCTTTGTTAAGATCAATATATTGAGCTCCTGGAGTCTACCATGTCTAAGGCAGGTTTTCTAATCCTTTAATCATTCTCATGGCTCTTCTCAGAACCCTCTCCAATTTATCAACATCCTTCTTGAATTATGGGCACCAGAACTGGACACAGTATTCCATCAGCAGTCACACCAGTGCCCAAAACACAGGTAAAATAACCTCTCTACTCCTACTTGAAATTCCTGTGTTCATGCACTGTAGGACTGCATTCTGCTCTTTTGGCCACAGCATCACATTGGGAGCTCACGTTCAGCAGATTACACACCACAACCCCCAAATCTTTTTCAGAGTCACTGCTTCCCAGGATAGAGTCCCCCATCCTGCAAGTATGGCCTGCATTCTTTGTTCCCAGATGTATACATTGAGCCATATTAAAATGTACATTGTTTGCTTGCGCGAGTGATCTAGCGTCCTCTGAGTCAGTGACCTGTCTTCGTCATTATTTACCCCCCCCCCCCCCCCCCACACTTTTTGTGTCATCTGCAAACTTTATCAGTGATGATTTTAGGTTTCCTTCCAGATAATTGATAAAAATGTTAAATAGCGTATGGCCCAGAACAAATCCCTGCAGGACCCCACTGGAAACAGACACACTTGATGACGATTCTCTGTTTATAGTTACTTTTTGAGACCTACCAGTTAGACAGTTTTGAATCCATTTAACATGTGCCATGTTAATTTTATATCATTCTAATTTTTAATCAAAATGTTGTGTGGTGTTGATTTGTATTATGCACATTACCCTCCTTTAAAGTATTTGCTCTATAACTGTACAAATGTTTGCTCTGTAATTGTAAATCTTTATTGAGTCCGGTATCAGCTGCTCCATTATCTTGCCTAGGATCGATATCAGGCTGACAGGCCTATAATTACCTGTGGTCATCCCATTTACCCTTTTTAAAAATTGGCACATTATCTTTCTTCCAGTCTTCTGGAACTTCCCCAGTGCTCCAAGACTTGTTGAAAATCAACATTAATGGTGCAGCAAGCTCCTCGGCCAGACCTTTAAAAACTCTTGGATGAAGTTATCTGGAACTTCTGATTGTAAAATGTTTAACTTTAGTAGCTTCTGTTAAACATCTGTAAATACTCCTGCGGGAGTTCTGGGCCACTGCACATGCGCAAAATTCATGTGCTGCACAGAATTTTTTTCCCCCTGCAGAAAATACATTCTGCCAGAAAGATGCTACAGTTATGTCTTTTGCTCATCAGGGGTCACTGTGGCAGCTGAACAGAAAGCAGCTGCTCCCGGGTGGGTGCAGCTCCAGCTGTGGATAAGGAAGAGAAAGAGGCTGTCTTCCTCACAGCACCCTGCCCATTGGGCCAGGTCAGGAGGCATGGGATATGTGGGTGGGGGGAGACGGACAGCATGGGGCAGATGGACCTGCTGGGGGGGTCACAGACTGGGGTTCAGAAAGGCTAGTGGGGGGGACAGACTGGGGCGGGGGGCTGAACAGGAGTGTAGGTGCAGGACCACATGGTGGGTGGCTGAGTGTGGGCGCAGGGACACATGGGGTTGGGGGGATGTGGGCAGCTGTGCTTGACTAAATAAGAGGCTAGGGGTCAGCAAGGGTCTGCATGGGGGAGGCTCCCTAACAATTCCTCCCGGCCCAAAAAACAACCTGTTTCAGACTTTCACCCACACCCAACATCCCTCCAAGTTCACACCCAGGCTTCTTCCCAGCAATTACTTCCTTTTCCCTCCGCTCCTCTGTTACCTGACTCCCCGAAGCCTTTGCACTGCTTCTGAGGGGGGTGGAAAACACGTTTCTGTATTGTCGTTTAAATGAATTACTCAAAGTTCTGTATTTATATGCCTAGTAGGAATCTATTTGTCAAAGAACATTTCCTGAATCTTTTTTGTTGTCTGTATTGTTAGACACCGTTGCTGACACCTATTTTGAAATAAATGATCAAAATAATTGAAACTGGCATGATTATATTGTGTTATTTTGACAAAATATGCAGAATTTTAAAATATTGTGCGCAGAATTATTTTTTTGGTGGAGAATTCCCCCAGGAGTACTTAAAGTCCATGAATTCTTCATGCCTCTTCCTCTCCTCATCTCTCAGAGCCTCCACACCACCTCAGCAGTACTGGCGCAAGAGCCTTCTCCTCTGAAGCTCCTGCCATGTGAACCAGCCTCCCTATCTCTTTTTATTTCAATTATATTCCTCTGATTTCAAATCTCAGCTGAAAATAGCTTTTCCTCATTGCCTACATGGTGTCTCTTGCTTTCTGCCTCATCTTGCTCTGATTATTTAACTGCATTAGTCACTGTAGCTCCATGAAGCAGTTTGAGGTAGAGTTAGTGTAAAACAAATGCCATGCAGAATGACAGCATATTGGGACTTTGATCAGTGGTGACTGCTGAGTTCAGACTCAGTTTTCATTCTAAACTTTATTTGGACTCTCTTATAAGGTCCCCAGAAAAAAATCCCTCTGAGGTGAAGTTACCTGGAAGGAACTGAGACGAGAAGGCTTTGAGTCATGGAGCTCTAACAAGGACCGGTTTGGTTGTTTGGAGAAGAGTCTTTACACCAGTCTTTGCTCTCTCCTAACTCAAAGACCGGTGGGCCGGCACAGTTGGAGCTGGTCAGGTGTTAGTGTACAGAACATGCTGGCACAGAATTGGGTAACAAACAGAAAGAGCCCTCACATTTTCATTCTCTACGCTTTTTGCCCACACATGTAGGTTGTCCTCTCAGCCAATACCAGACAATTGGAAACAACATCTGCAGCAGCTAGTGAAGGGTCCAGTTCTGCAGCCATTACTCACAGAAGTCCCTGGGCCACATTCAAAGGGGCTACCCAAGGTGCTTGGCTCCTTTAGGCTTATTTACACCAGCTTGCCAATGCGAGAGTATCACACAGCCGGATGATCTGCTTTAACAGACACCTTCTTACACCCTCCTATTAGTTGCTTTCCTTGAAGCGCTTCTCCCTTCCGTCCCCGCACCATGCAAGCTGCACCAGCTCAGACACCCTTAGGGCATGGCTAGACTTGCAGATGTAGAGCGCCAGGAGTTAAACCAGCCTTCGGAGACAGCAGCAGGGAAAGCGCTGCAGTGTGTTTACACTGTCAGCTGCAAGCGCACCGGTGTGGCCACATTAGCAGCTCTTGCTCTGCCACGGAGAGCAGTGCATTGTGGTAGCTATCCCAGTGTGCAAGTGGCTGCAGCGTGCTTTTCAAATGGGGGGTGGTGGAGTGACACGGAGTGTGTTGTGTGTATGTGAGGGGAGACACTGTTTTGGGGGGCACAGAGTGTGTCAGCATGCTGTCTTGTAAGTTCAGACAGCAGCAGAGGGAAACTCCCGACATCAGCCCCTCCCCCCCACGCACACACACACACACACACACACACACACACACACGCCTGCCTCGGCAGCAGCAGCATTCCACAGTAATGGTTTGCTTTGTGTCCCGGAGCAGATAAGCAGCTGGCTGTCAGAAACTGAGCTTTGAAAGGGGATATCCCCATGCCTGCAGCCGAGTTCAAAACAATGACAAGAGTGGAAACTTGACTTCAAGGGATTATGGGACATTTCTGGAGGCCAATCACAGTGCAGTAATGCAACACGTCGTCCACAGTGACACCTTGGCGTTTCAGCCAGGGCGCAGCAAGCTTTATACTTCTCATGGAGGTGGATTACCAGGAGCACTCCAGCTGCAGAGTCCAGGCACTCTAAGTGCNATACCCAAGGTGCTTGGCTCCTTTAGGCTTATTTACACCAGCTTGCCAATGTGAGAGTATCACAGAGCCGGATGATCTGCTTTAACAGACACCTTCTTACACCCTCCTATTAGTTGCTTTCCTTGAAGCGCTTCTCCCTTCCGTCCCCGCACCATGCAAGCTGCACCAGCTCAGACACCCTTAGGGCATGGCTAGACTTGCAGATGTAGAGCGCCAGGAGTTAAACCAGCCTTCGGAGACAGCAGCAGGGAAAGCGCTGCAGTGTGTTTACACTGTCAGCTGCAAGCGCACCGGTGTGGCCACATTAGCAGCTCTTGCTCTGCCACGGAGAGCAGTGCATTGTGGTAGCTATCCCAGTGTGCAAGTGGCTGCAGCATGCTTTTCAAATGGGAGGGGTGGGGTGGAGTGACACAGGGAGTGTGTTGTGTGTATGTGAGGGGAGACACTGTTTTGGGGGGCACAGAGTGTGTCAGCATGCTGGCTTGTAAGTTCAGACAGCAGCAGAGGGGAACTCCCGACATCAGCCCCCCCCCCCACGCACACACACGCCTGCCTCGGCAGCAGCAGCAGCATTCCACAATAATGGTTTGCTTCCCGTAGCAGATAAGCAGCCGGCTGTGAGAAACGGAGCTTTGAAAGGGGATATCCCCATGCCTGCAGCCGAGTTCAAAACAATGACAAGAGTGGAAACTTGACTTCAAGGGATTATGGGACATTTCTGGAGGCCAATCACAGTGCAGTAATGCAACATGTCGTCCACACTGACACCTTGGCGTTTCAGCCAGGGCGCAGCAAGATTTATACTTCTCGTGGAGGTGGATTACCAGGAGCACTCCAGCTGCAGAGTCCAGGCACTCTAAGTGCCTTGCCAGCATGGACACCTCAGGAGTTAGGGCGTCCGGGGCTGATTTAATGCGCTCTAACTTGCAAGTGTAGCCAAGGCCAAAGACTCAGTGAACTGAGTAAGGGTGGCGGGGGGAGGGGGGGGGGGGGTCTAAGTGAGCATGGTCTGACCCAAAGCCCAGTTAAGTTGATGGGAGTTTCCACTCAAGTCCTAGGTCACTCTAAGGGTTCGGAGGAGAAATTGGGCTGGGTTCATTGTGCTGTTATTCCAGGTGAAGGCTATTTAGACTTAATTGCGAAATCAAGGAGGAGCAGACAGGCTGGGAGGAAGGGAGCCCACGTTTCATGTACATTTGACGAAGAGCAATTGTGTGAGTGGAAATTATTACAAGGCACAAAAAGTCAATGGAGTATAGGGCTGAGACAGCTGAAATGTGCAAAGTTGGAGCGCTCATAAGGATCGGATTGATACAAATCGGACCTGCTGTAATGCAATGCTAATATAATATAGTCAAAACAGTAATGGGGGAAGAAAGCAAATCAGTGATAAGGAAAATAAATGGCTTCCCAAAAGAAAGACATCGTATCTGAGACACTAACCTGCACTGGGGCAAGTTAGCTGTCACAAATGCACTGGCGGGTCTGGATTTAACTGGCAGCACTAACGACCTGCAGTCACTTAGCACAATGTGTCCTAGTTGCTTCTTGCAGAGGAGCTTAGTTGTTTTTCCTCTGGTATCCTTAGCACCTTTGGAGGTGTGGATGTCTGTCTGACGGCTCAATTTACAATACTCAATTGAGAGCATACACTATGGGTAGAGAGGAGGCAGGGAGCAGCTAAGGCGATATCGATCCAGTGATCTAGAAATCCATAGGGATGAAAGGGGAAAAAGATCTTCCAAGAACCAGAGAAATTGGAGAGGGAAAAGGTCAGATAGGTTATCTAATCCTCTGCTGGTGCAGGACTGTTCCCATCCGTCCTTTGTCCAGTCCAGTATTATATGACTCAAGGCATGGTGCTTCCATCATTTCCATGGGGAGACTATTCTGCAGGCTAACGGCTCTCTCATGTTAGGATTTATTTCTTGGTATTCAGTCTAAATTTCCCTTTGCTTAGGTGCGGCCTATTCCTTCTAGTCATAAACCCCCCAGAACATCTTAAACAATTCCTTTCCCTCCTTCAGACACTTGCATTGGAAGGGCTGGTGGTTTTATTTATGCAGGCAAGCCCATGGTGATGTATCTGACTTACCTGTCTATAGATCTGTCCAGGGACTGGCAGCTCCCAGAGAGTGACTCATCAGGACTGATGAAAGGTTCAAGCATCTTTGGACAGCAAGGAAAAGGGAAAACATTGACACAACGTGCTGTAAACCCTGAATCGGAAAATCCTAATAGTCTGCCTTAGATAATCCTCCAGATCCTCAGCAGGTGTAAATCAGTGACTTACAGCAGTGGAGGGTCTGGCCCTGTACATCTGTTACCCCGTCCAATAGGGGATCTCAAAGCATTTTGCAAACAAATTCATTAAATCCTCTGACACAGTAGGGATGGAGATTATTCTTCTTCTCAATTATTATTTACCGATAGGGAAATCGAGGCACAGGGATTAACGTCCTGATTTCTGAATGTGTGCAGAGTCAGGGGGAGCTCCACATTTTCAGCGCTTTTGAAGGTCAGGGCATACGAGACTTGCCCAAGGCCACCTGTTAACCCGGGGCACACCCAGGAATAGAACTCTGGCCTCCTGACTCCCTGGTCGCTGCCTTTAATCACAAGCCCACCCTTCCCCTCTGTTGGTAAAGGGCTAACAAGGAGGTTAGATCAAGGAATTTACTCTGCTCTCCCCAGCTCAGCGAGTCAATAAACGCTGTATTTGCGTGGGCTCCTGGATGACACATTTTACTAGATTGTGTTAATTATATCTGATTGTTAACAACAGAGTTGTTCTCCTAGGTGGCTTAGGGAACCACAAAGGCTACACACACTTCCACTACCATGGCGTTTTCTCCATGCCACCCAGTGGTGTTATAACAACAATCCCACTTAGTCCTTTTCATCTACAAGACACTTCACAACTAAACTCACACACACACCCCAGCACCCCTGTGGGGTCGGAGCTAGGCCCGGCTTTCAGAGGGGGGAAGCTGAGGCCGGGAGGCTAAGCGACTTGGCCAGAGCCATGGAGTATAGCAGGCTTGGAGTGGGATTAGAAGCCAAGGAGTTCCTCAGGCCCCGTGCTATGCTCAGGGTACTAGAGCATGCTTCTCTTTCCCTGTGATGTTTCTATGGTTACAGCTATTTAACTGGCTGCCATGGCAACACTCATTTGTTTTGGTAGGAGAGTCCCAATGGAAACAGTAACTCCCCCCCCCTCCCTTCACACGTCTATCCCAAAGACTGATGCATTGCAGCAATCCAGCCAACGAGGAGATCTCCGTCCTTTGAGGCCCATTGTTGCCACCCCTTGCGATGGCCACAGAGGGTCAGTGGAGAGCAACGGGAAAGTCCCTAGTGTGCAGTCTGTCATTCCCTGGATCTCCACGCTCCCACCACTAGTAGGCCAGAGTTACAACCCCCAATGTCTCCTGGGCTGGCCCTGGGGGTAATAACTACAGGCAGCCAAGTCACCAGAGTGCAGCCACCTCTTGGGGGGGTCGGGGAGGTGGGAGAGGGGCAGTGGCCGGCCCACTGTACACTGCTGGTGAGAGCCAAGACTGGAACGTAGGAGTCCTCAGCTCAGCAGTGAAAGCATGGGGTCAGATCCTCAGCTGGCATAAATCAATGCAACTCCATTAAAGTCAATGCCCACATGCTGACTTACATGTGCTGAGGATCTTGCTCCTCCCTTCGCTTTATCTAACCCTAACGAATGCAGCTCAGAAACCATTTACGAACAGTCCAAGCCCAGGGTTTGGCTGCTCGGCGCACAAGACATCTGTGCTCAGCTGCTGCCAAGGCTCCCCCAGGGACTGTGTTCAGTTTATTAATGGCCATATAACAAACCTTTGAAAACATAACTTTGTCATGGAAACCCTGGCCCAGCCTTCCCGCCTGTGTTGCTAGCAAGGGCCACGATAACGCAGCGGACACACTTCTTCCCCCTCTGTCCTCTTTGGTGGCAGTGTAAGAGCATCCTATTTCTGAAGACATTTATCCCCTTCTTGACATTTTGAACCTTGTCCAGAACGTGGGATAAGAAAGGGCAGCACCGCATCCCTCCCACGTGGCCAGTGCTCACCGGGGCTGCGTTTTCAGTTTGCAGGGCTCTAAGGCCCTGACCCTGCGAGGTGCTCCACGCGAGCAGACCCCGGCACCCACAAACTGTCCCATTGACTTCATTTGGGCACCAGGATCCATCTGCATGGGGAAACTTGCAGAATCGGAGTAGAGCGGAAGGAGTGGGGCATAAGTTGCTTTCCCCTACGGCTGAAAATAGTGGGGCCAGGAACCATATCTGGAGCTAACACGGATGTGGGAAGCAGGGAGGACAGCTCAGCACTTCCACCCCCTCTGCAATCACAGGGAATGCCCTGGGATGCTCTCACATCGTCTCAGCCCCGGCCCATGTTTGTCATTCTGGGGGACCATAATTAAGGTTCTGATTGCTAACAAAAGCTATTTGCACCATATATTCCCTAATGGTTTGGATACGTAAATGTGGTTTCTCCATGGTTACATATACCCCCAATGGCCTATAAGCTTCTGTGATGTACTTGCTTATCACAGGCGACGTATTGCAAAAAATCTTATGACCTCAGGTCAAGCAGTTGTACTAAGCTAAGCTTTCTCCTAGACCTTGCTTAGACCTCAGCCTGTTGCCAAGTTGAAATGTCCTCTGACCTGCCTTTCAGCGTCTTACATTACTGAAAGCAACCTTGGCACATAAAAACGGAAACTGTGCTTGCCCCTACTGGATCGGGTCCTGGGTCACAGGTCAACACCTAGTAACTCTCCATTGCTCCACCTCTGGAGTAACGGAGCTCGCCTTGGGGGTTGTAACGATCTGATTTGCTGAATGCTGGCGATACTCAGCTCACACATGCCAGCTCCACTTACATTCTGGTCCATAATCTCAGGGATGAACTCCCCTTCACTGTTAATACTGGTGTAGGAGCCCTGCCGAGCGATCTGCTGCTGTTCTTCAGGAACGCTCCCCGGGGGTGGAGAACTCCGGCCCGTGTGCAGGGAACCTACAAACACAGACAGAATCGCTTGTAAAGAAGAGAAGGAATCGTCACTGCCCGGCCCTGGTGCTTTTTGCTAGACCAAGCCTGAGCTAGACTCCAGAGCTGACTGATCTCTGGGGAGGAAGGGATGCAGGGCCTGGAGAATCCATGCTACCATTCAGATCATGGGGTCAAAGGTTTTCGGAGCAGGCACTGTCTTTTTATCTGTGTGGGGCTGAACAATGCCTACTGGTGTGGGGCCCCATTGCCTGGCTGGCACCCCTAGGTGCAACTGCAGTACAAACAACAATACTAACACAATACTAAAGGAATAGGTTTCTAAAGCTTAGCTGTAATACCCAGAGATGAGCACAAACACAAACCTCTGACCCACAGGTCCCCTGAACACTGGGGCAGTTCAGCCCTGCATCGAGTTATGGTGGCTAATAGGGAAAGTCTGATGCTCTTGGAAAATCGACCGCTCTCTGCTTTGTATGCGTTTGCTGGGCAACACTGGACAGCCACATGCACCAATGAGATGCACGTTAAAAACCAGCTAAAAAAATACCCAGCCCCTCTCCTGCTGACCTCTCCCTCCTGATGCTTCCCTAAGCTCAGAGGTCCTAGAACCAAAAGAACTTTGGGATGGAAAAGATCCAGATAAATGATCCGAGTGGTCCCTTCTGGCGGTGGATCTATGGCTCTATGAATAGGCACCTAGTCCATGTCCTACTTGATGCAGGGCTGCCCCCTTCTGTTCACTTATTAGACCCCAATACTGTGACTGACTCTGCACTCTCAAATCTCTGCAGCCACACGGTGCCCCACTGAAATCAGTGGGGCTCCTCATTAGCACAGAATCCACCTGCATGCATCTCACTGCAGCCCTGATCCTGCAATGTTTGGTCCAATCTAATTTTAAACGTCCCAGGTGATGGGGCTTCTCCCTTTCCCCCTGGGAGACAACTCCAGAGCTTCACAGCTCTCGCTGTCCGTTTTTCCATTTTGTCCCATTATTTCCTGAGTCACGGTAAGCAATCCCTCCACAGCTTTAGTGCTCGCTCACACCATTCCAATATCTGCAGACTATTCTCATGTACCCTGGCTTAGCCATCACTTGGCCAAGCTGCACAGATGTAACTCTTTAAATCTGTCCTCGCTCCTCCCCTATCTTTGTCGCATTCCACAGAACTCCCTCCAGACCATCAATATCTTTCTGGTAACAAGATGCCCAGGGCTGAATGACTATTCCAAGTGTAATGCACCAGAGGAGGATCTATCCGATCCCTGTCCCCAGATGTGATGCCAATGCATCCCAAAACTGCACTGGTCTTTGTTATCAGGGCTGATTCAAAGCCAATTTGATATAAGATCTGTAATAATTCACTGGTGTTTCATAATGGGCCAACTTCATCTCTGGTGTAACTCCACTGACTTCAGGAACCCTCAGAGTCTTTGGATGTCCTTCTCCTTTGTTTTAAACAGATGTAAATCAGGAGTCACTCCCCTGAAGTGCTAGAGATCACCAGATCAGGCTCATTGCATTTACATCTGGGATACATTTGTTCCACTGTAAAAGCAGCACTGGGGGTGGGGGGTAGCCAGTCCAGATCCCTTATTAGGATTTGAAAAATAGTCATATGGTTTTGAGACAATTCTCCCCCCCCCTTCTTTTCTCCTCACAGATTTCCTACGGGAGAAGTACACTGTGGAAAAAAACCCAAACCAAACAAGAAAGAACTAATGCCAAGACTCAGGAGAGAAAACACCTCCAATTATTACAGATCTCATATCGAATTGCCTTCAAACCAGCCCTAATAACAAAAACAAATGGGAAGTCCAACGCAGTCTCTTTTCTCTTTAAAACAAGAATGTAACCATGTAAGATCTCAGTTTCCTTGAATAAATCAGATCCACAGTATTATTAGTCAATTATTTGTTTAGCACTGCTGTAGAAATAAATGCAGTCCCTGCCCTGAAAAGCATATAGATTTCACACACTGTGATTGTTGTGTCTCAGTTACATTGCGAATTTCTTTTATTACCTCTATTGCAAGATAGGGCTTTGTGCTGTTGCTACCATTTCTCTCTCCCCTACAGGGTTCTTTCCTACAGGAGTCTAAGGCCCTGATCCTGCAAAGATTTACATACCCTGAGTTTAACTTTAAACATGGGAGTAGCCCCCATTGAGTTAAACAGAACTGCTTGCAAGTATAAAGTCTTTGCATGATTGCATGCAAGTCTTTGTAGGATCAGGGCCCTAGTATGTATAACAACCCCTTGCGATGGCATTTACGGACCCCACCCGGAGACTAAGGGAGGGAGGGAGCAGTACCAGGCCAAAAGGGCCCTGCCCCTCAGCAGCAGCAGATTATGCTCCAAATAGAGGATCTGCAGAGAAGGGACTTCAGTCAAGCAGGGAGGGAAAGTGAAGGAGAGGCTGGCTAACAGGAGGATCGCAGTTTGCATCTTCTGGGGACAAAGCGATCCACAAGAGAGGGTCTGGACTGGGGGTAAGACTCAACCAGAAGGGACCCTTTTCCCTCCCCACTGAGGGAGAATAACTGGACACTAAGAGGAGAGCTCAGGAATGCTCAGTTAACTGACTGAGCTGCTGGGACTCATTGGGGACTCCTGGCTGGAGGAAAGCAGGCTGAGACTATGTCCCAGAGCAAGAGAGAGCACCCCGGGGAGGCTGGTCAGGTGCACCAGGAAGAGGTGAAAGACATTCCAGGCCTCTCCCCCATGGGCCCTGATGGGGAGGTGGCCTGGGTCCCCCTACTTCTCACTCCCCCCCACATCTGTCTGGGAGGACTCCTGAGCACTGGGAAATCGACAAGCCACGGCCTGCAGACCAGAGTGCAACTCACTACAGGGTGGAAGGACTGTCGAGCCATGGCCTGCCCACTAGGCCTGCTGGCCTCTGAGTGAAACCCGCTTCACTCCTATTGACATAGGACAGCTCTGTTTGACCTTCCAGGGTGATGCCTTCTGCCACCAGATTCAAGGGGGATAAGAAACCTGACCCACTCTTCCAGGCTAGGCAGTAATTTGGATGGAGGGGCCTCTCACTGGAGAGGAGCTTGGTACGGATTGGGCTAGGGACCCTTTATGGCAAGACTGTCCCAGTGGATAAAGTTCAGAGGAGCTGATAGGAACGGCTCATCGTTTGACACCTACAGCGGTGGTGTGTATTCCAAGGCACCAGGCATTTCTCTGCAGCCCTTGCTCTGTGTCCCTACACCTTCTTCTTTGGCTGAATTGGAGAAGTGGCTCGAGGCTTGGGAGTAGGGCTTTCTGGGCAGAGGGAGGGCCCTGCAGTGTCGAACTCTCTACTCCCAAGGATCAGGTGGAGCCTGATCTAGCCACCTTCAGAGCACAGTGCAGCACCAGCACTCCCCCCGTCAACGAAGCCAGAGCGCCACTCAGCACCCCTGCGTTTTATTCAGCGTGGGACGAGGATGGAAATGGGGGCAGGTGGGTTGTGATCCACTAATGACAGAAATTATGTTGTCTAATGTATCTATAGGACTCAGATAGTACAGCGAGAGACCTTAGACAGATTAGGTAACCTAACCTTCATCCAGAGAGACGGAGAGGGAGGGGTAGATAGATGGAGAGATAACTCAGGCCTTGGGCTGGCCCAGCACACCTGTACAGGTTGCTCAATAAACCATACACCTGTAAAGGCAAGATAGAAGGTGGAGTACCACTGCTCTTTGCACTGGATTTCGGGTGCTGAAGAAACAACAGCAGTGCCAGGGACAGAGATTAGGTGCCCTAGAAGCCATCCTACCAGGCTTTTCCTCCACCTCTTGAACTTGAAGCACTAATTCCGTCTCTGCCCTGCTCAGATACAGCAGGAAGGAGCAGGCACTCTGAAACATTAGCTTACAACAAAATCCGAACTCTTGGGGCCTGATCCTCAGCGGGTGTAAATCAGTGCAGCATCACTCAAGTCAACAGGCGACTTGCACCAGCTGAGGATTTGGCCCTGAAGATTCAGCCCAGTTGAGCTAATCTGAGAGGGGAGTGAGCTAGGATCTCCCTCTGTTTTACACACAACATAACAAAAGGCTATTAGCTCGGGGCTAGAGTACAGCATGTCCTGAGCAGGGCCAGCCAAGCCAGCATGGAGATTCTGACAGCCACTCCTGGCATTTGCAGGGCTCTTCCATGTTCCTTTCCATTCGGGTTTTTTTTAAGAACTTTTCATACAGCATGTGCAGAAAGTTTGTGGTGTTGCACGTACGGCTAGATCCCCCAGTGCCAGGCTTGGCTCCCCTCTGCCTAAATGTTCTCTGGTTTAATTCTCCCTCTGCTTAAGCAGGTCCCAAATCTTTACCAACTGCTTATCTGACAACACACCCTCCCCTGGCTAAGCAGAGATCCAGAAAAGAAAGTATGTTTCTATTCGTTTAGAAAAAGATGGGTCGTGATTGCGAAGGGATCATCAAGCACTGCCTACGCTCACAGCTGCAAGCTCCAGAAGCGGAGGGCCCAGCCCTGGGCCGATGTCGCCACAAAACAAAACAAGGGACGTTATGCAAAGATCTGATGTTCATTAGAGTCCCAGCTGTGCCTCAGGGGCTTGGGATGCAGCAGCAAAGGAGTCCAGGGTTTAAGGAGAATGAGGATATGCGGAGATTAATAAGACTGGGGCTTTTCAGCTTGGAAAAGAGACGACTCAGGGGGGATATGATAGAGGTCTATAAAATCATGACTGGTGTGGAGAAAGTAAATAAGGAAGTGTTATTTACCCTATCACATAACCCAGGAACCAGGGGTCACCAAATTAAACTAATAGGCAGCAGGTTTAAAACAAACATAAGGAAGTACTTAGTCACACAACGCACAGTCAACTTGTGAAACTCTTTGGCAGAGGATGTTATGAAGGCCAAGACACTAACAGGGTTAAAAAAATAACTAGATAAGTTCATGGAGGACAGGCCCATCAATGGCTATTGGCCAGGATGGGCAGGGAAGGTGTCCCTAGCATCTGCTTGCCAGAAGCTGGGAATGGGCGACAGGGGATGGATCACATGATGATTACCTGTTCTGTTCATTCCCTCTGAAGTACCTGGCATTGGCCACTGTCGGAAGACAGGATACTGGGCTAGATGGACCATTGGTCTGACCAGGGCCGGCTTTAGGCCAATTCAGCCGATTCCCCTGAATTGGACCCCGCCCCTAAGAGGGCCCCGCGCCCTTGCCGCCAGCAGTACGCCCTATAAATAGCCGCTGGAGCCCTGCCGCTTCCCCAGGGCTCCCGCGACTATTTAAAGGGCCGGGGTGGTAGAATCAGGGGAGCCCCGTCCCTTTAAATAGCCCCCAGAGCCCTGGGGTAGCGGGGGGCTCTGGGGGCTATTTAAAGGGCCGGGGCTCCAGCTGCCTCTGCCGCCCCGGTCCTTTAAATAGCTGCGGGAGCCCCGCCGCTTCCCCAGAGCTCCCGCGGCTATTTAAAGGCAGATCTTCTGTATCAACAGAATCGTTTACTAAGCTCCAATCAATCACATCTCCCTGTTATCAGCAGTGGGGTTGCACAGATGGAAGCGAGGCCAGGACTGGAGTTGTGGTTCCTTTGTCACTGACAATGACCTGCAAGGAGGGATATGCTCTGACTTGACTCAAAAGTCAGGCTGACTCTACAAGGCAGACAGAAAACACCTTCCCATCTCCCCCCCGCCCGCAAACCAGTAAATTGAGCATTTTTTGGAGACAGAATCATTTAGAACACCCCCCAAGTTGCCATGTTCACAGAGTTGCTTTGCAGAACAGAATCTCCCTTGAAAATATACCTGGCTCTGGTATGGAGGGGCGACTGCAGCTCCACAGTTAAGGCTGAGGTGAGATTTCCCCTTAACCTCACTCACCTCAGTCAACACTGAAGCAAACACAAGGCAACATTTTGCAACTGGAAGTGAAGGACAATGTAGCCAAGTGAAATGCCAATTATCTAAGCTGGAATTTGGCCAGGGCACCAGGCTCAGTAATATCCCTACTGGTGGAAAATACCATGGAGTTGTTAATGACCCGGGATGATCAGAATGTCAGGGTTACACCTCATCTGAAAAAACAGCCCCTCCATCCAAGCAGGGACTCCTACCCCCACTGAAGCATACTGACTCAGAAGGAAAAGAGCAACCTGCTGTATTGCTAACACCTCCATGGAAGACCCAGGCACTGCAGCAAGGGGTCTCTCCATACTTGTGTTGACCCAGAAACTGACAAAGTTCCAAACAGAGTTAGGATGGCCTTCTGGTAAAGGCAGAGGCCTGGTTCTCAGGGGATCTCTGTTCCAATCCCAGTTCTGCAACAGACTATAAGCCAGTGGTTCTCAACCTATTTATCATTGTGGGCCTGTATTACCTGGGCCACACATTGAGAACCACAGCGCGCCCCCCTCAGACACGCCCCCACAGACCCCTATGCCCAGAGACCCCTCCACAAAGT
This sequence comes from Platysternon megacephalum, assembly GCA_003942145.1. NCBI lineage: Eukaryota > Metazoa > Chordata > Testudines > Platysternidae > Platysternon > Platysternon megacephalum. Next base: position 3,253,165 of record QXTE01000138.1, read on the forward strand.
GGGGCCAGGAATGGAGCCTTGGGCGGGGGGCCCGGCGGCAGGGACCCTGGGCCCTGTTGTGTGGGGCCGGGCGGCAGCCACAACGCAGGGCCGGGTGGCAGGGCAGCCGGGCGGCAGCCTGGACCCCGACCCCAGGGCAGTCTGGCAGCCCTGACACCAATCCCAGACCTTCTGTGGGGCCGGCCAGGCCGGCAGCCCCAGACCCTGACAGACACTCTGTGGGGCCGGCAGCCCCAGAGCCCGCCATGCGGGGCCAGCCGGTGTCCCCGACCCCATCGTACCGTGCCCGACCCAGTGGCACTGGGCGGTCAGCTGGGTTGAGAACCGCTGCTACAGGCTATACACTGACTCTCTCCGTGCCCTTATTCCTGCAGACCTAATAATACTTCCTTTGCCTGTCTTGTCTACTTAGACTAAGCTTTTCAGGGCAAGGACTGGTGTGGTCTCTTACTATAGGTACGCACAGTACAAAGCACAGTGGGACCCCATCTCGGTTAGGGCCTGTAGATGCTAGTGCGATACAAATAATAATAATAATAATAATAATAATAATAATAATAAAAGCCCAAGGTGGTATGGCCTTAAATCTGAGTGAGTGCCCCACATAACTAGAATCCTCCCATTAGCACAGCTACATGTGGGATCAATTCTGCCATCTGCACGCACACATTAACTCCCAATGCCATCACTGGAATTTATGGGCATGTGTTAACAGTTTAACATGCCCCAAGAAAAGAAGCAGAGATGTTATTCTGTTTAAGTACAAAAAGTTCCTACTGAGGCTTTGTGCAATAACATGTATTAACGCATGTGTTTCATTCAGATTCATCCAGAGACTCTGCCAAGCTTTGGGCAAACACTCAAGAGCAGCATGAGCTAAAAGAACCCTGGCAAATAAACATGAGAGAGCCAAATACAGATCTTGTATATGCACACACAGCATCCTTGACTTCCACAGGCCTTGTGCATGGCTGTTCTGGGGTAGAATTTGACCTAATATAGGAGAACATCTCAAATAAATCACTGTGCAATATTTCAACAAGCTGCAGCCTATATTGTCTGACAGCACATAGCATGTGAGTGAGAAATGATAAATCCACAGGAAGAGGTATCCTTTTGTTGCAATGGTAAAATCCTTTAGCACATAATATTGCAAGTTCTCTGGAGCAGGGGGGTGGGGTCCTAGCACAGTGGGGCCCTGATCCAGACTGGGATTCTGGCACTACTTCTATATATATTAAATAATCATTTGGATTAAACCAATAGGGCTCTCTAGAAATTACATTATAAAGTAACCCATAGAATGTAGTGGAGAATGCTCTTCTCTGCACAGAATTTTTAAAGCAGCCTATAGAATGTAATAGAGAATTATATTCCTGGTATAAAATTCTCTGTGCTGGTTTACTAGATCTATACAAAGTATACCATCCTCTATTAAATCCTACGAGATTTTCCATAAAGGTCTTATTAACTATCAAGAGGAGTCTAACACCACCACTTTTCACCAACGATCTCAAAGTACTTAAAAAGAGGAGTCATTTCAGAGACAGAAACCGAGGCAGAAAGAGATGAAGAGACTTACCCAAGGCTACCCAAGTCTGTGGCAGAGCCAGGAACAGAAACCAGGCCCAGTAGGTGCTGCACATGTGGACTGAGGGCCAGAAGGCTCGTGGCCAAGTGTTCAGAGGGGGTAGGACCTCAGCACTGGCTGAAGACTAGCAATTGGAGTGTAAAGGATGTTCTGTTTCATTTGAGTAGCACTTCACACACATTCATTCTCACAACAACTCCAGGGGGGCAAGTACCGTACCAGGAATCCCCTTTTACCATGTGGAGCAAGAGAGGTTCAGAGGCACATCCAGAGTAACAAAAGGACACAGATTCTCCTCTCACACTGGTGAAAATCTAGAGCAACTGCACTGAAGCCAGCAGAAGTGAGAAACGAATTACTGGTTTCATCCCAGGGGCAGAGCTGGGATTAGAACGCAGGAGCTGCCGAATCCCAGCCCACTCAGCCCCGTAATTATTTCCTTCTTGTTGACAGAAGAGAGTGAAGCCGAAGGCAAAAGTAAAGAAAATGGGAGAGAACAGTTAATGCAAAGGTTTGAGAGGGCCTGACTTCCTCGGGTTCTGTCCCAGGCCTCGATCAAATTCAGCAGCACTGAATTAATTTGAATCCTCTACAACTAGATATGTTTTCCCTTCGAGTCTGAAACCAGGAACCTCTGCACTTCCCCTAGCTCTTAAGCAAGATAACTGACAGCGCTTCTCTTGGATCCAGGCAAGGCAGCAACGAGCACATGAGCTCAGCTGGCACAACCTTTCCTCTAGGCCGAGGCCCAGACACTAGCCGTACTGAGCCTTCAGTACACTGGCCAGATGTAAAAATGTCAGGAGACAAGAATAAACCACAGGGATGTGGGGTACAGCCAGCCTGCGAAGAACCAGTGCTGGTGTGCAGTGAACCTGAGCGCATCGCATTTCACTCACCTGTTGAATACTTCCGCGTCCTCTCAGCGTCTTTATACAGGGACCCCATGATGTCGCCCATGGACTTGGATATTCTCATCTCATGCTGCTTACTGTTGTTGGGCTGGAGGAACTACGAATCAAAGGAAGCGGTTACACTCTGCCCCAGGGCAGGGGTTTGTACCTTTCCAGACATTCCCATGAAAATGACATTTGGTGACTATCACCATGTTTTCTGGTTACCAAATGAACTGAATCAGAGAGACAAATAAATAAATAAATAAACAAACACTACTACATATTAATCTAATATCATAAAAGACAAATCAGATCTCAGTTAATAAGGATAAATAAAAATATGAAACAGGACTTATAGTTTGTTTCTGGTAGCACCTACAACTTATTTCCAGACAGAAAAGGGAGGGTCCCTGCCCCAAAGGGTTTACAATCTCAGGCCAGTGGCGCCGGGACCAGGGGGGCTCTAGCCCTCCCACTTTTTGAAAGGGCCAGGCCCATCCACTTTTACCTGGGGTAGACCATGCCCTCTTCCCATCCTCTTCCCTCCGAAGCCCCATCCCCCGGCCAAGCCAGTGTGCAACCTGGTCGGGGATCCCGGGCAATTGTGGGAGCCGTGCGGCCCCTCCACCTGCCCGCCATGCGGGACGGCTGAAAGCGGTCCCCGGCCCATGTCCCGGCCCATGTCCCCGCCCAGCCCAGGGCAGGTGGAGGCGGAGCCAGGGTCCGCGACGCTGCACCGACTCACCACAGCTGCCCACGCCACTCTTCCCAACCTGGCTCCGGCTGGGGGGGAAGGGGGAGGCCTTGGAGCCGCAGCTTGGCCATGGTAAGAGCCCCGTGGGCAGCCGTGGGCCCTCCACCTGCCCTGGACAGGGGGGCCGGGGGCTGCTTTCGACGGGCCCCCTGCACTGTGGGCAGGTGGAGTGTCCGCTGCGGCTCCCCACTTCCAGCCGCACTGCAGCTCCAAGGCCCCGCCCCCCAGCCAGAGCTGGGTTGGGGAAGAGCCACACAGGCAGCTGTGGTGAGCCTGGGTCCCTCCACCTGCCTGGGGCGGGGGGGGGCCCTGGGGACGGGGACACGGGCAGGGGACTGCTTTCCGCCCACCCTCACCTCGGACAGTGGGACGGGGCCTCCAGGGGAAGAGGAGGGGCAAGCCGTTGGGGAAGAAGGGGAAGGGAAAGGGGAGGAGGCCTCATCTCAGGCCCCGATCCTTCAGTCAGATCCAGACCCCTGCAAACACCATGGATTTTAATGAAAGTCTGTGCAGCGTAAGGGCCCATCCGTATGGATCCAATTGCAGGACTGGGACTTGAAAGGGAAACTGACAGCCAGCCAGACAAAGGGGTAAGGGAAAGGGGAACAGCATACCCAGTGAGTAAGGTGGTAACTGCCACGTCTGGGCAATATGGTGCTTTAACAACACCGTGCTGGTGAGGTTTTTTGGTAAAATACGTAGATGGCCCTCAGGAATCCTTGCCCCTCACATGCAGTTAGATCAGAGCGTGTACAATTATATATTACAAGGGGGAGCTTATTATGTTCTCTTCTCAGAAGGTGCTGGAGTAGAAGCCATTGGCCAGCTCTGTTCCACACTGGAGTGCACCTGTACCCCACCCTAACTCAGCTGCCCTGTCCTAGCAGCAGCGATTTCTGCGGCTGCAATGCTCCTGCAGTCATGCGCGTCTACAGGCTGGCCAGCAGGAGGTGCCCAGGAATGAGATGAGGAAGGAAGGTCTAATGGCTAGGGTGCTAGCCTAGGACTTCAGAGACCCAGTCCAACTCCCGGCTGAATTCCCTATTTTGGGGGTTCTATCCAGCAAGGTTCTGAGTACTTGCAAAAGGTGCAGAGCGCTCTCAGGTCCCCTTAAAGTCAATGGGAGCTGAGAGCAATCAGCACCTGCCACAGGCCCAGGCCCTTTATGAAATGGACAGTGTCCTATGACCGTATAGCTGTCCCTTGACACCATGCACAGAGAACATGCTTAGGGCAGCACGGCACATGCTTTGGCAGGATGCACCTGCACACACCTATCGAGCCAGACAGTGCTCCTCGGCAGTACGCCCAGCGTGGGCAGGTTCAGTGTAGTAGGCAGACGTGTAGAGCCACCCTGCCCCAGGGAAGGTTGGTGCACGTCTGAGCAGCCTGGTGTGCAGGGGGACTATGCAGTCTGCAGTATCCTGCAGGACGGAGCAGTTTGAGCCTCACCCTGCCCCCCTGTGGGGTGTCATCCTGGATCACACAGAGGGAACAGTCCCAATTCTGTCCCAAGTGCAGAGGCTGCAATTGCCCTGGCTGCTGTGCAGTGTGTGTAAGGTGGGGAGAGAATTTATTTTGCTCTCTCTGAAAACCCATGCAAGGGCCATGACAATCTGGCCCTGCATGACCATAGAGCGACGCTGCTATCCCAGGGTCCGCTTGCAGGATAAATGGCCTGCCACAAACACACCCCTCTGGGTCACACAGGAGTCCCCTGGAAGATGCATGGCGTGGATGTCCTGTCACAGGATATACACTTGCCGTCTGTCTCAGGAATCTATAAGGCACCTATTGCCATAGCGTCCAATCCTGCCTCGCAGAAAGCACTAAATTAAATTCAACAGCTGTGCCGGCAACAGCATTTACACCGACCTGCCGACAGGGCAGATTTCAGAGCAGAGACGTACGAGCGGAAGATGGTCTAGTGCCAACTCACACAGCTACGAGCAGACACCCCTAGGACAGCGTCTCTCCTTTCCATACAATAACAGCGCGACTCACTCTGCACACAAAAGAACAAAGCTAAAGGGCTCACGTTGGCTTTCCTTGGAGCCTTCACAAACACCCTCAGACTCTTCAGAGAAGGGCTAAGGTCCAAGTGCTCCACCGCTCGGTCCAAGTCTTCCTGGGATTTCAGTGGGATCAGGAGCTGGAAGGGATTGAACAAACACCCGTAGCACGGCAGGGTCACAAACTGGGTAAACAAAGGAAGCAAAAACTTCGCACCGCGCACAGAAGGCTTGGGAGGGAATGGAGAGTCTGGATGGAAAACAAAACCCAAGCACCCCTGAGCATTCAGGGGCTTTAACCTTTTCTTCCAAGATATGATCCATGGAGGAACGGGATAAAATTACAATAACAATGCTCGCAAAGAACAAAGAACGCGTGAAAGCCGCATCAATGATCCAGCCAGTGGGAAGGCCAGAGCGCTAAGAACAAAGCTTACCAGTCGTCAGAGGCTCCAAACTACTGGAATTACAGAGACCCCTGGCTGTTGGGGGTGATCTTCCTGGCTCCCCTTCTCTATGAGTCATTGGACCCCCATATGCGTCTGATACTCATCTTCAAGTCAACTGTGCACATGCTAACCAGCTACAGAGCTTGGGCTGCTCATGGGGACAAAGCTATGGGTGGGTGCTGCTCAGTCGTCGTGATCTAAGGCCTTGTCTACACTGGGCAATTCTTCACCAGTGATGCCAAAGTAGCTGCATCAGTACAAACCCCACGTGTATAAAGGCACAGCCAATAAAGCTGCAATCTGCACCAACACAGCTTACGCTGGTCTCAAGCAGGTATAGAATCATAGAATATCAGGGTTGGAAGGGACCTCAGGAGGTCATCTAGTCCAACCCCCTGCTCAAAGCAGGGCCTAATCCCAACTAAATCATCCCAGCCAGGGCTTTGTCAAGCCTGACCTTAAAAACCTCTAAGGAAGGAGATTCCACCACCTCCCTAGGTAACCCATTCCAGTGCAGAAACTGGACAGATACAAATTCAGTTTATATCATCCTAGCCTGTGCACACCAAGGGTTTGCACTGGTGCAGCTACCCTTGCGGCCGGGCACCAATGGGAACAATCAGGGAAAATCCCATGTGTAGACAAGGCCTAGCTCCTACATTTGAACTACGAAAATACCTCTCCCCACCAGAGCGACCGGTTCAGCTCCCAGTAGGCTCCATTTAGCCTTTTAGCTGAAGCAAATCCACCGAGTTTGCTGTGGGCAAGACAACACCCTGTCTGTGTGACACAGCTACAGGTCCCATGTTTGTTTGTTTGGGTAGGAGCCTGGATTTACCCCGGTGTCTTTAACCAGTATTTCTGCTCTCTCACATTGCTACGTGGTGTGTCCTGCTGTGCACGTTAGCTGCTACCCTCCAACCCCTAAAGTAGCTGCATTTCAGAGGTACCTGGTTAGTGCCCCTTTCTGTTAGCCTGGACCAAGGCTAAACATCTACTTCCCCCAGCCTGGGCGTGCTCCACCTAAGAGCAGTGAGCACAATGCCTACCTCAGGGGTCGGCAACCTTTCAGAAGTGGTGTGCCGAGTCTTCATTTAGTCACTCTAATTTAAGGTTTCGCGTGCCAGTCATACATTTTAAAGTTTTTTGAAGGTCTCTTTCTGTAAGTCTATAATATATAACTAAACTATTGTTGTATGTAAAGTAAATAAGGTTTTTAAAATGTTTAAGAAGCTTCATTTAAAATTAAATTAAAATGCAGAGCCCCCCGGACTGGTGGCCAGGACCCGGGCAGTGTGAGTGCCACTGAAAATCAGCTCGCATGCTGCCTTCGGCACCCGTGCCATAGGTTGCCTACCCCTGGCCTACCTCCATCTCCTGTAGGCTGCCCGGGGCACTGGCGCTGAATTCATCAAACAGACCACACCTTGAGTCTATGCGAGAACGCAAGGTGAACAGCAGCTCAGCCTTCCAGAGATGCAGCGCACCGATGACTCCCAGTAACTTCCTGTTGACTTTAGTGGGAGCTGCAGGTGCCCAGCACCTCTGGAACAGATGGGCCAATTGTTCATGTGATCATAGATCACCACCCAGGCAGCCACAGCAACGAACACCACCAGGTCAGATCAAAACCCACCCAGCAAAACGTTAGGAAAAACCACTTATGGCTCCTCACTGGAGACTGCACCTTATGTAGTGTTGCCTTGGGGGTCTGGCCCACAGGTAAATATATCACTGATTGTGCGCATGCAGTCTGGGATAAAGGCGGTAGAGCACACACAGGTGAATGGGAAGCTGTAGGCACTGGCCAATACAGCTGAGATCTCAGTCTGGGAACTGCTAGGGTTGCGGCAAGAGGCCAAGAACCACAGCTTTGCTACGTACGTATCTATCTTAGGTACTTACATGGCCCACGTTACCATAGTACAGATGGGGAACTGAATCACAGAGAGGCTAAGAACCAGATTTTTAGAGGTATTTAGGCATCTAATTCCCATTAAAAATCTAGGCCTAAATGACTTGCCCAAGGTCACACAGGAAGTTTGTGATAGAGCAAGGAACGGAACCCAGATATTCCACATTCCAGGCTTGTGCCCTAACCAGGGCCGGCGCAACCCATTAGGCGACCTAGGCGGTCGCCTGGGGCACCAACATTTGGGGGGCGCCGGCGGAATTTCGGGGGCGGGACCTTCCGCCGCCTCTGTTGGGGGCGGCATTTTGGGGGCAGGACCTTCCGCCGCCTAGAGCAGCGAAAAAGCTGGCGGCGCTCCTGGCCCTAACCCCTGGACCATCATTCCTTACCGATTCTAGCTGGGATGGATAGATCCATCCAATACATTGCTTAACCTCACTGAAGTCAATAGGAATTCTGCATGTGTGTCAAGTGGAAAAGCTACCCATAGTCTCTTGTAATCCCAAAACACTGATTATAATAAAGCCAAATCCTGCCCTCAGTTGTGGGTGCATGCAGGTTTATTGACTTTAGTGCAGCTGTGTAGCTAGGAGCAGAATCTGCTTCACGTTTAACTTCTGCCTCATTGCAAAATGCACAGGGCAACGTTCCATCCTTACACTCCCCCCGGTTTCCTCCAAGTGTGGAATTTGGCCCTGAACCCATCGGGTAATTCCATAACCCCCCTTCACCCAGCTCCTCACATATTTTCCAAACTGCATTCCCTCGGCCACTGCTTTGAACAAAATGTTCTGCAGGTCACCGTGTCTCCTTCCACTACCACATCATTAATCCATTCACAGGCCAGCCTGGGGACGCCAAAAGCATCAAGCTGAAATTGCCCTCCTCTGGAACAGCGTGAATGCAGTATTTAGCTTGGCTTTATGGATCACTCACGTCTGGCAAGTGGATTTTGCTCCATTTGGCATCCAGGCTGCTGTATACATGGATTCTGGGAACAGGGTTCTACGAGACACTAAATATAGCCCCACACGCGCACGCACACAGCCTAGGCACTAATTGGCAGGTTGCACACTCCGTAACCGGGCTGCAGCTTTGCTTCTTCTGTCTATAAACTGAGTAACTCCGATGACAGGTAGGAAAGTGAGGTAAACGTCACTGAGTGACGTTTACGAGCTTGCAAGTCCTCCCTTCTGCACTCGTGGATGGCATGCCTCATTTTCTACTGTGGGGGCTACTGGCCAATCCACTGCGCCTTACACAGATCTAAAAAAATAAATGAAAAGGGGTGAGACTTTTCACTTATTATTTATACTATAGTAGCACCCTGGGACCCTGTTGTGCAAAGTGCAGTACACACACACACGGGGACAGACCGTCCTTGCCCCAATTTAAATAGAGGAGACATACAAAAGGGGATCACAGTGGAAACAGGGGCCCAGTGAGGTGAAGCAATTTGCCCAAGGTCACACAACAGGACAGTGGCAGAGCCAGGAACAGAACCCAGGTGAAATGCGGCCACCTCTGGTGAGGAACGAAGCAACTGTTTAACAATGCTCAGGGATGTCACAGCTCAGATGAGGATAGACTACTACATCCAGCTGAAACCACAGTGGGAATTCGGACAGAACATTCTCATCCGAGTCAGAGTTCAACCAGGATACCGTCCGTATCCTGGTAAAAAGGGCCAGTCAATGGCCACAGACGTGGCTTCTGCATCTCATCTGACCGATGGCATTTCCAGTAACACAACACCCCTTAGCACTATGTTGGGATCAGCCCCACACACCACTCTGCATGCATTGGGCCAACCCCTCTGAAGCATCTGTAGCACTCCCAGAGCAATCCCATTGATTTCATTGCACCTGTGTCCACAGGCCTTTCAAAGGGATACATATCTCCAAAGCAGCCTGCTTGTCCCATTTACCTATTATGTCTTGTAATTGTGTTTGAACAGTGCTTAGCACAATAAAGGCCAACCTGTTTTTGGCCTTTAGATGCTACCACAATACAAACATTAAATACTAACAACATATAATAGAGGCAAGGTTCTGTCTGTGTATGAAGAAAAGGCCAAAGGCTGCTCAAAATGGAGTGGAGCTCCTCTAGATTTATACCGGTGTAATCGAGAACAGAATTTGGTCCAGAATACACTATTAGCCCAAACACGGTGTGCCAAGGACAGCCTTTCTGTAAGTTCTGTTTCATTGGTTTATACTATTTCCATGATAATGCTCTCGGATGCATAATGCCCTGTATATCAATGGGTGCAAATTCTCACACACGGAGACTATTTACAGAAAGAAAAAGAAAATCTAAGCCCATTCTTATGCTTATAATTATTTATTAGTTCTAAGGTAGCAGCATCCTGTGGCCTACTCAGGATCGTGCTAGGTGCTATGCAAATGCACAGGCAGGCATTCCCTAGCAGAGGGAACAGTATATTACATAAACTTCAATTTGTTCTTGTTGGAAGAGTCTTTCAGTGGAAAGAAACCTGGAATGAAGTGACTCACTCCTGCAGAATTCCATGCAGGCTTTTTCCGGCAGGGACTATCAGAGAATGCCCAAGATTAGAAAATGTGTAACGTTTCTGGCTACATTCAAAGCTGCAGCCTAGAGGGCCAATTCTGCCGTAGTGTTAGACATTTATCGTGAGCAACAGCAGCAGCATCGCTTGCAGAATTTGCACATGCAAAACCCAGGTGGCGTAGCAAGTTCAAATGGGTTCTGCACACGTCTGTTCTGTTATCTGACCACAAAAATCGCATAAGCAAGTCATTTATGCATGTAAAACTGTGCCTATGCAAATAGAATCCTGACAGAAACCCCATCAAAGACATGGCCCTACACGATGGGGGGTTTCTATTTGTTGGTCCAATCTCACTCTGCAGAAAAAGGAGGAAATGTGTTTTTCATTTGTACTTTAATTAAGGCCCCTAAATGATTGTTTTATACATGAGCAAGCAGGCTGCGGGTTTCTTTTGCTTTCCATTTCAAGCCAATGGGATGTGAATCAGACGGTCTAGTGGAGCTGGTTGTTTTTTATATTCTTGCAGAAAGTTTCCATGAAAACAAAACTTTTAGGTCAACTTTTTCTTCACAAGTTTTGGGGGTTTTGTCAAAAAAAACAAAAAACTGGAAACGCCCAAAGTTTTCAGGGTTCAGTTTTTCCAACAGAATCCTGAAAACTTTCATTGAAATTGGTCATTTCCCACAGATTTTTTTTTTTTTTTTAAACTAAAAGGCAATTTTCCATCAAAATAAAGATTTGAACAAAAATTCTGACCAACTCCACTATACAAGCAGGGCAGACTGCCTTAAGCACAAACCACCAGGGTCTGGGACTGTATGATCAATCCCACGGTCTGATCCTGCCTTCAACAGAGGGATCAGATGTGAAGGCAACTCATACCCTGCCCCTTCTGGTAGGGACCCCACAAATCATGGTATGCAATGGTATGTAAATAATGCCCTGAGATGCAGGACTGCAGATGACAAGATGATCATGGTTAAGGCTACGATTTAGTCACGGGTATTTTTTGTAGAAGTCATGGACAGGTCATGGGCAATAAACAACATATCACAGCCTGTGACCTGTCTGTGAAAAATACCCCTGACTAAATCTTGGGGGGGGGGGGGGGAAGGGACTGCTGGGGGGGGGACCTGGGGGCCATTGCTGGGAGGGGACTTGGGGGGTGCCCCTGAGGGCCGCTGCTGGGGGGCGGGGGCGGGCTGGGTCCAGCGGCTCCAGTCTTCTCCAGGACCGCGGCTCAGGCCACTTCTCGGGTGGTCCCCGGGGCCAGCTGCCTGGGGCCACCTGAGCAGCACCGGGGCTGCTCCAGCTGCCGGGCCGCCCAAGCTGGCTGCAGAGCTGCTCCAGAGGAGGCTGCTGTGACTGTCCCCAGGGCTACCTGAGCAGCTGGCCCCGGAGCTTGGGCAGCCCTGGGGTCAGCCACACCGGCCGCCACAGAAGTCACAGCGGTCATGGAAAGTCACCTAATTTGTGACTTCCGTGACACACACAGAGCCCACATCCTGGTACATTCAGTGCTTAATTTGTGCCAGGGCTGAGCCCCGGCACCTCTAGGCTTGGCAGTTCGTAGCCCTGGCAGCTCTGGGACTTGCCGCGTCTGCTATGAAAGTAAAAAAAAAAAAAAAATGGCTTGAGCCCCAGCACCACATTTGTTACAAATTAAGCACCGGATCCATTCCCTCAGTCCTTAAAAATCCATGAATCCACACACTGATGGCTAAGGATGATTGGGCTGATGCTTGCATTGGGCTGGAGCTTCTGCCACAGACACATACAGTGGGGAAGCGCTCAGTTCTAATGATAAGCTAACATGGCTTGGAGCTGGGATGCTACATTTAAATGAATTCAGTGCTGGCACTGGAGGGCATCAGGGCACACTTACCCACTGAACTAGCACAGCACAAGGGGTGAAAGAACAAGCTTCCCTATCATGTCAGCTGTCGCGGCGTGGGTTCAAGTCAGCCCAGATCAGCAATGACCTCAAATCAATCCCATCTGATGCCCCTTCAATGGAGCATATGAAACTAGTTTAGTGGCTTCAGCCTAGTTCCTAGCAAGAAGCCCACATTGCAGCCTCGAAAAAAGTGGGTATTAGCTGGCAGCCTCGGTTAATACATTACATACAAATAACGTTTGTTGGCAGCCTCAGCAGCAGCCCCTGGGATTCAGTGAACCAACCACTCCTCCAGCTGCCCCTATCAAAGCAGGCGCTTTGGTGGAGAAGGCTGTACTGCTGCTGATTGTGCTGTCCCCATCCTGTAGATAAGCAGAGGACTTAGTTCTCCAAAGCTGTCAGTCAGTTAAGTTCTGGGTTTTGTGGGCCCTCCCTCATCTGAGGGGGCAGACCATTTGTTCTGGGTCTCCACCCACCACCCCATACCTGTATTAAAGTCGCTCTGAGAGAGCCGAGTTAGCTACTGCTCCCTGTTTCGGTATCTAGACACAGCTCAGTCAGGGTCTTAACACCGAGCTATTGCACGCTAAGTAGGACAGAAAACATCAGGAAGGATTGTCCTCTTCCCCATCAGTATGTTCTGTCCCCAAATTAGAGGATTAGGAATAAACCACTATAAGTCTGAAACTGGGACCCTGCCAGGCTGTAAACACAAACAGCTTAGTACCTCATTGTTTGCATAGTGCAAATCCATCATCTGTCCAAAAGCATCCATGACTTTCTGTAGCACTTCTTTGAATTTGACTGGTCTTGGAAACTGGAGAATCCTGTACATACATACAGAAAATGAACAGCACAAGTGTCATGTGGGTACATGGGTGCCATGGTACTGGATTAGATGGCCAACTTTTTGGAGCAAGGACCCGTATTCTTATCCCATAAGTGCCTTGTTAATAAGTAACAGTGATCAATACCATGGGGTAGTTCATGGCAGTAAGCCCACAAGTAGCTTCCCTTCCCCCACACAGAACAGCTACAGGTGGCTGGGGAGCACAGACCCTGCTCTTTGCTAATGGGGTGCCCAGGAGGAATTCTGGCTGACCCCACCCAGATCCTTCTGAGGCTTCCAGCTGCAGCCTAACCCCTCTGCCCTCTCTATGGTGTACAGGTGCTACAACCGGCAGGATCGAGCCCAGCAGCACATCACCTCGATTTAGCAGCGGTGCCACCCACGGGGCATTGGCCAGTTTTCTTTGTGATCTGCCATCTCCGTGGCTATGAAGAGCGGTACTGAACTGCAGAAGATGGTTTGATTTTACATGGTGAGTCAGACGCCAGCCCGCCTTCAGACGCAAGCGCCCATTGACTTCAGACAGGTTGCATATCCGAGGGCAGGATTTGACCCCCTGTACTATGTGTGTATTATCTAAGCATCTTGGTTCGTTGTTAAGACTACGATTTAGTCACGGGTATTTTTAGTAAAAGTCATGGACAGCTCACGGGCAATAAACAAAAATTCACGCCCGTGACCTATCCATGACTTATACTAAAAACACCCCTGACTAAACACTGTTGAGAGAGTACCTTGGCGGCGGGGAGGGGCGGGGGAGCTATTGGGGGGGGGGGGTCGCCCCAGGGGGCCACTGCTGGGGACCGCCGGAGCAGCGGCTGCTCTGGCTGCCCCGGGGACTGCTGCTCGGGCAGTCCACGGAGCCAGCCACACCGCCTGAGCAGCGGCCGGTGTGGCTGTCCCCGGGGCCGCCTGAGCGGCTGGCTGCTCCAGCAATGGCCAGTGTGGCTGTCCCTGGGGCTATCTGCTTGGGCGGCCCTGGGGTCAGCCACACCGGCCACTGCAGAAGTCACTGAAGTTGCAGAAAGTCACGGATTCCGTGACTTCCACAACCTCCGTGACAGACACGGAGCCCTATTCATAGTGCACTAGTTATCATGCATCTTAGCCTGAGAGATCCTGACTCTCCAAAGTGTCCTGCTCTGCCACTGGACCCTCCAACAAGCTGAGAGCCTTCCACATAAACGTCAAGCAGGGAGGGCAGGCAGCCTTCAAATCACAACTGTGTTATTATGGGACCCGTGCCCAGAATCTGGTTCTCTCAAGTAAGTGCCACAGGCTACTAATCGAAGAATACACTCATGTGGGAGGCCTGAAGTCCAGCTAAATTCACCAGGGTTTGAGAATAAAGCTACTGGTGAGTGACATTTAATGAATCACAGTTGGGAACTAATCTGCCTGTTCACTAGTCCCAGGAAATACTTATGGCTGAATTCACAGGCCTCTCCCATGCCAAGTTCTCATTGCTTTCAATGGGAGTTACAATTGCAGGTGAGGGCGAGCAAGGGCCCTTTGCCCCCCTGCACCAAGGGAAATGCGGAAACGGGTCAGGAACGCACCTTTTTTCTCCATCATATTCAAACTTGATCCTGGCATTCCGCTGCTGAAAGAGAGGAAATCAGTTAGACTCACGGGATCTTGGGAGCTTATTGAAATGGATCTGATCCAAAGCCCGCTGCAGTCACTGGAAAGGCTCCCACTAAGTTCGGTGGTCTTTAGATCAGGTCCATTTAGGGCCACAATGCCTTCTGATTGTAAACTCAATAGAAGCCAAGTGTATGAATGGGAGCTCTGCGCTCACCTACCTGAGAACTGTACTTGGCCCATAATGTGATAAAAATAAACTTCTGCATAAATACATGGCAGCTCCACTGACCGTTAATTACTCACCCTTTAAAGCTACATCATTGATTAACTTAGTTTAACACCAACTTACATTTATGTAGGGTGAAATTTGCAAAAGCACTTAAATGACTTAGGTGATGAAGTCCCATTTTCAAAAGTGACTTAAGCACTCAAGTCTGATTGAAAGTAAATGGGACTTCAGCTCCTAAGTCATTCAAGTGCTTTGGAAAGTTTTACCCATAATGTCTTTCTCAGCAGAAGTTCTCAGAGCCTTTCATCAACTGAAATGAAGCCACCTGCAAGGTAAAGCTTAGCAGCTGTTCATAGTGCATAGCAACATAGGTAAGGAAATAAACCATACTGGATCCAATACTATTTTGGAACTGAGCTTGTAACATCCACCCAACTCTAGATGATGGTGTTAGCTTTTATTAATTATGGTATAACTTACAGAATCCAATCAAAACCGCAATCCCATTGCACTAGGCACTGTACATACACAGAAGTGACCTTGTCTTCCACCTAGAGGGCCCAGCTGAGATCAAGGACCCATTACACTAGGAGTCACAGACAGTCCCCACCCTAAAAAGCTCACAAGCAAGGCAGACAAAGGGTGGAGGGAAAGGAGTATTCTCCTCACTCCACTGCTGGGGAAGCAAGGCAAACTGTCCCAACCACGTAGTTCTTGAAAGTGGGTCTGCAGATTTCCTAGTCAACAGTTGCTGCCCTGCTCCTACCCTGTAGCTCATTACTAGCCAACTGAGCAGGAGAAACCATGAAACCTGAAGTTACATCAGGCCATGCTTCTCTGGCCCTGGTGGGAGGAGCATGTGAACGCTGATTGGTCAGGGCTTCCTATTTAAACCCAAAGAGGGGCACAGGAAGTTGTCTGCACAACTGGGCTCTACCTGGCTGCTATGTTGGGCCCCGCCTTCTTGCTTGACTCCTAGGCTATGTCTACACTGGCAATTAAACGACCAAACTTTTGTCTTTCAGAGGTGTTTTACACCCGCCCCCCGAAAGACAGAAGTTTTGCTGAGACAAGTGCCAGTGTGAACAGCATGTTGTCGGCAGGAGCACTCTCCTGCCGACAAAGCTAACCCCGCTCATTAGTGGACGTTTTTTGTTGGCGGGAGAGCCGACAAACAGCGGCTACACCGCATGACTTTTAGCGGCATGGCTGTGGCAACACAGCCCTGTCACTAAAAGCTGTGTCGTGTAGACAAAGCCCTGGATACTGCTTTCACGACCTGCTCCTGGTTACTGCCCTGTTCCTTATCCTTGTCTCTGGTCTCTGAATCTGGTTCCAAGCCGTGGCACGACTCTCTGACTTCGGCTCTAACCCCAATCGTAAGCCTGACTCTCTGACTCCAGCTCTGACCCATGGCCTGACTTCCAACTCTGACTCCTGCTCCAATCACTAGACCCAGTCACCTCTGTCTCGGCCCCAGCACACAGAGAGAGTAAGTGACTTGCCCAAGGCTGCACAGGGAGTCTATTGCAGAGCAGGCAACTCACTCCAGATCAGGGGCACCAGAACGGGGGAGAGGGGCATGGCCCCATCACTTTTTACCAGCCATAAGGGCGAGCGACAGGAGGGAAGGGGCAGGGAGGAGCAAGCGGGGGGTGGGGCTCAGCGGAAAAGGGGGCATGAGAATAGGGATTCAGGGGGAAGGGGTGGTGCAAGGAGGCAGAGCCACAGTTCGGATGCCGATGGCCCCCCCACTTTCAGGGACCTTCCAATGCCCCAGATCTCTGCAATTCCAGTGCAGTGCACAAAGCATACGGTCATCCTGCTACCCCCGTTCTCTCTCACCCTGCTGCACTTGGAACCACTTGGGTTCAAAGGGGGAAACCAATTAACGAGAGGAGTTTTAGTCCTATCCTCCCCACCCGTACACACTAAACTAGTTATTTTCTTTCCATTAGCAACAAATGTATTCCCCACCTCCCTTTGTGGGCGTAGCACTGATGAAGAATCAGTCGCATACTCCCTGCATCTGAAAAGGATAACTCCTGAATGGGTGGGTGACAACACTTCCTGAGCGTGTTTCTTATCTCTAACCCTGCATTTCCAGAGCATGAAGGCACAGTTTCCATACTCTCACCCTTCAGAAGGAAGGCAGAGCTAAAACGGCTTTGTCTCGAATGGGGAACCAGGAGCTAGCTGCTCATTAGGGTTATTTTTAAAAGGCCAGATCCTGAGAGGTCCCGAGTAATGCAACACACACTGAAGTCCAGGGATATTGCAGAGCTGAGGATTGGCCCCTAAAAGCCATGCCTGACGAGCTAACACACGGCACAGGGAGAGGTGAGCCAATTTAGAATAATAAAGACCACCAGCCACCAATTTTTGGAGCTTCAGGAAAAGAGGGTATTTTTATTTCCAGTTTTGAACCTTAAGTGCTAAAATATCCCAAGAAGGCCTCTTCTCCCGGTAAGTCCACTTGCTCCAGCCAGTACTGGAAGGAAAAGCATCAGAAATGCATCAGGAAGTGTGTTCCCATGAGAATTCCAGGTCTGTGCTATTCACGTGCTTACATTAGACTGCAGCCCGTTTGGAAAGCTTTGGATCAGCATCCACATTAGAGACAGGTCTAAGTGGTGAAGTATTGAACTGGATTTCAAACATCCCAAAATTCAGAGGGAGGAGGGAAGACTGTTTCAGGTCCAAGGGTTCTGGTTTAGAACCTTTCTAGAGGTAGCAGCCAGCTGCAAAATATGGGCATGGATCTGGGCTTGGATTATGAAGTCCTCTGCTGCTTGGGGGGCATTTGGCCGAGGAGAAATGGGGTGGGTCAGGGCCATTCCCAATCGAAACTTTTGGATGCTCATGTGACGTGAACCCAAATGCATAGGGCCTGGCTGAGTCACTTCTCACTGACAACAGGATTCACTCCCTGGAAAACAGTGGATATTTACACTGTATAAATGAGAGGCAAATCAGTGCCAGAATCTTTTGAGATTCACCCCACTAGTGAAGCAGGAAACACAGGGAGGAAAGCCCCCATGCAACTTTTGCCCCAACTTAGTAAATACATGCTTAAACGCTCTGCAGATTTATGCTGAGCAAAGCAGTTTCTCAGACAAATAAGTTAAAAACAGCTCGTTGCTGGAAAATGTCAAACACACTTGTAAAAACTCCAGAGAGAGAAAAAAAGAACCCTGCTGCATCCTTTTCTTCTACATTAACAACAACAACAAGGCAGATCTTCCACGGACAGCGGCCAACAAAAATACACCAGCTGCCCCCACATAATTGTGCTCCACTTGTGAGGAGAGAAACATAAACAAGCAGGGTACATTGGAGAAAAACACTTTGAACGTACATGTACATAAAAAAAACACTAAAACATAAAATGTGGGTTTTAAAATATACACATTTGGGAGGGAGAAAAACAGGAAGCTAATCAGGTGGTTACATTCTTGTTTTGAATCCTTCCCTCACTTTACATAAATTATTCAATCTGTAGCTAATATATTTACTTCACAATGCTTTCTACTTCGGCAGTACATTATTATTATTAATCTTTTGAATTTTGGTACTGCATAGAGGTCCCAATGAAGATCAAAGCCCCAAGCGAGATGCTGTATCTACACACAGCAAAAGACAGCCCCTCCCTTAAAGAGCTTTTAGTCTAACTAGACAAAAGGGACAAAGGAAGTGCTGTTGTTATCCTCTTTGTGCAGGTAAGAGCTGAGGTACAAAGAGACCGAAGGCCAGATTTTCACAACTGCTGAGCACACTGCATGATCAGCTCTTGAAAATGTTGGCACAGATGTCCCAAGACAATGCTGGGTGCTGAGCACCTCTGAAAATCAAGCCCAAGTTGTGGATGCTGCAAACTTGGAACTCTGATCCTGAGTGATTTACCCAAGATGACAGAGAAGGCTGTGGCACAGCCAAGCACTAAACCCAAATCTCACAAGTCCTAGTTCAGGGCCTCAACCACAAGACCAAGACACGAGCAATTACAGCACGATTCATACAAGGATCTCAAAGCACACTGCAAATATTAAGAGGCAGATCATGAGAGACTCTTGCATGTGGCTGAGGGGCCATGCAAGAAGTTTTCCACTCTCTTATGAAGCTACACAACAGCAATCACCTGTGCCATGGGATGCTGCATAATCCTGGCCACATCACTTAGCCCTCTTTTACAAGTGAGGCCCAGAGAGGGTAACGACAGCCTCCTTTGGAAAGCACTTGTGAAGCCCAATTCATCAGGAAATTTCCATGTGTCAGGTATTCCATATTAATTGACTTTCTTCCTTTCAACGGGAGGTATTGGGCAGTGCAGGAGAAAAGGTAGAGAGGTGGCAGAAAAGCAAGTGATACATTTAGTGAAACAAGGGGCGGCCCTGCTGGGACATGCTAACTAATATTATTTAGCTCTTGAGTGCTTCACCCATAGAGTTCAAATCACTTTACAACGTGGGCAAGAATCGGAGCTGGACAAAATTTCTGATTTTTTTCAATCAAAAAATTGATTTTGACCAAAATACTTCTCAATTATTTACAAAAATACTCTGGTTTTTCAGCCAGTACTATTAAGTATTATCATCTCAATTTTAAAGATAGGGAAACTGAGGCACAGAGACGACAAAATGACTGGCCTAAGATCATACAGCAGGTCAGTGGCACAGAATGCAGGTCTCTTGACTCCCAGTCCATGGTCCTATCTTTTGTCTCTCACTCTAAGCTGCCTATTGCTCTAGCAGGTAGTTGATCTTTACAGGACTTAGATTAAAATCATTCTCATATGCCCCATGTCTTCCTGCAACACCCACGACAAACGTACACCAAATACAGAGAGTTTGGTGCAAGATCTGAGGCATGAACCAGAGGCTGTGAACCAAAGTCAGGCCATGTATTAAAGCAGATGCTTACAAGTTCACTGTCCTGTACATGAACTTGGCAAAGTTGTTGCTAGTAGACTAGGCACTAGATATTTATGTAAATATATTTCAGCAAGTACAGCTACATCCCAGTCGAGTACAAGATAAGATGGTTTGACAATATAATGAATAGGGATGTTTTGTCCAAGATATTAGGAACAAGGGGAAGTAATGAATAGAAGTCATGAAATACATCGTAAGGTGGTGTATTGGTTGGGTAGTTTAGTTGTTTGTCTTCGCCTATAAATGTCAGGGTTCTTTACCGTAATTCTTTGCATGGCCTAGGGAATGGCGCAAACGCCTGCTGCCGACTAAGGCATTCCTTGCTACTAGGAACTCGTGTCAGTGTGCCTGTAACTATGGCGCCAGGGAGCTGAGACTTTGTCTAGGTGGCAAGAAGCCTAGACAAGTGCCTGTGTCACTGAGCCGCGCCTGTGGTCTTTCTTTATGAGTAACATTGAAGTCTTCTGCATTATCTACTAATAACAATGAAGCTCCAAGAACAAAAGCACTGAGCAGCCTAAACAGCGCTACGGAGGCAACGACATTCCAGCCTCCAGCACTTAACCACACTGGGTAGTACTATCAAGGTCTTTGCACAGAGCTGGGAAAGCACACGGGAAGGACACAGACACACAAGCAACTGACAACACTGGTTGACCCCGCTAATCCGATAAGTGACAAGCTGTCCTTTGCATCACAAGGCTTTCCCCTTTCCTCAAGATCCGGCTTCTGGCATGACACCTAAGAACTCATTCAGTCAGCGAAGGTAGATAGGACAGCTGACACTTATTTTAGCTGTTTATAATAATGATCAATACAAGCATACGTATAAAAAAGTACAGCTCCAGTTATATTCCTAAAGCCCCATCTATATAAGGTATTTATATTGCAGCGTCTGAGCACGTCACAATGTATTTAGCCTGTGAGGTACGGCAGTGCTATTATCCCCATTTTACAGAAAGAGGACTGAGGCACGAAGAGACATTGGGCAGGTCCACGCTGCAGTCAGGCGGTGTGTAACTAGATCAAAGTTACCTCAAGTAACACGAACAGCATAGCTATGGCAACTGCTTAAGAGTCCTGGGAAGGGCTGTATTCATGAGGCTAGCCTTTGCTGCTGCTGCTGCAACTACTGGCACCCACGCTAGCTAGATCAAAGCCAGCTCAGGTATGTCAACGGGAGCTGCAGCCACACCCCTGATGGCAGGGTAGGCATAAGTTGCCTGAAGTCACACAGGAAAATCTGTGGCAGAGCAAAGACTTGAATCTAGGTCTCCCATGTCCTAAGCACCCTAGCCACTCAACCCTCCTTCATCCGGTGTGTCACTGATCACCTTAGACATGAAATCCAATTTGCCACGTCTACACTAGAGTTTTAAAAGACATCTTTTACTCTGGTATAAACAAGCTCTAAGTGTTTGTACAGCACCTAACAGAATGGGGCCCTGATCTTGGATGGAGCCTCTAGGCTCTATTTTAATATACAATTATTATTAATAATAATAAACATGTAAATAAAAGTGACAGGAAATACCACCAAGTTCTCTTGATTTCTGACCACTCTCCTCCAAGGTATGGCTATTGGTGTTTCCCCATAGCCTAGATAACAAATGCTTTCTGATATTTCAATTGCTACCTTCCGAATGCCTTAAAAGGAAAAATAAAATGAAGCCACCGTGGCAACCACAAGTGTGTCACCAACTTTCCAGGTTTTTTTTGGCCTCTTCCTTAAAAATGCTAATTAAAGAGAGGGCTGAAACCTCCTGGTTTCTGAGAAAAAATGTTGAAGCAAATCTAGCTGCAGNCAGGATTTGACCCCCTGTACTATGTGTGTATTATCTAAGCATCTTGGTTCGTTGTTAAGACTACGATTTAGTCACGGGTATTTTTAGTAAAAGTCATGGACAGCTCACGGGCAATAAACAAAAATTCACGCCCGTGACCTATCCATGACTTATACTAAAAACACCCCTGACTAAACACTGTTGAGAGAGTACCTTGGCGGCGGGGAGGGGGGGGGGAAGCTGCTGGGGGGGGGGTCGCCCCAGGGGGACACTGCTGGGGACCCCCGGAGCAGCGGCTGCTCTGGCCGCCCCGGGGACTGCTGCTCGGGCAGTCCACGGAGCCAGCCACACCGCCTGAGCAGCGGCCGGTGTGGCTGTCCCCGGGGCCGCCTGAGCGGCTGGCTGCTCCAGCAATGGCCAGTGTGGCTGTCCCTGGGGCTATCTGCTTGGGCGGCCCTGGGGTCAGCCACACCGGCCACTGCAGAAGTCACTGAAGTTGCAGAAAGTCACGGATTCCGTGACTTCCACAACCTCCGTGACAGACACGGAGCCCTATTCATAGTGCACTAGTTATCATGCATCTTAGCCTGAGAGATCCTGACTCTCCAAAGTGTCCTGCTCTGCCACTGGACCCTCCAACAAGCTGAGAGCCTTCCACATAAACGTCAAGCAGGGAGGGCAGGCAGCCTTCAAATCACAACTGTGTTATTATGGGACCCGTGCCCAGAATCTGGTTCTCTCAAGTAAGTGCCACAGGCTACTAATCGAAGAATACACTCATGTGGGAGGCCTGAAGTCCAGCTAAATTCACCAGGGTTTGAGAATAAAGCTACTGGTGAGTGACATTTAATGAATCACAGTTGGGAACTAATCTGCCTGTTCACTAGTCCCAGGAAATACTTATGGCTGAATTCACAGGCCTCTCCCATGCCAAGTTCTCATTGCTTTCAATGGGAGTTACAATTGCAGGTGAGGGCGAGCAAGGGCCCTTTGCCCCCCTGCACCAAGGGAAATGCGGAAACGGGTCAGGAACGCACCTTTTTTCTCCATCATATTCAAACTTGATCCTGGCATTCCGCTGCTGAAAGAGAGGAAATCAGTTAGACTCACGGGATCTTGGGAGCTTATTGAAATGGATCTGATCCAAAGCCCGCTGCAGTCACTGGAAAGGCTCCCACTAAGTTCGGTGGTCTTTAGATCAGGTCCATTTAGGGCCACAATGCCTTCTGATTGTAAACTCAATAGAAGCCAAGTGTATGAATGGGAGCTCTGCGCTCACCTACCTGAGAACTGTACTTGGCCCATAATGTGATAAAAATAAACTTCTGCATAAATACATGGCAGCTCCACTGACCGTTAATTACTCACCCTTTAAAGCTACATCATTGATTAACTTAGTTTAACACCAACTTACATTTATGTAGGGTGAAATTTGCAAAAGCACTTAAATGACTTAGGTGATGAAGTCCCATTTTCAAAAGTGACTTAAGCACTCAAGTCTGATTGAAAGTAAATGGGACTTCAGCTCCTAAGTCATTCAAGTGCTTTGGAAAGTTTTACCCATAATGTCTTTCTCAGCAGAAGTTCTCAGAGCCTTTCATCAACTGAAATGAAGCCACCTGCAAGGTAAAGCTTAGCAGCTGTTCATAGTGCATAGCAACATAGGTAAGGAAATAAACCATACTGGATCCAATACTATTTTGGAACTGAGCTTGTAACATCCACCCAACTCTAGATGATGGTGTTAGCTTTTATTAATTATGGTATAACTTACAGAATCCAATCAAAACCGCAATCCCATTGCACTAGGCACTGTACATACACAGAAGTGACCTTGTCTTCCACCTAGAGGGCCCAGCTGAGATCAAGGACCCATTACACTAGGAGTCACAGACAGTCCCCACCCTAAAAAGCTCACAAGCAAGGCAGACAAAGGGTGGAGGAAAAGGAGTATTCTCCTCACTCCACTGCTGGGGAAGCAAGGCAAACTGTCCCAACCACGTAGTTCTTGAAAGTGGGTCTGCAGATTTCCTAGTCAACAGTTGCTGCCCTGCTCCTACCCTGTAGCTCATTACTAGCCAACTGAGCAGGAGAAACCATGAAACCTGAAGTTACATCAGGCCATGCTTCTCTGGCCCTGGTGGGAGGAGCATGTGAACGCTGATTGGTCAGGGCTTCCTATTTAAACCCAAAGAGGGGCACAGGAAGTTGTCTGCACAACTGGGCTCTACCTGGCTGCTATGTTGGGCCCCGCCTTCTTGCTTGACTCCTAGGCTATGTCTACACTGGCAATTAAACGACCAAACTTTTGTCTTTCAGAGGTGTTTTACACCCGCCCCCCGAAAGACAGAAGTTTTGCTGAGACAAGTGCCAGTGTGAACAGCATGTTGTCGGCAGGAGCACTCTCCTGCCGACAAAGCTAACCCCGCTCATTAGTGGACGTTTTTTGTTGGCGGGAGAGCCGACAAACAGCGGCTACACCGCATGACTTTTAGCGGCATGGCTGTGGCAACACAGCCCTGTCACTAAAAGCTGTGTCGTGTAGACAAAGCCCTGGATACTGCTTTCACGACCTGCTCCTGGTTACTGCCCTGTTCCTTATCCTTGTCTCTGGTCTCTGAATCTGGTTCCAAGCCGTGGCACGACTCTCTGACTTCGGCTCTAACCCCAATCGTAAGCCTGACTCTCTGACTCCAGCTCTGACCCATGGCCTGACTTCCAACTCTGACTCCTGCTCCAATCACTAGACCCAGTCACCTCTGTCTCGGCCCCAGCACACAGAGAGAGTAAGTGACTTGCCCAAGGCTGCACAGGGAGTCTATTGCAGAGCAGGCAACTCACTCCAGATCAGGGGCACCAGAACGGGGGAGAGGGGCATGGCCCCATCACTTTTTACCAGCCATAAGGGCGAGCGACAGGAGGGAAGGGGCAGGGAGGAGCAAGCGGGGGGTGGGGCTCAGCGGAAAAGGGGGCATGAGAATAGGGATTCAGGGGGAAGGGGTGGTGCAAGGAGGCAGAGCCACAGTTCGGATGCCGATGGCCCCCCCACTTTCAGGGACCTTCCAATGCCCCAGATCTCTGCAATTCCAGTGCAGTGCACAAAGCATACGGTCATCCTGCTACCCCCGTTCTCTCTCACCCTGCTGCACTTGGAACCACTTGGGTTCAAAGGGGGAAACCAATTAACGAGAGGAGTTTTAGTCCTATCCTCCCCACCCGTACACACTAAACTAGTTATTTTCTTTCCATTAGCAACAAATGTATTCCCCACCTCCCTTTGTGGGCGTAGCACTGATGAAGAATCAGTCGCATACTCCCTGCATCTGAAAAGGATAACTCCTGAATGGGTGGGTGACAACACTTCCTGAGCGTGTTTCTTATCTCTAACCCTGCATTTCCAGAGCATGAAGGCACAGTTTCCATACTCTCACCCTTCAGAAGGAAGGCAGAGCTAAAACGGCTTTGTCTCGAATGGGGAACCAGGAGCTAGCTGCTCATTAGGGTTATTTTTAAAAGGCCAGATCCTGAGAGGTCCCGAGTAATGCAACACACACTGAAGTCCAGGGATATTGCAGAGCTGAGGATTGGCCCCTAAAAGCCATGCCTGACGAGCTAACACACGGCACAGGGAGAGGTGAGCCAATTTAGAATAATAAAGACCACCAGCCACCAATTTTTGGAGCTTCAGGAAAAGAGGGTATTTTTATTTCCAGTTTTGAACCTTAAGTGCTAAAATATCCCAAGAAGGCCTCTTCTCCCGGTAAGTCCACTTGCTCCAGCCAGTACTGGAAGGAAAAGCATCAGAAATGCATCAGGAAGTGTGTTCCCATGAGAATTCCAGGTCTGTGCTATTCACGTGCTTACATTAGACTGCAGCCCGTTTGGAAAGCTTTGGATCAGCATCCACATTAGAGACAGGTCTAAGTGGTGAAGTATTGAACTGGATTTCAAACATCCCAAAATTCAGAGGGAGGAGGGAAGACTGTTTCAGGTCCAAGGGTTCTGGTTTAGAACCTTTCTAGAGGTAGCAGCCAGCTGCAAAATATGGGCATGGATCTGGGCTTGGATTATGAAGTCCTCTGCTGCTTGGGGGGCATTTGGCCGAGGAGAAATGGGGTGGGTCAGGGCCATTCCCAATCGAAACTTTTGGATGCTCATGTGACGTGAACCCAAATGCATAGGGCCTGGCTGAGTCACTTCTCACTGACAACAGGATTCACTCCCTGGAAAACAGTGGATATTTACACTGTATAAATGAGAGGCAAATCAGTGCCAGAATCTTTTGAGATTCACCCCACTAGTGAAGCAGGAAACACAGGGAGGAAAGCCCCCATGCAACTTTTGCCCCAACTTAGTAAATACATGCTTAAACGCTCTGCAGATTTATGCTGAGCAAAGCAGTTTCTCAGACAAATAAGTTAAAAACAGCTCGTTGCTGGAAAATGTCAAACACACTTGTAAAAACTCCAGAGAGAGAAAAAAAGAACCCTGCTGCATCCTTTTCTTCTACATTAACAACAACAACAAGGCAGATCTTCCACGGACAGCGGCCAACAAAAATACACCAGCTGCCCCCACATAATTGTGCTCCACTTGTGAGGAGAGAAACATAAACAAGCAGGGTACATTGGAGAAAAACACTTTGAACGTACATGTACATAAAAAAAACACTAAAACATAAAATGTGGGTTTTAAAATATACACATTTGGGAGGGAGAAAAACAGGAAGCTAATCAGGTGGTTACATTCTTGTTTTGAATCCTTCCCTCACTTTACATAAATTATTCAATCTGTAGCTAATATATTTACTTCACAATGCTTTCTACTTCGGCAGTACATTATTATTATTAATCTTTTGAATTTTGGTACTGCATAGAGGTCCCAATGAAGATCAAAGCCCCAAGCGAGATGCTGTATCTACACACAGCAAAAGATAGTCCCTCCCTTAAAGAGCTTTTAGTCTAACTAGACAAAAGGGACAAAGGAAGTGCTGTTGTTATCCTCTTTGTGCAGGTAAGAGCTGAGGTACAAAGAGACTGAAGGCCAGATTTTCACAACTGCTGAGCACACTGCATGATCAGCTCTTGAAAATGTTGGCACAGATGTCCCAAGACAATGCTGGGTGCTGAGCACCTCTGAAAATCAAGCCCAAGTTGTGGATGCTGCAAACTTGGAACTCTGATCCTGAGTGATTTACCCAAGATGACAGAGAAGGCTGTGGCACAGCCAAGCACTAAACCCAAATCTCACAAGTCCTAGTTCAGGGCCTCAACCACAAGACCAAGACACGAGCAATTACAGCACGATTCATACAAGGATCTCAAAGCACACTGCAAATATTAAGAGGCAGATCATGAGAGACTCTTGCATGTGGCTGAGGGGCCATGCAAGAAGTTTTCCACTCTCTTATGAAGCTACACAACAGCAATCACCTGTGCCATGGGATGCTGCATAATCCTGGCCACATCACTTAGCCCTCTTTTACAAGTGAGGCCCAGAGAGGGTAACGACAGCCTCCTTTGGAAAGCACTTGTGAAGCCCAATTCATCAGGAAATTTCCATGTGTCAGGTATTCCATATTAATTGACTTTCTTCCTTTCAACGGGAGGTATTGGGCAGTGCAGGAGAAAAGGTAGAGAGGTGGCAGAAAAGCAAGTGATACATTTAGTGAAACAAGGGGCGGCCCTGCTGGGACATGCTAACTAATATTATTTAGCTCTTGAGTGCTTCACCCATAGAGTTCAAATCACTTTACAACGTGGGCAAGAATCGGAGCTGGACAAAATTTCTGATTTTTTTCAATCAAAAAATTGATTTTGACCAAAATACTTCTCAATTATTTACAAAAATACTCTGGTTTTTCAGCCAGTACTATTAAGTATTATCATCTCAATTTTAAAGATAGGGAAACTGAGGCACAGAGACGACAAAATGACTGGCCTAAGATCATACAGCAGGTCAGTGGCACAGAATGCAGGTCTCTTGACTCCCAGTCCATGGTCCTATCTTTTGTCTCTCACTCTAAGCTGCCTATTGCTCTAGCAGGTAGTTGATCTTTACAGGGCTTAGATTAAAATCATTCTCATATGCCCCATGTCTTCCTGCAACACCCACGACAAACGTACACCAAATACAGAGAGTTTGGTGCAAGATCTGAGGCATGAACCAGAGGCTGTGAACCAAAGTCAGGCCATGTATTAAAGCAGATGCTTACAAGTTCACTGTCCTGTACATGAACTTGGCAAAGTTGTTGCTAGTAGACTAGGCACTAGATATTTATGTAAATATATTTCAGCAAGTACAGCTACATCCCAGTCGAGTACAAGATAAGATGGTTTGACAATATAATGAATAGGGATGTTTTGTCCAAGATATTAGGAACAAGGGGAAGTAATGAATAGAAGTCATGAAATACATCGTAAGGTGGTGTATTGGTTGGGTAGTTTAGTTGTTTGTCTTCGCCTATAAATGTCAGGGTTCTTTACCGTAATTCTTTGCATGGCCTAGGGAATGGCGCAAACGCCTGCTGCCGACTAAGGCATTCCTTGCTACTAGGAACTCGTGTCAGTGTGCCTGTAACTATGGCGCCAGGGAGCTGAGACTTTGTCTAGGTGGCAAGAAGCCTAGACAAGTGCCTGTGTCACTGAGCCGCGCCTGTGGTCTTTCTTTATGAGTAACATTGAAGTCTTCTGCATTATCTACTAATAACAATGAAGCTCCAAGAACAAAAGCACTGAGCAGCCTAAACAGCGCTACGGAGGCAACGACATTCCAGCCTCCAGCACTTAACCACACTGGGTAGTACTATCAAGGTCTTTGCACAGAGCTGGGAAAGCACACAGGAAGGACACATACACACAAGCAACTGACAACACTGGTTGACCCCGCTAATCCGATAAGTGACAAGCTGTCCTTTGCATCACAAGGCTTTCCCCTTTCCTCAAGATCCGGCTTCTGGCATGACACCTAAGAACTCATTCAGTCAGCGAAGGTAGATAGGACAGCTGACACTTATTTTAGCTGTTTATAATAATGATCAATACAAGCATACGTATAAAAAAGTACAGCTCCAGTTATATTCCTAAAGCCCCATCTATATAAGGTATTTATATTGCAGCGTCTGAGCACGTCACAATGTATTTAGCCTGTGAGGTACGGCAGTGCTATTATCCCCATTTTACAGAAAGAGGACTGAGGCACGAAGAGACATTGGGCAGGTCCACGCTGCAGTCAGGCGGTGTGTAACTAGATCAAAGTTACCTCAAGTAACACGAACAGCATAGCTATGGCAACTGCTTAAGAGTCCTGGGAAGGGCTGTATTCATGAGGCTAGCCTTTGCTGCTGCTGCTGCAACTACTGGCACCCACGCTAGCTAGATCAAAGCCAGCTCAGGTATGTCAACGGGAGCTGCAGCCACACCCCTGATGGCAGGGTAGGCATAAGTTGCCTGAAGTCACACAGGAAAATCTGTGGCAGAGCAAAGACTTGAATCTAGGTCTCCCATGTCCTAAGCACCCTAGCCACTCAACCCTCCTTCATCCGGTGTGTCACTGATCACCTTAGACATGAAATCCAATTTGCCACGTCTACACTAGAGTTTTAAAAGACATCTTTTACTCTGGTATAAACAAGCTCTAAGTGTTTGTACAGCACCTAACAGAATGGGGCCCTGATCTTGGATGGAGCCTCTAGGCTCTATTTTAATATACAATTATTATTAATAATAATAAACATGTAAATAAAAGTGACAGGAAATACCACCAAGTTCTCTTGATTTCTGACCACTCTCCTCCAAGGTATGGCTATTGGTGTTTCCCCATAGCCTAGATAACAAATGCTTTCTGATATTTCAATTGCTACCTTCCGAATGCCTTAAAAGGAAAAATAAAATGAAGCCACCGTGGCAACCACAAGTGTGTCACCAACTTTCCAGGTTTTTTTTGGCCTCTTCCTTAAAAATGCTAATTAAAGAGAGGGCTGAAACCTCCTGGTTTCTGAGAAAAAATGTTGAAGCAAATCTAGCTGCAGCCCATAGCAGGTTGGAAAGGAAAGGATCAGCAAGGACTGTGAAGTCTCCTGCAGGCCAGTGAGGGGTAAATGGATCAACTGCTTCTAACTGCTTCTAACTAGAACTTGTCCAGCTAAAGAACACACACCCTGTGAGGTTAGCCAAACTCTGCTTAGCTTCCCACCCCCGTGCTTTTCACTGTGAAATTGGGAAAAGCAGCCACGCTCACTGGTTTAGATTAGGAGAAATGTTGGAAAATGGAAAAAGTGCTTCCAAAGGAGGTGAATCATGATCTTATGCAGAGTTCCCTAAAGAGCAGACGGCTTTCGTAATAAAAACATATACTCACACCACACCACACAGTTAAGCCTGGAAATGGAAACGGCTTAGAAAGACTACACTGAGCACTCTCAGCTCCCATTCAGAGAGGTCTCACTCAGAGCTGGGAGACAAATCGGGTTGGGGCGCATGTCGAAAGTGGAGCGGAAGCTGGGAGGTGCAATGTCTAATGAAGAGTGGAAAGATCTGGTCGCTGCATTAAACTGCAGACTAATGCATTCCTATGCAGCAGCTCAGGGCAGTTTACTATGGACAGGTACCGAAACACAGATAACTGTACTAAGGAGCATTAAGCAAATAGCGCAGCGAGCGTGATTTCAAAGTCTTACTCTAAGTCAGAGATGGGTCCACGAACCAAAGCTCAGAGGAAGAATGGTCCAGTGTTAGGGCACTGGCCCAGGAGTCAGACCTAGACTCAGTTCCATGCTCTAGCACCGACTTCCCATGAGACCTGGGGCAAATCATTGAGGGTGGGATTCACAAAGGTATTTAGGCACCTAAATCCCCTTTATTTCAATGGGAGTAAGGTGCCTAAGTGAATCCCATACTTAGCCTGTCTGTGACTCAATTCTCCATCTGTAAAATAGGGATAATAGCACTTCTCTGTCTCCCAGGGTGTTGGGGATAAACCCACTAAAGATTGTGAGGTGCACAGATACTACAGTAATGGAAGCCATAAACGGACTTAAGGTAGATCTGGGTTGAGTTTCAAACACCCCAAGGTTCAAGAATGTTCAGATGTGAGGGTTTGGCTCAGCCAACAGGGGCTCCATTTTGCAAATTTTCCAGCTGCCCCACCCCCACAAATTTAGGCATGTTCAAAGGGGTTGGACCAACCCGTTCTAACAGTGCCATTTGCAAAATTCTGAACCACCCTTCGGTTCACATTTCAAGCCAGCCACCACCTCCACAAAGTTTGGCACTGTTCGGAAGTAGGGTGTTTCATCTGATCCTATATGTACTGTTATTTTTTTAAAGCCACTATTCATAAAAGTGACCACTGATCTGGAGTGCACCTTATGGGGCGTCCCAGCCTCTGAACATCTGCATCAACAGTTGGGCACCCGAAATCATGAGTCCCTTGACAATCTTGGCCTAAAGCCTTCAATAATTTAGGCCACAGGAGTGAGTGCCTCTTGCTTCACATCCCACTGTGGCAAACAAGATTGATGGGTATGGAGCTGCCGACTCTTTGGTGTTAACATTTCAGACAGACAAGAGGCAGGACCATCACAGTTAAAGCCCCAGAACTCTGGAATTCTCTTCCCCTTACTGTACACTGTTGTGCTGGCCTGGGAGACCAGCATTCTATTCCCAGGTGTGCCACTGCCCTGCTGTCTGACCTAGGACAAGTTACTCTGCCTTAGTTTCCCCTTCTGTCAAATGGTGATAATGATACTGACCTATGTTTGTAAAGCACTTGAAATGT
The DNA here is from genome assembly GCA_003942145.1 of Platysternon megacephalum. NCBI lineage: Eukaryota > Metazoa > Chordata > Testudines > Platysternidae > Platysternon > Platysternon megacephalum. The sequence continues at coordinate 3,284,367 of QXTE01000138.1, forward strand.
CCAGACAAAAAACTCTCTATAAAAGCTCTGATATTGCTTTGCCCAAAGTTCCAGTCTGATTTCCGTCCCTTTTCCCTTGTGGTGGTTTCTCTATTAGTTGGTGGGTGGCTCCTTCATGTACTGCATGGTAGGGGGCAGGGCATATTGTTTTCCTCTTTTTCCATTCACGAGTTCAGGAATTCACTGGGCGCTGCTGCATTCAACTGGTACAGTTCTAGTTACACTTTGTAAATCCGAGAAGCGATGGGTTCACTTCTAAACCGCGAACCCCAAAAACAAACTGACCTCAATCTTCCAACACAGACAATGGGGCTCCCCAACTAAATCATTTACTTACACTTTGCTTGGATTTGTTCTACACTTACCCGTTTTTAGCAACAAAACGTTGTAATCCAGACATCTGGACCATGTCCCTAAACCACAATAGGACATGACTAATCCTTGGCATTAGGAATTATCTGCATGGATCCCCCGCACGTCTAGTTGCCAGGTTGTTCAACAATTTAGTTTTTTGTCTCTCCATGTTCATCTCAGCCCTTTCCCTCCACATGGGAAGGCACGATGTGTGGTTAGCTCAGAAGCCCATAGTAAGATGAGGTCTATTGGAAGTGGCCTGCTTGGAGAAAGGCAGATAATGGGTTTGCCTCTCTGTACTATCCTGGTATTTTAGAATTATACAGCACAAAGCACTAAGATCTGGGCTTGGAAAATTGTACCCAACACCTCCTCCCCCATAGACTACACCCACTAGGTCAGAGTGCAAGATTGTCATGCTTCCATACCTCTCCCAAAGCTTTGCAGTCTAAAGAAAGGCACAACGTGAAGTGTATGGGTCAGCGACAGCTAGTGGCTAGAGCACTAGACTGGGACCCAGGAGGCCTGGGTTCTATTCCCACCTTTGCCACTGGATTCTGAGGTGAACTTGGGCAAGTCACTTCATTTCCACGTGCCTCAGTTTCCCCATCTGTAAAATGGGGATAACAGACCAACCTCCTTTGTAACATGCTTTGATATCTACCGTTGAAAAGCATTATGTAAGAAGTACAATAGAACCTCAGAGTTACAAACACCTCAGGAATGGAGGTTGTTCGTAACTCTGAACAAAACATTATGGTTGCTCTTTCAAAAGTTTACAGCTGGACATTGACTTAATACAGCTGTGAAACTAAATGCTGCTTTCCCTTTATATTTTTAGTAGTTTAAGTTGAACACAGTACAGTACTGTATTTGCTTTTTTTTGAGGGGAGGGGGCTCTGCTGCTGCCTGATTGTGTACTTCCAGTTCCAAATGAGGTGTGGGGTTGACTGGTCAGTTTGTAACTCTGAGGTTCTACTGCAGAAGTTATTGTTATTATAAGTGTGTATCATCTGTTGTATTGAATTGTAACAATGGCAATCCACAAATAATTGCTTTTTAAAAATTTGTAACTCATTCTCTCTCCCCCTTGCTTTGTTTTAACCTTCCTTCCCGTTCTGGCCTTACTCCAGCTTTCCCCCCCCCCCCCTCTTTTCGTTCCTGTAACAGATCACAAGAGAGCCCTGTCGAATGGGTGTAGGGGGTGTACAAATATTATAGCATCCTTTCCTGTAATGTTTGTTCCACAAACCAAGCACTCCTGCCTTGTGAAAGACACACAGAAAAAGGTGAAAAATTTTCATCCAAACTTTTTTTTAAAATGGAAAATTGTGCTGCTGACTAAATAAAATTCTTTAAAAAAAATGTTTACTTTCCATGGAAAATTTGATTAAAAAAAAAAACAACAACCCTCGAAAACAAACATTTCTATCTGGATGTGCTGCTATATAGTGCCTCGTGGGTGTTGTAGTTCAGTTGCCTGATAGAGAGTGATACAATATAAACCAGGGGTGGGCAAACTACGGCCCAGGGGCCACATCCAGGCCTTCAGATGTTTTAAACTGGCCCTCAAGCTCCTGCCGGAGAGCAGGGGCTGGGGTTTGCCCGGCTCCACACGGCTCCTGGAAGCAGCGGCATGTCCCGTTCTGGCTCCTATGCACAGGAGCAGCCAGGGGGCTGAGCAAGCTGCCCCCGCCCCAAGCGCTGCCCCCGCAGCTTCCATTGGCCAGGAACCGTGGCCAATGGGAACTACAGAGGCGGCATCTTCAGACGGGGCAGCGTGCGAAGCCCCCTGGCTGCCCCTATGCGTAGAAGTCGGAGAGGGGACATGCTGCTGCTTCCGGGAGCTGCTTGAGGTATGCGCAGCCCAGAGCCTGCACCCCAACCCCCTGCCCTAGCCCTGATCCCCCTCCTGCCCTCTGAGCCCCTTGGTCCCAGCCCAGAGCACCCTCCTGCACCCCCAAGCCCTCATCCTCAGCCCCACCCCAGAGCCCTCACCCCCTCCCACACCCCAACTCCCAATTTCATGGGCATTCATGGCCCGCCATACAATTTCCATACCCAGATGTGGCCCTTGGGCCAAAAAGTTTGNCCCTGCACACCCAAGCCCTCATCCTCAGCCCCACCCCAGAGCCCTCACCCCCTCCCACACCCCACCTCCCAATTTCATGGGCATTCATGGCCTGCCATACAATTTCCATACCCAGATGTGGCCCTTGGGCCAAAAAGTTTGCCCACCCCTGATATAAACAGACTGCTTTATAAATTAAGGTAGGGTGTGTGTGTGCATACATACAAGCACACTTGCAAGATTCTCACTCTGTTTTATCACTTCCGTTTTTCAGTATTCACCCACCGAATACTGGTATTCTCCTTGCTTTCAACTGGGCGAATACTACTATACAATTGTATATACTGTGTATGTCCACAGCCTCAATGACAGCTAAGAATTTTCTGCCTTTGTAGAAGAAATACGTTACCTAAGAAAAATCCTCTGAATCTAGGCTATCTTCAAAACGTCCCAGCATGGCTTGCTATGCTCTCCACCCATCATCTTGTGTAAAATGTTCAACTCCAAGCCATCCTGACCTGTGCTGGATCATCTGATTCTATTGCAGCGGTAGGGAGCCAACTCTGAGTTTCCCGGTCACTTCTGTAAACATCTTGGATTCTCTTCAATACAAGCTGAACAACTGCAGTGATTCATTTGGACAGCTGTTACACCCAGGCTGCACGTTACAGATACACGCAGATGCACATGCGTATGTCTGTTTCAAACTCTAGAGGGACTACTGGAAAGGATTTTTCTCTAATGCATTCACAAATGTTTGTATAGGTACCAACGTCATGAAAACACGCATGAAAATTGTAAATGATGATTTTTTTTCTCCTTACTTGATAACCACTCAATCAGCATGAAATTAATTACAAGCTACTGCCCGGCCACAGCACTAGAAGAAATGGACAACCATATGGATTTGCTGAAGTATTTCTTCCATAGCGGTCCATTTCTTATGACTTCTAGTTATTTAGACAATTATATAAACTGAGTGCAAAAAAATTTCCTCTCTTGTCCAAACTGCAGTTTGAGAAATCTCTACTGTATATTCTGCATACAGACCAAATAGCATATTAGATCTACCTTAGAATTAGGAGCCTAAACTTAGATACCAACATCCATATTCAGGACCCATATAAAAGTGGCCTTTTCTTCTAAAAGTGTGCTGAATACCTGTCACGCCCATGCTTTTATTTCAGCCCTTAAAAACTATCTGAGGTAGAACATGTCTGTGACAAATGGCACAGCTAGCTGACATCCTAAACTCAGTTTACTTGACTGGCTCATCTTTTCAGAATTATAGCATCCGTAACCTGGTAAGCAACAGTTTTATTCAACACAATATTAATAAAGGGATGGAAGGATGGTCTTGTGATGAACGTGCTTGGCTAGCGATCTAGGCCCAATTTCTAGCTATGCCACAGTATGTTTGCGAGACCTTGGGAGAAAAAAAATTACTTGATCTCTGTGCCTTAGTTTCCACTTCTGTAAAATGGGGATAACTTTCCTTTCTCCTACTCTTAGTTGGTTCTGCCCGTTTAGACTGAGAGCTCCTTGGAGCAGGGAATGACTCCTACCGTGTGTCTGTGCAGCGCTGGCTCACTCCACACTATCATGACACAAATAATGAGAGAGAAGCTTGTGGGACGGGGACCAACTTTTTGCTCTTTATTTGTACAGTGCCTAGCACAATAGGGTCCTGGTCAATGACTAGGGCTCCTAGGCTCTACAGCAGGGGTAGGCAACCTATGGCACGAGTGCCGAAGGCGGCAAGTGAGCTGATTGTCAGTGGCACTCACACTGCCCGGGTCCTGGCCACCGGTCCGGGGGGCTCTGCATTTTAATTTAATTTTAAATGAAGCTTCCTAAACATTTTAGAAACCTTATTTACTTTACATACAACAATAGTTTAGTTATATATTCTAGACTTAGAGAAAGAGACCTTCTAAAAACGTTAAAATGTATTACTGGCACCCGAAACCTTAAATTAGAGTGAATAAATGAAGACTCGGCACACCACTTCTGAAAGGTTGCCGACCCCTGCTCTACAGTAATACAAATATTATTATTATTATTAAGGAAAACTAATCAATATATGCCTGTCCTTGAAGTCCATAGGAGCTTCAGAATTAGGCCTCATATTTACCTTCTTTTTGAAACAGAATTGCAATAACCCTGCCCGATTTGAACAAGACGGAATATCCTATCACCTAAGAGCTGCAGACTGAATTCAACTGCGCTCAACTTCTCAGTGAAGAGTTATTGTTTTAAACAGCACACAGTTTTATGATGCACCAGGTACCCAGATCACTGATTTTACATCTAATGCATTCGTTGATTGTTGGCACCTAGGTAAAGTGATTTGATTTTCAGAGGTGCTGAGCACCCACAGCTGCCATTAACTGTTTGTGGAGTTGCAGGTACTCAGCACCTCTGAGAATCAGGCCCACAGCTCTTAATTTCCTGTTCTGGTGGGAGCTGCCAGTTATTGCATTGTGTTGCATCTGTACTTATCTTAGACTGCACAAATTCTGAAGCAGGGAGCCTGTTTCCTCTTTAACTGTCCATAGAGAGCCATGCCCTCCTATGGCACCTGAATGAATAATCACATGTCTCGATGCAGTGACTGCCTAGATTTCTAAGAGTTCTGGAGTTCCGCAGACTGAGCCAGCCATGCCGATGGGATTCTGGAGGTAGCTCACCTGTTTGTTGGAGTGAACGCTNTCTTTTTGCTCTTTATTTGTACAGTGCCTAGCACAATAGGGTCCCGGTCAATGACTAGGGCTCCTAGGCTCTACAGTAATACAAATATTATTATTATTAAGGAAAACTAATCAATATATGCCTGTCCTTGAAGTCCAGGGGAGCTTCAGAATTAGGCCTCATATTTACCTTCTTTTTGAAACAGAATTACAATAACCCTGCCCAATTTTAACAAGACGGAATATCCTATCACCTAAGAGCTGCAGACTGAATTCAACTGCGCTCAACTTCTCAGTGAAGAGTTATTGTTTTAAACAGCACACAGTTTTATGATGCACCAGGTACCCAGATCACTGATTTTACATCTAATGCATTCGTTGATTGTTGGCACCTAGGTAAAGTGATTTGATTTTCAGAGGTGCTGAGCACCCACAGCTGCCATTAACTGTTTGTGGAGTTGCAGGTACTCAGCACCTCTGAGAATCAGGCCCACAGCTCTTAATTTCCTGTTCTGGTGGGAGCTGCCAGTTATTGCATTGTGTTGCATCTGTACTTATCTTAGACTGCACAAATTCTGAAGCAGGGAGCCTGTTTCCTCTTTAACTGTCCATAGAGAGCCATGCCCTCCTATGGCACCTGAATGAATAATCACATGTCTCGATGCAGTGACTGCCTAGATTTCTAAGAGTTCTGGAGTTCCGCAGACTGAGCCAGCCATGCCGATGGGATTCTGGAGGTAGCTCACCTGTTTGTTGGAGTGAACGCTGGTTTTGTTCCTGTTGCTGTCCAGCAGTCCCCCGCATTTGCCCAATGCTGCCAGATCCTTCATAATAGAGTTAAGCGCTTCCTCGTCATCTGCAAAAGAGGAGGATGAGTGTAGCATGCTGAGTAACCCCAAAGCACCGTCGTGTACATCCAGTGCTAGCTGAGGATAGAAATGCAAAGCATTCACGGCACAGATGCTCTTTTTCAAGCCGAGTATTGTACAGCACAGGCTTCTCCCCTTAGCTCCCCAGCATGGAGGAGGATTCCCTTTTCCCTGCTTTTCATAGGGTGTTCCCACTTAACTCTGTGCAGGGGGCAAATTGCTTCAAAATATTAGCCTTTAGAGCCTGATCCAAAGCTCACTGAGTTCAGCGGGAGTCTCTCTGCCGGCATCAGTGGTTTGGACCAGACTCTTACTCCCCATCATACACACACGTGTCCTCATTTCTTTTCAGAGATGTTTTAAGGCAGGATTCCTTAGAATCTGCGACTGGTGGCTGGAGGGGAGCTAGAGTCAGTGGGCAACCAGAGTTCGATCCAGGGAGCCCACGGAATCCACTGGGGACGGGGGAATAAACTTGTCCCTTGTCTAGGGGCGGATGGGAGGGAATTTTGGTGGATCCAAGCCCTATTTAGTCTGAAACCACCCTGCTCCTTTTTAAAGTGCCTATACCTATTATCATATCCTCTGAATCCAGCTACAGGTTCCTCCACTGGCAAAATTCCAGCTATTAAAACCAGAAAGACTGGACAAAGGTAGGTTCTTGGAAAGCTCTTTAGAATAAGCAAGTGTCTCCAACAAACATCCAAACTCCCCCACCAAGAGTCAAACACTGCAACCAAGAAAGAAACTGTACTATGAAACCCACCCAACCGTGAAGGTGCGAAAGGTCCAGCACGCAGAATCCTAATGCTATGAGAAAATACCGAAACATTATCTGCAGTGCTGAGAAGAAAGAGGCAAGAAATGGAGACACACAGGAAACAGCGTGAAACCACGTAGTGGCTGGTCCAAACACTACTACGGCCCTGGGAATCTTTTCATCGAATCCAGTGGGCTTTGGGGCCGAAGCTCAAAAACAGCACTGGCTCCTCTCCCCAACGCTGTGTGGAGCTGGATTTTTTGATGAGCAATCCTGCAACAGGAAGGGTCTGGAGGGATTCTTCTAAACATGCAGTATGTCCTAACCTCTGCGTAGGCCATGCCTGCTCAACAGAGCAGTCAAAAATGGGGAGGAAAAATTCTGTGATTTTCATTCTGTAGGTTTAGAAAAGAAATATTTATTCAGATTATATTATATTAAAAATTCATTTTTAACCCCTCACACGCCCTTTTTCGGTGTTGCCACTGAAAAAGGGAAGTGGGGTGTTTGGAGAAATTACTAACGAGGGGGGTGAGTGAAAACTGAAATTTTTCAAAATAAAATTTTGAGTCACTGAAAAATTGTTCTTTTCTAAACTTTTAGAATGGAAAGGACTTGGAATTTTTCATAATTTTTTTTAAACAAAAAAAGGATGACTTGTTTTCCCGATTCATTAAAAAAAATAAACAGAAAAATTTGAAGAAAAAAATACCAGGTGTTTTTCACAAAAATGCTCCGATTTCTTTAAAAAAACAAAACAAAAAAGCCTTTCTCCCCCCCTCACCAACAAAAACAAGAAGTTTCATTCAACATATTTCAACCAGCCCTATTATGAACCTGCTAATGTGCACCGTGGGCAATAATAATAAACACCACCACGGACAAATGGGGCTTAAATGTGGAATGGTGGAGTCCAATTTCTGCTACTGTGACGGTGGCTGCGCTTTTGGCTGACACATCAGGGACTGAACCAGGGTCCTCCAGATCTAAAAACATGAGCTAAAGAGCCAGGGCTCTCTAGCTGAGGGATGTAACCAACACATCCTCTGTGGATGGGACACAGAGTTGAACCCTATAATACACCCTCACCAATGATTACCCTAGGAGAACACAGAATGCACTACGAACCTTCCACCAGTGGAGATATCGCTGTAAATGCATCTGCAGTTCCAAGAGAAGACCTGTCTCTTCCTAACCTCCAAAGGACATTTGTTCATATCACAGAACCACCCAAGTGTCAACACTATCAACCGCGTCTGCTCCAAAGAGGCCCGGAAGACGGTGCTGCAGATCAGGATTGAAGTGCATTGACAAGGCTGTTTTGTTTTAGGGAAGCTTGCCACAGTGCAAAATACACCAACAAACAGGAACAGCCTAACATTAAAGAAGTTCTGAAATGACTCATACAGCAACCAGCGAGTCAAAAAGCAAAGCTGTGCTGCTCCCACGTACAAGCCATTTCCTTATTGCTCTTCCTCATGTGAGGAACAAGTGGATTTTGGAACAAAAATCTAGAATGCTTCTTGCAACAAAGAGATGAAGAGGGAAGTGGTGCAGTGAGCTGATGAGCAGCACACCAAGTGCACCATGGACCGGGGGGGTTTACTCAGAGTGAGTACACTTCAAGAGTCTGGGCCTCAACCAAATGAAAGACTCCCATTGAGTTCAATGGGTTTTGGATCAGGCTGGTGTAGTTCCTCTAAGAAGGAAGTGCCTACTCCAGACATTCAGGGGTCAATCCAGCAAAACACTTCAGCACGTGCTTAACGTTACCTTTGACTTCAATGGAACGACAATAATTTTACAGCAGCTGAGGATCTGCCCCTATAGGACTACTCACGTGCTTAAGTGCTTGGCTGGATCAGGGCCATATTTAGCACTAATTAAAATCTGAAAAATCGCCACCCAAAAAGCACCCAGTCTTTAGAAAAACTGTGCGCACGCGCCTGCATGCACCCATCTCTCCGTCTATAACCACAGAAGCAATTTATCTAAACCTTTAATCCTTGGGCAGTCCTCTCTCTGCACGGGATTGAACTAGCAGGGATTTGAGAGAGACTTTGTGGTTGTTTTTCTGCAAAGAGTGATTCCCTCTCCCACCGCAAACCAATTGCAGTTTCCTAAATCAGAGTTAGCCTGGAGTTAATGCACTACACAAAAGGCTAGTTTGTTTTCAGTTAAACCAGTGTAAAACACAGAACTCCAATAAAGTTCATGGAATAACACCAGTGTAAAACCAGAGAAAGGCTAGTCCAGTGCTTAAGGTGTTAGCCTAGGACAGGGATCGGTAACCTTTTCCCCGTCAGGGAAATCCGCTGGTGGGCCGGGACGGTTTGTTTACCTGCCGCGTCCGCAGATTTGGCCCACTGCAGCTCCCACTGGCCGTGGTTCACCGTTCCAGGCCAATGGGGCTGCGGGAAGCGGCATGGGCCGAGGGATGTGCTGGCCACCGCTTCCCGCAGCCTGATCAGGATCAGTGCTTCGGTTTTGTTCCCAAATGAGTAGCTACCACAATCCCAGTCAGTGTTTAGACTCAAACTTTAAGGTGAGAAAGGACCGTCATGATCATCTAGTCTGACCTCCTGCACACTGCCGGCCACAGTACCTCACTCACCCACTCCTGTAATAGACCCCTAGCCTCTGGCAGAGTTACTGATGTCCTCAAATGATGGTTTCAAGACTTCAACTTTCAGAGAATCCAAAGTGGTTTGAAAAAAAATGGGGGGTTACAGCATAATCAGGCTCAGCATCATTGGCAAGTCAGTGCTGAAAGTGCACCCCTCAACAACCTGCCTCAAGTTTTAATTTTAATTTGAAACCTCCTCCTTCCGTGCACACTGCAAGCACTGACCCCAGTGCTCTTTGGGGACAGTAAACCAAAAACAAGCTTGCAAGGCAACTAACTTGAAGGAAGCTGGAGCTGACCAACTGTGCAAAATGCAAAGAGGCTGAGAAACAACTGAACATCTGTAGTGTTCACTTGGCAACCTGGACACTTGCACTGGTTTCCCCTGACCCCAAATAGGTTTCTGGCCACAAGCCATGGAATTTAATTTGGAATGCCAGCAAATCCAGACACGAGTTAAACTAACGAACAACAAAACAGAACTCTGCTGGCTGGAGGGTAATGGGCAATACCAAGCCAATTAGAGCCATCAACACGAAATTTAGGATGCTGCTGCTGTGGTGCACGGAGGATGAGATGAGGTTATAGAAGGAAGCCGGTTACCCATAATGAAGAGGGAAGATGAAAGCCCTGAAGTTCTCCACTTTATTGGCTAAAATTCTAGTGACAACAGCAAAGCTTGGGGGAAGTGAGGGCTTCCTCGGCACATGCCGGGATTTTGCCCCGGCTAATGGAGTCATGAAAAGCTCATATAGTGAGACCCCTCCCAGTAATACATACAAAAACCTGGCTTCACTATGCTGCCTTTCCACTAATGATTTGCAAGCCAGATTGGATCACGTCAGTGGTTTCATTACACCTGGATCAGACCCCCCTCTCAAAATGAGCAGCAATACGGTCACACACTCCAAAATACTTCCTTTTACATTAAACCTAAAACCAAATCCAGAGTAGCACGGGGGCAGGTCACTTCTTCTGCTGGTCCTGCTTGAGGTGTCACTGTGCTGCCCTGACCCATCCTGACCACAGGGGTGAGTGGTGACAGCCTCGCTGTTTCACAGTCCAGCCCTACACAGCTCCAGAGGCAATTCTGCACGAGTTTCCCCATCTCCTGACAGGTTCTGCATGGAACCGTATCCTTCTGCAACCCCAGGACAGGGACAGCAGAAGTTCCAACAGCCCTAGAGTCTACAGCACAACCACGCAGAGAGCTAATCATTAGTCTACCAGACCGAGCCCCACATGGCTCACAGCAGCAGAGCATTCCTCAAATGGAAAGTTCCTCCAGCAGCATTGTCCAGTGGTTAGACTGGGAATCAGGAGATCCTGGTACTGCTGCAGACTCTGCCAATGCCTTGCTCTGTGATGTTGGTCAAGTCACTTATGCCAGAAGCCTCTGTTAGTTTTAGGTGTCCAACTTGAATCAGCTGATTTTCAGAAGTGTCCAGCCCCCAAAGTTCTGACTGAAATCAACACGCAAAGCAGAAGTTAAGCAATCTAACAAGTCCGGGCCTAGTTGTCTCAAGTTGGGCTCCTGGAAAAGGAGACACCAAAATTAGTAGACACTTGAAACATTTAGGCCTTAAACTCTCTATAACTTGGTGTCTCCATCTATTGAAGGGGGTAAATAATACCCATCTTGGAAAGCACTTGGAGATTCTTAAATGAAATGCCATAAACAATTGCAAAGTATTATTAGCTGCATTAAGCAGGATACACAAGCATGATACAAATCTCACTATTGCTACAAGATGAGCCAGCGAAGCCATATAAAGATGACTTTCTTTTTGTTATGAGTGTGAAAAGTTCTCTTCCTCCACCAAAACCTGAAACATTTGCATTTCAGGAACCCCTTTCTAAACTCTGCAGATGAAAATAGACATAAATTACTTCCTCGAAAAGCCTGTGTATTTCTCAGAATCAAGAGTAGCTTCAGAGGTTAAAACATAAATAGATGTCGATTCTTGATCACCCAGCTTAATAGCAAACACTCCAAGCATCAGGATTTCAGCTGCAAGCAGCACAGATGCAGAATTTACATCACCGGTTGCAAAACGGTCCTTTCACAGACCTGTTTACAAAGTTCTTGCGTAGGGTTGACACTGCCCAGACTAACCCTCAGGCCTGTCCTAATTGCAGCTCCTGGGATCCCGGAGCAGACTGAAGGGCGGGGAACTTTGTTTCATGGAAATGAGCAGCCAGCTCAGCTAGTTCGATCAAGAGTCAAACAAGGAGTGGAACCTACTGGATAATCAAAACCAAATGCCACTCCCAAGAGTCTTCTGCTAAAGACGCATCATCCTTTGCTGTTCTTTACTTGGCTGCGTTAAAAACAAATTTTGGGGTGTACGCTGGTGAGCCCTCCATGGGCAGACAACCCAACAGAGGCATCGGAAAGCCCATGCACGCGGGGGACTTGCAAGATCAAGTTCTTTGCTAGTAAGCTGCAGGCTTACGAACAAGCAGCAAAGACTTCATGGCAAACATACCTCCCTGTTCCATCACAGATCCAGAGCAAAACAACTGTAAGTTACGCAATGCAAAGGAAGTACTATGCGGTACCCAGTTGCTCTCAAAGCTGGTTTTCCCTTCACTGCTGGTGAATGGAATCAGTCCCCTCAATCCCCTTACAGCTCAACCCTTTTGTTCACTGCACCAGTTAATTTAGCATTGGTGAAATGTACTAGGATGAACTCCCCGAGGAGCTGAGTCCACTACTTATCCACAGAACATGTGTAACATAGGCCTCACTGCTCACACAGGATCAGGGACCAGAGAAGGTGGTTATGATAGCAACAACAAAAATGAAAAGAACAAAAGGTATTTAGGCTCCTAACTTCCACTGATTTCAATGGAATTTAGAGGCCTAAATACCATTTTGGATCTGTGCCTAAGTATGTTTCATCTTGTATCTGTTTTATCTGTTGCCTTTGTCCCCAGTTCCTCCTTCCCGCACCGCACCTTTCATATCACATTCATCATCAACTCCTTTTAAGCCAGTGGTTCTCAAACTATTGTACTGGTGACCCCTTTCACATTGCAAGCCTCTGAGTGCGATCCCCCCTTATACATTAAAAACACTTGTTTATATATTTAACACCATTATAAATGCTGGATTGAAAGCAGGGTTTAGGGTGGAGGCTGACAGCTCGCGACCCCCCCCATGTAATAACCTTGCGACCCCCACTTTGAGAACCCCTGTTTTAAGCATTTCTGGTGAATTTATTTGACCTGCCCTGTTCCTTTTTATTACGTAATCACTAACACACATATTGAAGACTTTTAAAAACACATCGGGGAGGAGGGGGGGGTTTCCCATTTCAAATTGCCATGGTCTGATATCATTTCAGAGGAAATGGGCCTGATTTTCAGAAGTGCTCAGTGCCTGCAACACTAAATGAACTCAGTGGGCCTGATCCAAATGCCTATTAAAGGCAATGAGAAAGAAGGAAAAGATACCCACTGACTTCAGTGGACTTTACATCAGACTCGATATGAGCTACAGATGCTCAGCATCTCTGACATTCAGGCCTCATCTTTCTACATACATTTTGCTACCAAATCTATTGTCTTTTTTCTACAACAATTGTTGGGTGGGTGGCTGGGTGGGCAGTTTTGTATTCTTAAAGAAAGCTTCCCTATCCATATCAGCAAGATCTCAAATGAATCCTGCGAGGTGCTGGGCACCCACAGCCTCTGTTGATTACCACTGGGAGTTTAGGATACTCAGCACTCGGCAGGACCACGTACAAAGTGAAATCCATTTAAAGCCAATGCTGCAATTTGATGCCAATCTCCCTGCATCAGGTGCACACTTCGAAGGCCTGCGATACCACTTTAGTTCTACAGTGTGCAACAGATAGAGGGACTAGGAGATTTTAACAACAAGGAGTCCGGTGGCACCTTAAAGACTAACAGATTTATTTGGGCATAAGCTTTCGTGGGTAAAAAACCTCACTTCTTCAGATGCATGGAGTTGATGTCTCCATGCATCTGAAGAAGTGAGGGTTTTTTTTACCCACGAAAGCTTATGTCCAAATAAATCTGTTAGTCTTTAAGGTGCCACCGGACTCCTTGTTGTTTTTGTGGATACAGACTAACATGGCTATCCCCTGATACTAGGAGAGTTTAAGTTTCAATCCCAATGTGGTAAGTAAGCTTCTGCATGAGAAAAATGACACCGGAAATTGGGAGTTTGAAGGTCACAACAGACCACCCAAAATGATCCAGCTGTGAAGAGACACAGAAAATGAAGACGAGACAAAGGAATAATTTAGCAGGGTTCAGATGGGCTAGAGTCTAGACAGTTCTGTTATTGTTGGCTTCCCTAATAGGTCATTATTAAGAGGCAGCTAATGGTAGATCCCCGGATCTGCTTCCATCAACACGCAAGAGCACCAGCTGCATTTAGTGAGGACAGAGAGGCAGCAAAAGTAAAATAGGCTCTTGTGAAGAGTTCTGTGCAATGCAGACTATGATCTCATCAGCTCTCACTAGCTAAACAGGATGGGACAGAGATCTAGGAAAAACCCAGGGTGCTGAGGAAGGGAAGAATATCAGCTGCTGAGTCATTACTGAACCAGAGACTCAGACTTTAACGCTAGAAGGGACCATCATGTTCATCTAGTCCAGGGGTCGGCAACCTTTCAGAAGTGGTGTGCCGAGTCTTCATTTATTCACTCTAATTTAAGGTTTTGTGTGCCAGTAATACATTTTAACGTTTTTAGAAGGTCTCTTTCTATAAGTCTATAATATATAACTAAACTATTGTTGTATGTAAAGTAAATAAGGTTTTTAAAATGTTTAAGAAGCTTAATTTAAAATTAAATTAAAATGCAGAGCTCCCTGGACCGGTGGCCAGGACCCGGGCAGTGTGAGTGCCACTGAAAATCAGCTCGTGTGCCGCCTTCGGCACCCGTGCCATAGGTTGCCTACCCCTGATCTAGTCTGACCCCCTGGGCTTTGCAGGCCACAGATCTTCACCCACTCCTGTCTGTAATAGGCCCATAACCTTTGGCTGAGTTACTGAAATCCTCAGATCATGATTCAAAAACTTCAAGTTACAGAGAATCCACCATTCACACTAGTTTAAATCTGCCAGTGACCCATGTCCCACGCTGCAGAGGAAGGCAAAAAAGAACCCAGGGTCTGCCAATTTGACCTAGGGGAAATTTCTCTCTCAACCCCAAATATGGTGATCCCTGAGGAACTCCACTAGTAACCTCCCTCCAGCCTGACAACCAACACCTCAGCATGCTGCTAAGGGGCGCTCTGCTGTCAGAGGTGCCTGCATTTGGATAAAATGCAAAACCACAGTCCTGACCATTTGCAGTCATCAAATATCCCACGGTGCTTTCTGCAAGAGTAGCGCTGTTAGCCGGGTCTGAGCATCCTGCCTGTGTAAATTCCACAAGGCCTCTCACTGGCTCCACTCCACCCCAGCAGGCGGGGACGTAACTCCCCAACAAAGAAGAGAGTTACATGCAGGCTGATGGTGCAGATCAGTAACAGAGGAGTATTAAAAAACAGAAAAGAAACCTGACAAAACACATTTCAGTTATTGAAACCTGCCATTTGAAACCCAGACTGCATAGTTAAGGTTATAGGTAAAAGAAACCCAAACATATGGAAACAGGCCAATGCACAGCTATGAGACTCAAACGACCTTAGCTCTGCTACCAGAGTGAATTCAGCCTTCATCTTTCCCTCCGTGCTCCTCTCAGACCTACTTTGTAAGATGTGGTATTTCTGATCAAGGGGTTCAATTCGTTTTGCAGCTCGTTCACTATTTATCATTTGCCTGACGGTTGCACCTAGAGGCCCCAGCTGGGGTCAGGGACCCATTGTCCTCAGCACTGCACGAATACATGGTGNAGGGTGGGAGAAATGAATTATCTCCATTTTACAGGTGGGGAACCGAGACATAGGCCAGGTCTATGCTAGAAACCTTTGCCAGTATAGCAACGTCACTTAGGGGTGCGACTTTTTATACCAGCAAAATCCCTAGTAAGGCTAAGAGTAGACAAGCAGAGCGGAGTGCACGGGTAACAAATACAATGGCTGCTATCTTGGCCAACACATTGGGGCGGATGAACTGGAGACAATGAGAGCTGGAAGCATAAGCTGCTACAGCTTGAGCCGAAGAGCCCAGACTCTCTAGCTAGGGCTGTAACAGACTCCTATCCTTTGTGGATTGGGCATGGGGGTGGGGGGGTCCTGCAATACACACTCAGCAGTAGGCTATACAAGCATTCCTCTGGGGTCTGTCCCCTCTGAAAAATGTCGAGCACTATACAAGTGTTAATGGTACCTCACAGACTTTAAGGCCAGAAGGGACCATTGTGACCGTCTAGTCAGACCTCCTGTACATGGCAGGCCACAGAACCTCTCCTACTCACTCCTGTAATAAACCCCTGACCTCTGGCTGAGTTACTGACATCCTCAAAACATGGTTTAAAGACTTCAGGTTGCAGAGAATCCATGATTTACACTAGTTTAAACCTGCAAGTGAGCCAGGCCCCATGCTGCAGAGGAAGGCAAAACCCCCTCAGGTGCCGACTCCGTGGGTTCTCCGGGGCTGGAGCACCCACGGGGAAAAATTGGTGGATGCTCTGCACCCACTGGCAGCTCCCCGCCCCAGCTCACCTCCACTCCGCCTCCTCCCCTGAGCACGCCGCGTCCCCGCTTCTCCCCTCGCTCCCCAGCTGTTTTGCGGTGGCAAGTGCTGGGAGGGAGGGTGGAGGAGGTGGGGGAACGCGGCACGCTCCGGGAAGAGGCGGGGCCGGGGTGGGGAAGGAGTCCAATAGGGCCAGGGAGGGGGCAGAGTTGGGGTGGGGACTTTGGGGAAGGGGCAGGGATGGGAAGGGGCAGGGCAGGGGTGGAGTTGGGGCAGTGCAGGGGGCGAGCACCCACCGGCACTGGGAAAAGTTGGTGCCTATGCTCCAGGGTCTCTGCCACTCTAACCTGGGGGAAATTCCTTCTCGGCCCCAATTATGGTGATCTGTTAGACCCTGAGCATGTTGGCAAGACCCACCAGCCAGACACCTGGGAAAAAATTTACTGTAATAACTCAGAGCCCTCCCCATCTAGTGTCCCATCACCGGCCGGTGGAGATATTTGCTGCTAGCAGTCGCAGATCAGCTACATGCCATTGTAGGCAGTCTCACATCATACCATCCCCTCCATAAATTTACCAAGCTTGAAGCCAGTTAGGTGTTTTGCCCCCACTGCTCCCCTTGGAAGGCTGTTCCAGAACATCACTCATCTCATGGTTACAATGGTTAATTTCAAGCCTAAACTTGTTGACCGTCATTTGATCTTGTGTCAACCTAGGCGCTTAACTTAAATAACTCCTCTCCCTCTCTCCTGTTTATCCCTTTGTTATAGTTAAAGAGCGTAACCATGTTTCCCTTCAGTCTTTTTTTGGTTAGGCTAAACAAGCCAAGTTCCTTAAGTCTCCTCTTGTAAGGTAGGTTCTCCAGTCCTCAGATCATCCTAGCAGCCCTTCTCTGAACCTGTTCCAGTTTGAATCCATCTTTCTAAAACATGACACCCCAGAACTGCACACAGTATTCCAGATGAGATCTCGCCAATGCCTTGTGTAGAGGTACTAACATTTCCCTCTCTGCTGGAAATACCTTGCCTGATGCATCCTAGGATTGCATTAGCCTTTTTCATGGACACATCACTTTGGTGGCTCAGAGTCATAATGTGATCAACCAGAACCCAGGTCTTTCTCCTCCTCTGTCACTTCCAACTGATACTTCCCCATCTTATAGCAAAAATTCTTGTTGTTAACCTCTAAGTGCATGGTCTTGCACTTTGAACTATTAAATTTCATTCCATTTCTATTACTCCAGTTTTCAAGATTGTCCAGATCTTCTTGTATGACATTCTGATCCTCTTCCATACTGGCAATACCTCCCAACTTTGTCTCATCTGCAAATTTTATTAGCACACTCCCGCTTTTTGTGCCAATATCATTAATGAAAATGTTAAATAAAATTGGTCCCAAGATCAATCCCTGAGGAACTCCACTAGTAGGTCTCTATCCACATCCTCAGGGTCAGTAGCACACTCCAAGCACTATCCCAGTAGAGCCTCTGTTAGCTTTCTTCCCCAAAGTGATTTTGGCCCAAACAGATTCCATTTTATCCATTCCATCACTTCTGATTTCTTAGCAGTCTACCTCATCAATATACAATGCTATTCGATCACCTTTACTTCCATCTTTCCTGAACAGCACATACCCTTCAATACCCATATTCCAAGTCAGGACTCCACCATGTTTCTGTTACCCCTATAATGTCTAGTTTCACTTCCTGCACCAGTAGTTCTAGTTCCTCCATTTTGTTACCCAGGCTGTTGCATTGGTGTACAGACATCTTAGCTGTTTCTGCTTGGCTTCACCCAGATTCCTCGCCCAATAGGCACAGTCATTCTACTGTCAGTGTTGCCTACCCGACTATTAGCATCATTAGTATTGGCAATTTCCTCTTGAAGTTCATTCTCCTACCCTCTGTTGTTCCTTTCTCCATTGCTCTTTCCTCCCTTACTTGATTTTCCTCCTACTCAACATTAGAACCAGGCATGAGCATCTCTCAACAGTCTCCTCCAAATTCCTAGTTTAGAACTCTTAATCAGTTGTGCCAACCTCCATCCCAAACTGGAGTCCATCCCATGAGAACAGTCTGTCTGTCTGTGAATGCCTTCCCATGGTCAAACATCCCAAAGCCCTCCTATAGCACCATTACCTGGGCCATTTGTTGATCATCATAATCTCGTCTTGCCTTCACTCTCCTCCTCTAGGGACAGGTAAAAATCTCCTGAAGATCACCTGAGCCTCCATTTCTTTAAGCATCTTTCCCAGCCTACCATAGTCTCCCTTGATGCATTCTAGCAACAATCTAACAGTATCATTTGTTCCCACGTGAAGAACAATCTGTTTCCCACTCCCACTAGAATCCTCTTCAGCCTCAGGTCCACATCCCAGCACACCCTTCTGTTCTCTGGATCAGCTCTGGTGACAGGCCTGTCCATTCTTCTTAGAGCTGCCTCTTCCTGGTGTTGGTGCAATTCTCCAGCCTTCCTCCTATTCTTTCTAGCAGCAAGTCCTCTTGTCTGCAGCAATAGAGAAGGTTATAAATGTCCATCTAGTATTTGATAAATAGAGAATCCTCCATTTAAACATAAGCCAGCACTGCACAATTAATCTCATTTACCCAGTCACACTGGAGGAGCAGTATTAAATTTCAGCTTAAAAAACCCAGCCATGCAGACTGCTGCATACTGTGCTGAAACTATGGTTACCGTCAAAGCACACTTCTTTAGTGTCATTGCTTAGGACTCATGAGTCACATTCTGCTGTCATTCACCTTCATGCAATCCCATAAAAGGGGTCAATGGGATTACAATGATGTAACAGTGGGAAGAATGTAGCTCGGAATGTCACATGGACCACCGGTATGCGATCAGGTAATGAGAGACCCTATTGTGATGCAGGGTTTCTGAAGCCTCTTTGAATGTTTGTTCATTGATGGTCTAAGCAACTTGGGATCGCTGTACAGGAAAACACTACGGTATTACAGGCTCTTGAATGCCTATTCACCATAATCCAGGAATCTGACCAATCCGGAGGACATTTAAGGCCACATCTCTAGAGAGGTGTTGAAGGTTAAAAGTCATTTCTTCAGACAGAAAACTTCTTTCAGCTCATTTAAGTGGATTTTTATCTTAAAGTAAATAACTGTAGTGTAGCACAGAAGATATTGTGACCACCACATCTAACTATATGGAAGAGCAAGGCAACAATCCTGTAAAACACTTATGCCCATGAACAGTGTCATTGACTTCAAGGGAATTAAAGCATAAAGTTATGCAAACACTTAAGCATTTGCTTGATGAGGATCTTAATATGGTAGAGCCCTGACTTAATGAACACCAATCTGACAAGCAACCAATTACACGTACCATTTTTCCACTACAGGAAAAACAAAATACAAAAATTAAAAACAAAACAAAAACACATAATGAAAGGGATTTCAATGAAGAACAAGTTGGCACTCCATTCACATTCTGATGCTTTCTATGCATTGGAAATCCCTTTGCAATGGTTCGAAGGACAAAGAGAAAGCGGTGCAGCACCATACTGCAACTTAAGCACTGGACTTACTCTAATTGAGAAATTTTCAATTTTATGAACTTCAGTCCCCAATTAGTTTGTACAACAGTGTTGAAAACATAGTGTGGGAGAATAATTTGCAAGCTCCCATCTTGACAGTCTGATTAGACAGGGGAATTTGAATGTCCCCAGGGGAAAACAGAAGACTAGTACAACTCCAATGGAGGCAATGGAATAACAGTACTCCTATTTTACCTCAGTGTAAGAGAGGGGAGGCTTACACCATAATGCACAAGGTGGCAGGTGTCTTAGAAATGCCTGAGGCAGAGACTTTCAAAGTTGTGTGCTGTAACGGAAGTTTTATTACATGTTTTAAAAAATACAATTGTTATAGGTGCGTTCCACCCCCCTAACCACACACAGTGCCTGCCCTTACATTGCGTATAACAAATAGCTCCACTAACAACTATCTTTCTCTTGACCAGGGCGTAATAATAAATCAGATGAAGATCTTTCCCCCTGTGGGGTTTATCCAATGGCTTTTAAAATCAAGGCTCCAGCAGGAGAGCAGCCTCCCTCCCCTCTTCTAGACCCACACTGTTTTTCTCCTCTTTTAATACCCAGAACCTGGGCCCATTAGGTTAGGTTATGCCCCGCACGGTTTACTTCTTCCTGTAAGCTTCCCACACCCTTGAAGAGCTAAAAGAGGGTTGAGATGGATCTGTCCAGCTGGATACAAGGCTCAGTTGCCCAGAAGTGCAGCCCCACCCCCCATTCCCCAAATGCCTGTTCCACCCATGTAATCTCAAAACCTTGGAAAGTCAACAATGAAGCGCTTCCTCATTCCCACTCCACAGCACACGTCAGTCTCTCAACGCACGCCCCTCTTGCAGCAAACATGTAACCTTAACTCTGACCCCTAACAACACTGGACCAAGGCGCCTTCATGCTGCTCCCTGGTTCAGGGTTGAAGTAGGCAGCTCTACGTCACTCTCCAAAGCAGCTCTCGGCCTAGGGTATCAATCCCTACAGAGTTGCATGGCCTAAATAAGTTAGAGCCACCCCAGAAGCTGCTCTAACTTACATGATCCCTGGAGCAGCCAGGATGAGGGAGGCATAAAGCCAGCTTTGCTCCCCACCTTTTCTGGGCTGAGTCTTTTGTGCTCTGCCTCCCAAGAGGCGCAGCATAGAATGTGGCCCTCGGTCCTTAAAAGACGCATTTCATGAACACAGAAGCCCGACTCTTCCTTGCACACACACTGACTGCACCATACAGCTTACAAAACTAGTCACAACCCCCCCTCCATTTCTATTTCCTCACCCTCACATTAAGACAACCCTTACACGGCAGACATAGAGACATAGGGCCACAGTAAAAAGAACAAAGGTGTCTTCTCCTGCACAGCAAAAGACCCCTTTTCTAAGGTTGTAGGACTAGATATTCATCCCTGCCATTGGCACTGTGGGAGCTGAAGATGCCCCCAATTTTGAAGGTGCAGTTTTGCCCCCATAAAATTAAAGCCCCTTACCCTTCGCCTCAATCACTGAATTGCCAGGAAAGAGCCAGAAATACAATAGGTGGCACAAATCTGTGGGAGCAATTTACTGCAATTTACCAGGACGTGAACACCAGGGCACATAAACTTGCACCCAGGTACAGGAAATAAAATCTCTTTAATAATCCATTGGGGCCCAAAAGACCCATTCAGCACCCTATTAATGCAGGTTTAGGTGATTGTAGCTCCACTCATCACATCTAATTCCTTCAGCACCCAGGGCTTAGCTGACTACAACTTTGCTATGGCTCTTATTAGGTCACATTCATTAGGCTGATTCAATACAGGGTTCCGAAATAATCCACACATCATTGCACAGCTACATCTACTCGCTAAAGATGCCCCTTTCTGCTCAATTTACTGTTGAATATTTCAAAACAACAATTACATAGATAAGGTTCAATTCTGCCTTCAGCTGCTGAGGTACTATTCCCATTAGAAGGTCAATTGCTCTAACTTACATGGATGCTACTTCAGTTATTGTTCTCTAGTTTATTATTAATAGCAGTATTAATTAGTAACTATTAATTACGGGGGATGGCCTAGTGGCACTAGACTGGGACTCAGGAGATCGGGTTCTATTCCCAGCTCTGCCACTGGCCTGCTGGGTGACCTTGGGCAAGTTACGTCCCCACCCTGTGCCTTAGTTTCCCCATCTGTAAAATGGGGATTAGTGATACTTGACTTCCTTTGTAAAGCACTTTGAAATGTACAGATAAAAAGAGAGAGGTATTTTTATTTAGAGAGATGAAGCTATTCACCACTTCAATACACCCACCCCAACCTCAAAAATCTGTAAAATGACCTAGAGCAGGGGTCGGCAACCTTTCAGAAGTGGTGTGCCGAGTCTTCATTTATTCACTCTGATTTAAGGTTTTGCGCGCCAGTAATACATTTTAACGTTTTTAGAAAGTCTCTTTCTATAAGTCTATAATATATAACTAAACTATTGTATGTAAAGTTAATAAGGTTTTTAAAATGTTTAAGAAGCTTCATTAAAAATTATATTAAAATGCAGAGCCCCCCGGAACTGTGGCCAGGACCCGGGCAGTGTGAGTGCCACTGAAAATCAGCTCGTGTGCCGCCTTCGGCACGTGTGCCATAGGTTGCCTACCCCTGACCTAGAGACAGTCAGATTAATGAATCTCTGTACGAAAAAGCAGTAGTTATACCACAGGGCAACCGAATTTGGAATCCCTCTGCACAGAGTGAAAGTTCCAAGGACTTGAAATGAAAGGTAACCCAGCCTTCACGGCTCCAATTCAGTTAAACATTAACAGCACAGAGCGAACGCCCGCGGAGGCACACAAAGCTAGCATACAGAGGACTACACCATGAGGATTGGAGGCATATCTAGAAACTAGGGCTGTCAAGCAATTAAAAAAATTAATCGTGATTAATCGTGCGATTAATCGCGCTGTTAAACAATAGAATACCATTTATTTAAATATTTTTGGATGTTTTCTACATTTTCAAATATATTGATTTCAATTACAACACAGAATACAAAACATACAGTGCTTACTTTATATTTATTTATTACAAATATTTGCACTATAAAAAAAACAAATAGTATTTTTCAATTCCTCCATTACAAGTACTGTAGTGCAATCTCTTGATCATGGAAGTTAATTCTACATTTGAAAGAATATGTACAAAAAAACCTGCATTTAAATTTTAAAAAAAGTACAACTTTAGAGCCTACAAGTACACTCAGTCCTACTTCTTGTCCAGCCAATCGCTCAGACAAACAAGTTTGTTTACATTTGCAGGAGATAATGCTGCCTGTTTCCGTCACCTGAAAGTGAGAACAGGTGTTCTCATGGCACTGTCGTAGCCGGCGCTGTAAGATGTTTACGTGCCAGATGCACTAAAGATTCATATGTCCCTTCATGCTTCAACCACCATTCCAGGGGACATGCATCCATGCTGATGACAGGTTCTGCTCAATAACGGTTCAAAACAGTGCGTACCAATGCATGTTCATTTTCATCGACCGAGTCAGATGCCACCAGCAGAAGGTTGATTTTCTTTTTTGGTGGTTCGGGTTCTTTAGTTTCCACATCGGAGTGTTGCTCTTTTAAGACTTCTGAAAGCATGCTGCACACCTTGTCCCTCTCAGATTTTGGAAGGCACTTCAGATTCTTAAACCTTGGATCGAGTGATGTATCTATCCTGAGAAATCTCACATTGGTACCTTCTTTGTGTTTTGTGAAATCTGCAGTGAAAGTGTTCTTAAAATGAACAACATGGGCTGGGTCATCATCCGAAACTGCTATAACATAAAATATATGGCAGAATGCAGGTAAAACAGAGAGGAGGCATACAACTCTCCCCCAAGGAGTTGTCACAAATTTAATTAATTTTAATTAATTTTTTTTAACGAGCATCATCAGCATGGAAGCATGTCCTCCGGAATGGGGGCCAAAGCATGAAGGGGCATACGAATGTTTAGCATATCTGGCACATAAATACCAATGCTGGCTACAAAAGTGCCATGCGAACGTCTGTTCTCACTTTCAGGTGACACTGTAAATAAGAAGTGGGCAGCATTATCTCCCGTAAATGTAAACAAACTTGTTTGTCTTAACAATTTGCTGAACAAGAAGTAGGACTGAGTGGTCTTGTAGGCTCTAAAGTTTTCAACTGTTTTGTTTTTGAGTGCAGTTATGTAACAAACAAAAAAATCTACATTAGTAAGTTTCACTTTCACAATAAAGAGATTGCAGCACAGTATTTGTATGAAGTGAATCGAAAAATACTATTTCATTTGTAATCAAAAATAATAATATAAAGTGAGCACTGTACACAGCACTGTACACTTTGTATTCTGTGTTGTAATTGAAGTCAATATATTTGAAAATGTAGAAAAACATCAACAATATTTAATAAACAATAGAATCCCAATAGAAATTTAACAGAGTGATTAAAACTGCAATTAATTACGATTAATTTTTTTTTAGTTAATCACGTGAGTTAACTGCGATTAATCGACAGCCCTACTAGAAACACAAAAAGACTTCAAATGGCACTCAGGACTACTCTATAAAAGCTAAGGGATCCTATAGGATTTACACCCTTACTTAAGAAACCTGCCGGATCAGGGCCTAATGGGCAAGTTTGCAACAGTCTAACTTTTGTAGGTTCAAGTTAGGCCCTTCAGGCTTCTGTGGGAGCTCTGAGTGGGGGATAAAGGCAGGATCAGGCCCTTAAGGAAGGAATGTGACAGTGAAGCAAACCTGAAAGAAGAAAATGTTTACACAGAAATGTAGCTGGCTGGTTATTTTCCTGTGCTCCCTCTGATACCATTGAAGGTTTCTGTGCTCTCATAAAGGGCTCTTTCTCCTTCCCAGCCCTGCTTCCCCAAATGCTCAATGCTACAGTGAAGCCACAGTCCTGGATCCGTGAGTTCATAATCTGTTGCCAGGGCAACGGCTGTGATGTCCCAAATACAAGCATTACTGGGCTGATCCTGCATTGCTTGGGTACCCCAGACTCCTGGTTGAAGTCAGTGGGAGTCTGGAGTGCACTGAGACATGCAGGATGACTCAGGAATGCAGGATCTGGGAGGCAGGAAGTGCTTGTCTAAACACAAATAAATATCGTTATTTGCAAACAGGGCAAGAAAAGTTATGGGAGATGTGGAACAAATCCTACAAATCCTCTGCACTTTTATAGCTCCTGCCACAGGAGGATCAACAAGCCCTTTACAAAAAACAGGTAGGCATGGCCTCGATTTTAAAAATGGGGAAAATGAAGCACAGAAACATGAAGGGGTAGATTCATGCCTGCACTGTTGTGGGCTCCGATGCAGGGACAAGGGGAGGCATTTTGTGTCTGCTTTATTCATTGCCGCAGGGGCTGGTGCAGCCCCCAGCATGGACTGGAGTAACCCTCAGATTCCACCCTGCTATGAAGCATGTTCAATAACTATCACTCCCCCTCCTTGTGATGTCTCTGGGACCTTCTAACTCAGTTGCCCTGCCCATGTGCAGTGACACAGAGGAGTCAAACTAAAATCCATGGAGCTAGTGAACAGGCGCAGCTAATGGGGGGGGGGGGGGGGGGGGGGGGGGGGGGGGGGGGGGGGGGGGACTTTTGCAAAGGAGTTCTCCAGGTGAAGGAGGAGCGATTACATGACCCTTGGGGTAAGTTTGGTGTGTGTGTGTGCGCATGCGCTTGCTTACTGCTTGACTGAAATATACCATGTGGTCTGTCTGTTTGGGGAACCATGTGCTGAGACTAGCAGTCTCCTAGGCAAGGCTGAGAGCTTGTTAAGAAGGCTTTGATCCCTAAGCCCTTTAGCACCCATCAACCCTTAACCAGGGGGCAGGGCTACTCAGGAAGCCCAGGGCTTTAAAAAGCCATCTCCTAAGCCACCAGAGGAGCTAGCGAACAGGAGCGGCTAACGGGAGTTTTGGGAGGGAGCGTGAGGGGGGCTAGATACACGTAATATTCTTTAAACTTAAGACCAAAAACACCCCCGGATAAAAACAAAACATCAACAAAGGAACAAGCTGCAGGAGTAATAAGAGAATGCAGGCAGAAGTCCAGTAACAGAGTGCGGGCTTTCCAGTTTATTGCACTCAATGCAGCATGTATGATTACCTGGCTCTCAGAGACCGTGTATGGGCTTTGGAGACCAGAGTGGCTGAACTGGAGGAACTACAGGAGACAGAGGTACGTAGCTGAGACTTTCCGGGACACAGTAGAATGGTCCCACCCCCGGTCTGACAGCCTCTGTGCTGTTGAGGAGGATGAAAGTCTCAGGGAAGGAGAACATCCAACTGGAGCAGAGGGAAATGATCCCATAGTTGGGACCCTCCCTTCCAGAGGATGTCGTGGTATCCTCTCGCACTGAGGATACTTCTCCGGGGGAGGGAACTCCAGTTATTAGGAAGAGACACGTAATAGTTATGGGTGATTCGATCATTAGAAACCACAGATAGCTAGGTATGCAATGACCGGGAGAACCGCATGGTGACGCATGCCTGGTGCGAAGGTTGCAGATCTCGAGACATCTAGATAGATGTATGTGTAGTGCTGGGGAGGAGCCAGTGGTCATGGTACATGTAGGTACTAATCACATAGGGAAGGATAGGAGAGAGGTCCTGGAGGCCAGTTTAGGCTGCTAGGTAAGAGTCCAGGACCTCCATGGTAGCATTCTCTGAAATGCTTCCGGTTCCACGCACAGGGCCAGTTAGACAGGCAGAACTGCAAGGTCTCAATGTGTGGATGAGACGATGGTGTTGGGAGGAGGAGTTTAGATTTATTAGGAACTGGGGAAACTTTTGGGAAAGGGGAAGCCTATACAGGAAGGATGGGCTCCACCTGAACCAGATTGCTAGCACTCTGTTTGCCAGAAGCTGGGAATGGGCAACAGGGGATGGATCACTTGATGATTACCTGTTCTGTTCATTTCCTCTGGGGGCACTTGGCACTGGCCACTGTCGGGAGACAGGATACTGGGCTAGATGGACCTTTGGTCTGACCCAGTATGGCCGTTCTTATGGTCATGTGCCCTCCCCACTGCTTCTCTCCCGCTCTTTGGGCTTGAAAATAAACAAACAAAATAAAATGCTGCAGTAGAAGTCTGTGGGTTACGTTACCTGGTGCGGAGAGGTTGTAGGGCAATGATGAATCAGGGACTGAGTGAACTGTCCGGGGCAAGAACTGGATATAGAAATTTCTGCCCTGAGTTACACAAGTGCATTTCCAGTGGAAGTCCCCCGAGCCCTGCTCTAACTGCTAGGCCACACGGTCTTCTTTGAAATGCCTCTGAAAGGTTAATAACTAATGATACGTCATATTTTTATTGTGCCGTCTACGCAAATATCCATTCTTCACATATCATTAGCATGGAGCTAAATGGGGCACGACATTAAGTGACATGCCCAAGGTCACACAGTACTTACATAGCAAAGCCAAAAGAGAAACCAGGCCTTCACGTTCTCTGCTCTATTTACGGGGCCATGCTACTTCTTTGAAGCACCTCCCCAAGGAAAATGCGGTTATGGTGAAATCTGAGTTATTGATCACATTGCGAAGACCTCATTTGTGCTAACGATCTTCCTTGTAAGGGATCTGGGGTGGTTGTTTCTTTTAAATGGAAAGGGAATCCAGGTCAAGATTTTGGAGATGTGGCTGTGTTAAACAGCACTGCTGGGGTCGGATCACAATGCTCGTACCCTGGGTAATAAGCATGTGTTTTCTAGTTACTCTTTAAAACCCTGCCTGCTGTAGACTAAAAACCACCCACTCACTGTAGATTAAACATGAATCTTCCCTTCCCCTCTCTGCGGTTTCAGTGCATCCTCACGTAAACGCCTGTAGTCTAGCGACTCTCAGAGGGAAGTAAATGGGGCAGCGAAAGTAACATCTCAGCGTGGCAGCAATATATCCTGCACATCCTGTACCCATCGGCCACTGAGAGCAGAGTTATGCTCACATTGTGTTCTTGTCCACTGCAGCCTGGCGGTTCTAACTGCCTTTGTGTGGACAGCACACCTATGTTACAATAAAGTTCCTATACGGGAGAGGTGTGCACAGACCCAGGCAGACAGATCAAAGCAGCCGCAGGCCCGGAACACCCAGCGGAGCGCTGAAGGGCACTGTGAAAGGGAACCCAGCCACATTCGCACACTGAAGAGGAATCTAATCCCAGGGTGAGCCCCCACCTTTCCCTCCCCAAGATTCCAGTTAAAGGGCCAGCAGTCAAACAGCTGGCCAATTAAGACACAAAAATCATCAGAAAGTCACAACTACAGCCGGTCAACATTTTTGGTCTACTTTTTCTTAATATAGCAAAGGATGAACATTTTCACTTTGGTCCGAATGTTTTGCCCCCCGCCCCCATGAATTTTTTTTAAATTAAAAAGGTTTGTCTCAGTTTCCCCCCCCACACACACACATTTTTTACTTAAAAGCCAATGCCTTCTCCCCAACCCCATTTTTCCTGTGGGAACAAAAGGCAAAGACAAAAAGACAGAAAAAGCAAAAAAGGGGTGAGGGATGATGCTTTCCTCACCTTTATTTCCCTTTTCCAATGCGGAAAATGGGGGGAAGGGAGGAAAGAAAGGGAGGGAAGGAGACAAAATGAGAGGAAGAGACAAATGAAACATTTTTCAAATTTCAACCAGCCCATATGATTTTCAATCACTCCCAATTCTGTCCTGAGCTGGATTATACAGTGAAGATTTACAAATGAAAGGCCCATCATAATCTCCTAGGACAGTGGTTCTCAAACTTTGGCACTGGTGACCCCTTTCACATAGCAAGCCTCTGAGTGCGACCCCCTGTTATCAATTAAAAACACTTTTTAATATATTTAACACCATTGTAAATGCTGGAGGCAAAGCGGGGTTTGGGATGGAGGCTGACAGCTTGCGACCCCCCCCATGTAATAATCTTGCAATCCCTTGAGGGGTCCCAACCCCCAGTTTGAGAACCCCTGTCCTAGGACCTCTACTCCCCCACATTAGTTAGATCATTTTGTCATTGGTGAGCTAGCCCTTTACGAGGGTGGAGCTCAGCCTCACCTGTGCCAGGTATAACCCACCTCCCTAGGTGAAGGGAATGATTCCAGAGGTCACATGATGGGAGCATATGACTCAGAAGCAGTTCCTCCTGGGAAATATTAAGGACAGCCCGAGGTCAGTTAGAGTGTGTGACTTGCAGAAGACAGAACCTGGTTTAGGTGCTTGACCTGCATTGAACTGTTTTGATTTGGAGAAATGAAACAACCCTGGAGAAAAGGGGCTGAAATCCTGTTACTGTTAGGAGTATTATTGGATGCATTTGCTGGTAACTTGGCCCACTGGCTTACACATCATTTAGGAAGAGCTCTGTCCATCTTTTTCACTGAAACAGCATGCTCTTTGAAAAGAGCTTTACTGTACTGGGTTTGTTTGGGTTTTTGGAGTTACAAGCCCATAAATGCCATCAAACAAGTATTTTATCCGGAGCCAAGGAGCCCACAGCATGGCTCAGGGTTGCTTCCTCTCTCTTCATTCAAAACTCTCCTTAAAACTCACTTTTCCTGGGAAGCCGTTGAGTGGTTGACTGCCCAGAGAGACAGATACACACATTGGTGCCACAAGAAAATTGAGTGTTCTAGCTACGTCTCAGCTCCCTGCAATGATTTTAGAGTGCAAGCTCCTCAATGGAGATGTTGTGATTTTTCTCTACACGGAAGACAGAGATTTCCAAGGAGACTAAGGGAGTTAGGTGATTAATGCCCCTGAAAGTGAGTGGGAGCCAGGTGCCCAACTCCCTTAACCATTTTTTAAAATGTCACCCATACAGCACCAAGCACATGGTCAGTACGCAATGTATCAGAGTAACAAAATCATGGCTGCCTAAAACTTCACTGTGCCACAAGTCCAGGCCACTTGGAACTTCATGGCTACAGCATGTATAAAACTGGGATCATCCTCCAACTCCAAAATTATAGACTCCTACTACTTGAGCGAAAGGCAGATCTCCATTAGCAATATAGGGCTTAGGACACACAACTGAGCAGATTCCATCCAGTAGAGGGCAGTGATGCACATATTCACTAGGCAAGTCACTATTTTTTAAGCATTACAATAGGGCCTAGAGGCCCCATCTGACATCAGGGTGCCATTGTGCTAGGTGTCGTACAGGTATATAGCAAGAAAGTTCCCTGCCCCAAGAGCTTGCATTATAAACTGAGGCACAGAAAGCTGAAGTGACTTGCCCTCAATACCACAAAGACACCAAGAGCAGTGTTTCACTTGGGACTCTTTTCTTGACTGGAAGGCAAGAGAACAAACCAATTTAATGTTGATCAAAGCTATTTCTGCAGATTCTCCTGCTCTGGGGCTGTTTTGTCAGGTACACCAAGCCACAGTAACCTATTAGAGAGAGGCTCAATTGCTCCAGTGAGACCCACTTCTTACCCATGTTTGCATTTACATCAGGCCTCCATTCCACCGGTCACGGACACTCACACCTCGTCCTCCACTCACAAGTGTCCACCCTGCAATAATAATACAGACAGAATTTACAGGTGTACTCCAACACAGCTGTCGGTGCAGATATTTGATTGGATCGCTCTTTATCAAACAGGTTTCCATTTTTGCCCTGTTTATGCAGGCAATTTATTTTGATAGGAATCGGACAAGCAATCCAGACTCCTCTCCTCTGCCCTTCCCAGAGGTATAGTCTCAACTTGGTACACAAACTTTAGCTACTCACTGTGTTGTGTCTCCATTTCCCCATCTGTAAAATGGACATAATGATACCTACCCACTTTGTAACATACTTCTCATTCACAGGTCTCAAAGCAACCCTCTGCCACCGAGTGTAGACTACCTAGCCATTGTACCCATTGTAACATAAGAGCACCTCACCATATTGAATGTAGTTATCCTCACAACATCCCTGTGAGGTACATGTGTCTGAGAGACACCAAGACGAAATGACTGGGAAGGACTCTATGCAGAGCAGGGAATTAGACTCAGGTCTCCCAGGTCCTAGCCTATTGGCTTAACCGCTGGACCATCTTCCCCTATTACAGCTGCCTCCTCCTAGGGGGAAGCCAGGATATGAGCAGCTGATTGTACGTGGAGGGAAATTGGAGAACACACACAGTTTTAAAAGCAGTCCCAGACTCCCTCTCCCAATATCTCTCCCCTCCGCCCATCTCCAGTTGTCCCCAAACCCTCTCAGGCAAATACAGAGCTTGATGTTTTTTAAATCCAGCATGTAGCATTTGGTCAGAGTTGGAACAAATGCATAGGACTATCTCTGTTCACAGTAGTAAGCCCTGAGAATTTTACAGAGGGCAAGACTGAACCCATAGGGCAAAATACTGCTCCTGTTTATGGCAACGGCAAACTTCCTACAGACCAAGTGGAAGTAGATCAGGTACATAGGTGTCTAAAGCCATGCTTCTAAGTCCATAGACACCATTTACACACCTAATTTTTAGATGCACTTAGCACCCAGGTAGCGCCCACTGAAGTCAACTGATATGTACCCAAACTTCACTGGGAGCTGCTGGATTTAGGGACATAACCTGAGGGTACCTATTTCTTAAATTAAAAAAGTCTTGGCCAGAGGCTTTAGCCCTTGATAGTTTGATAAAATATGCAAGAGAGACTTCCATTTAATCAGCATCTCACTAAATATACAGAAGAGGGTTTTTTTCCCAGGGGTCTGATCCTGCAGTCCTTGCACAGGCAACACTTCCATTAAAGTCAATGGGAGGTTTGGGTGCTGGGCAACAGACAATTATTTTGGATCCTTACGCATCATCTATTAGGAAAGATGCTCCACCAGTAACACAAAGGAGCTTTGAAAGCTCCCAGAGCATCAAGTTGATTAAAAAGAGCTATAACAATCAGAACTCCTAAAAGAACCATGGAAGATACAGGAGTGACTTCAAGATCTGACCTAAAAATAATTCGTTCAAAAACATCTGAGTCTTTGGACCTTCATGCTGGCAAGCACTAAGATATTTACCCAACCTATTTGGAGAGAAACAAGCAGGAAGGGAGACAGATAAGAAACCAGCAAAATACTCTGAAATTTACATGTGTCACTACATGTGTTATTCCTTTGCTGTTGTTGCTTCCTATCTGAGCAACAGCACTGTTTAACCAGAGATTATAAAGCCACCGAGGACTGTATGTTCTATAACCTTTCAAGACAGACGTAAGTGAGGGACATGAGAATAATGAACTGGTCTCAGATAAACCTGCCTTAGGGCCTGCTCCAACTCCCATTGAATTCAATGGAAAGACTCAAACGGACTTCAATGGGATTTGGATTTGCTTCTTAGCTGGAAAGGGGCAAAAACTGATCTACTTTTTTGCTTCTGTTTGCAAAGTCCACGTCACACTTTCAGAAATGAAGTTTAGACAGAAATGAGCTTTCGTGGGTGAATACCCACTTCTTCGGATGCAAGTAAGTGGAAATCTCCAGGGNGTGCACCTAGTTGGTGCACACAAGTACAATTGCATGTACAGCATTATCATCGGTCTGAATGGGCAGCTAGACACACAACTGGACACCTGCCCATGCAAATACGCAATTTGTACAACACCTGCGCATGCAAGTAACACATGCATGCCTGAAAATGTGATCCTGTGACCTTTCACTTTGAGAAATTACATGCATGTTTTATATAGTCTTTCCTCTAATACAAACCATCAAGCTCCCCCAGTTTATTTCTCACAAGCAACCCTACAATAACAAGCCAGCATCCATGTGCAATGGAGTAAATAGCAATGCAAACATATACGGGTTTCATGTTTTCTATTTCAACATTTTTTTAACTATGAAAATGGATGCCCTTAGAACTGGATTGCAAATTCTGCTTTTTTGCCAGATTCCCAGCAATACATACCAGCTGTCCCAGTTGAGGAGCGCCCGATCCCTGTTTTTTAGCACAATATCTCCTATTTTACAGTGGTCTCCTATTCCAATGTATCTCAGTGAAATGTAACAGCATTTCCCTAGACCTCTCACCAGAGTCCCTCCTTCGAGCTTTCAAGTGCTGGCAGGTTACACAAAGTCAGTGAGCATTTGGAATAGACCCCTGGTCTCCTGACTCCCACTCCACCGTTCTGATGACCAGTGAATGCTGCCTGCACTGTAAATCTCTTACAGCACACCTGACAAACTACTGGCCTATAACCCAGCCTTGGAGAAATGCCTCCTGCCAAAGCAACAGCAGCGTGAACTCTGCCCTCCTTCAGCTCAGGGATAGGTCAGCTTTTCAGCGACCCTGTTGTCGTAAACCACCATCCTTCAGCCCCCGGTGCAATGTGTGAGGGTCTGATTCAGCTCTCAGTGTAAACCAGAAGTAACTTCACAATGGTGGTACACTGGCTTAGGTGCAGCAACGATGGATTTGCACTGTAGTTGACATCAGAATCTTGACCATTTTGCACGCCCAGTGCTTGACTTTGCAAGGGGCTGGATGTCTCCTACGAGGGGACAAGCGCCATCAATTTCCACTGAGGCCAACGGGAGAAGGTGGCACTCCGTATACTGCAGGATCAGGCCCCTACTGAACATAAAACTAGTGCGTGTTGCAATAGCGTGCCACTTGCATCTCTCTTACCAACACTTTCCCACTCACCCGTGCTTATTTAGATCAGCAGCTCTTCAGGGCTGGGACCAGCTCTTCTTGGGGGGTGGGGATGGGGCATGCACCAAGTACACCGAGGCCTCAAACTACAAATAATTATTTACTGCACCACTGAATGCAGGCCACAGATTTCCATGAGGAGCTTCACCCTCTTTTTCCATACTGAACTTAGCCCGTGTATATGCTGAGACGGTGTAATTAACCAACATACAAATCACTGGTCCCCCCCCGAAATGTGGCTTAGTTAGAAAACCACCCTAACTCACCTTGCCAAAATTGGGACTTTCCTTGTTTTTCAAGCAGCAGGGAGCAACATATTGGGCCTGGAGAGCTTAACAAGCAAAAGGAGTCAAGCGGAAAAAACTCTCCCCTTTTAAAGAGTCAACAGCATTAACTTTCCGCAAGTTTCCGGGCGACCTGCCAGGATGCTGGAGTTTTGTATACTACGGAACTGTTAAAAATATTATTGTAAATGTTATTTTCACAAGCTTTGGGGGCCAGGGCTGGGGCAGCGTTCAAAACAGCAGCAATGAATGGAGAAATGGTGCTAACTTTAAAATCCTACAACACGTACTTATATTTATACAACCTGCAGGATTGGCTTGAAAGAAAGTCAAACAATGAAAAGTATAACAATACTGCAGGTTTCACAGACTCCAAAGCCCGAAGGGACCAGTGCACTCATCTAGTCTGACCTCCTGTGTAACACAGGCCAGAGAACGTCCCTGAAAGTTTCCTAGAGCAGATCTTTTAGAAAAACATCCAATCTTGATTTTAAAATTGCCCAGGATGGTGAATCCACCACAACCCTTGTAAATTGTTCTAGTGGTTAATTACCATCCCTGTCAATAATTTATATCTTCTTTCCAGCCAGGTACCTATAACATTCTAGTTTTGTTCTACAAACTACAGTGCACACAGCCTCATGGAAATGCAGCCGTCTCTGGGGTGGACGGCAGCAGCCTGGTGCACAGCAGGTTGTGCTACACTGGGGGGAGGGAGTACATTTTGGCAAAGCTCACTGGTGCAAATTCCTACACTCATGGAACATGCTGCTTATGTTTTCCAAAGCAGCTTCCAGATGGGTGAGCCCAAAATGATGCACCTGTATTTTTGAGCATGGAGTTATGGGCTTTTGGGGGTTGTAGGTCTGAGTTGTCTTCAGCACTGAACATTTTGAACATTTGCATGCAAACTGAGCACAGTCTTGCAAGCCCGACTCTCCTGAGTAAACCCACTGACCTCTGTGGGATTCACACAAGTAAGAATTATTTGCCCGACTCAGGGTTACAAGATAAAGCACTTTAGTTGGGCTCACAGGTCAGGTTGCTAAGCAATACATATGCAGCCTGCTTGCTTGTATTGAACCATGCACACTCTTCGCTATGTGGAAGTACACACGACAAAATTTCAAATGTGCTACTTTGGCTGGACTGATGCTTTGTTTTAAAAATGACGTGTTTCAAATGACACACACATTGCAACTGCATGGGACTCCATCTACCTCCAAAGAATGATGCAACCCTACCAGGAATCAAAGCTATGGCTTCAGTGACTCAGATAGAGAAACCCAGTACATAAACCACCCTGCTGACTACTTCACACTGTGAGCATAAAGTGAGAGCTTTAACAGGCAACAATAGAAAAAGGACATCATATCACCTTCCAATGATTTGGAAAAGGACAGGATTTAAAATCCACCCCCTTGCGTGCATATTTATAAGAGAAGTAGTAGAAACTGTTCCAATAAATTATGTTCAGCTAGTGTAACTCCATTAACTTTGATGGAATAGTTAGTAACATACACACTGGTGTATGAGACAGCTCTTGCGGTTCCATAGAGATCAGCAATTTCTGGAAATGTGAGCCATACGTAACAAAAGGCAGACCCCGTCTCTAGATTCATCAGGGCTGAAAAATTCCAGGGACCTCTCAGGTCAAGGCAAATGGAAAACAAAAAGGTACAAATAAACTAAGGCAAGTGACATTTCAGGCCACAGGTCTGACACATGCTGGGCTTTCTGCTTGCATTATACCTTCCATAACGTACAGTTTAGTTCTCAGTGTTCTTTAGTTTGTTACATGGAAAGGGCTACCTTGAATGGCCAACCAAACGGAACTAATTATACACTTAAGTGGGACTCATAAAAAGGCGGCTTCTAAAAAAAAGCAGCTCAATTATGCACACTTTAAATGCTGCTTTCTATCAGGCATTAAAGTGACTAGGTATAAATGAACCAGATCCTCAGATGTAACCTGGCACAGCTCCTTTGACATCAATGGAGTTCAGTCTGTTTACACCAGCTGAGGATCTGGAAGATTTGTAATTGGCTCAGAAAGGGAACTTCTCTTCTCAGGAGGAAAGCCTAATGCCCATGAAGAATGCTGCTCTGGTTTACAGGTCTGTCGCGTCTTAGGCGCATTTAACATGTGCGATTCCAGCTTTACGCGGTCGGCAAAAACAAGAAAAAAAAAACAAAAAAAAAAAGAGAAAAATAATTTAAATACTGTTTCTGTAGTGTGGGCGATTCTGCCCGCCATTACACTCAATGTAATTTTGACTATACGCGGTTTTCGCTTTACGCGCTGACCGCGGAACGTAACCCCAGCGTAAGATGAGACAGACCTGTATTTATTTTTTTTGCTTTCACATAGGGCCAGATTGTGCCCTCAGATGAATATTTGTGTAGATGGCATGGAAGGGGCACAGTGCAGATGTGTGCTACACCAGTGGAAATTGAGAGCATCCCCACTGATTTTAATGGAGGCACTCCCGGCTAAGGCTGACTGAAAACAGATGTTGTCTGCAAAAAAAAAATTTTTTTTTTTAAATTGTCCTCTCTCTCTCCCCATAAAAAAACAAACAAACAAACAACACTTTTCAGGACTTTTTTTTGTTTTTAATCAAAACAAGATTTATTCATTTCAATTTGAAATTTTTTTGGAGGGGGAGGGGTGTCATTTTCAGGAATTGTTTTTCCTTCCCTTTCTAACTCTTGTTCTCCACAGGAAAAGGGGAGGTAGGCACTTAAAAAAAAATACACACAACAACCTACACACTAAAATTCCCATTCTGAATTTAAATTTTTCATGATGCAAAAAAGTGTCCCCACAAAGTTTTTTGTATCCTTCCAAAAGACTTTTTTTGATCCGACACTGACAAAGACATTTCAGTGAGAGCCACTCCCAACTTTCATTTCTCACGGGGGCCAGAAATGGTCCCAGAGAGAGAGTTAGGGCCTGCATCTCTACTTTAGGACATCAGTTCTATGCTGTTGTAATTCCATTGCCTCCAAAAACAGCACCAAATTGATGTAACACAATGCAGAATCAGGCCTGTGAGCTGAGCTTGTCAAAGGGATTTTGATGCCCAACTCCCAATGAAATTAATGGGAAGTAGGCATCCAAATCCCCTACCCAACTTTGATAATCTCAGCCTGGTCTCGGAGAACGCTACGATCCACGCAATATGGGGCTTTATGAGCCTCATTTAATACCTGCTGAAATCAGTGGAAAGACTCCCATAGATCTGAATGGGATCAGGCTCCATGAACACCCAGAACACGGGTGTAACGTGGCTGTGGGGGATGAACTCTGCTATGAATGTGGAAAGCTGCAGTTTGCACTTGCTGAAATTCCAAAGTGGCCTTATTATTTCTTCAGTAGCTCCTAGAAGTCCCAGTGCCCCACAGCCCCCATTGCAGATGATGTACAAACACTATCTCTGCCCTGAAGAGCTTCTAACTAAGGTCAGTGGGTCTCAGCCGTTTCCATACAGTGACCCTATGTTACAACAGAAGAGTTTTGAGTCCAAAAAGTTGAAGACCTGCCTCCCCCCCATCTAGCCATAAGGAAAAGAGGGGTGAGGGTGACTCCCTGAAACCTGTTTGTGTGCTGGGGGTGGAGAGTTGGGGGTGTCAATCCTCATTAAAGACAAGAGGCACTTGGCAATTGAAAGAAACAATATGGCCTCAGCAGCAGTTGCTCTCAGTTAACATCAGATACCGAAAGTTGTTTGCTATCTCACAAGATCAGTGTGTTTGTTAACTGACCCACTTTCTCTTCCCTTCTTCAGTATCTTGCTAACAGCACTTGGAGGAAAAGCTCAAATATTGCAAGCGATTTCTCAGGCCAGCCATCATCGTTTTTTAACACAGTCATCCTTCATCAACACCCTCCTCCCCCTAGATCAATAGTCCCTCTTGGTGGCATCCCATTTTGTGTCTTACAACAGCAACCTTTTAAAGTGAGCTACAGTTCCAATTCCCTAGTCTGTTCAGATTGGTCTGATCACCATGTACCTTTCTAATTGACTGGTGAGGTCAAACAGGTCAGACTGTTTGCGACTGCATCTTGTTCAGCACACTTTAAAAAAGATACTGCCATGAGTCAGATGGGTTTGTTGTTGTTTTAATTCTTTCTTGCAAAACAAGGAAAAACACTTCCCGACAGAGATGTTGATCAACAGATAATTACCAAAGAACAGGCATGATTCTTCTCGTGTTTGCAATATCAACTGTAGCGGAGTTAATCCAGATTTACATTAAAGTAAATGAGAGAAAAATCATTTGTTAAATGCTGAAAGTAAAAATGTGGTGTATTTTGCTCGTAGGACTCTGTTCTTGCATGCTGCATCTTTAAATCTCTAAGTATTAGGGTTGCCAACTTTCTAACGGCACAAAACCAAACACCCTTGTCCCGCTCCCTGCCCCACCCCTTTCCTGGGGC
Source organism: Platysternon megacephalum (assembly GCA_003942145.1). NCBI lineage: Eukaryota > Metazoa > Chordata > Testudines > Platysternidae > Platysternon > Platysternon megacephalum. The sequence goes on from QXTE01000138.1 coordinate 3,322,262, forward strand.
CCCACCCCCTGGTCACTCCATCCCCCCTCCCTCTGTCGCTCGCTCTCCTCCACCCTCACTCAGTCGCTCATGGGGGGGGTACGGGTTCTGGGCTGGGGGTGTGGACTCTGGGGTGGGGCCAGGAATGAAGGGTTTGGGGTGCAGAAGGGGGCTCCAGGCTGGGGCCAAGGGGTTCGTGTGGGAGAGGGTTCGTGCGTGGGAGGAGGTTCAGGATGCAGGCAGCCTGGCAGCGCTCACCTCAGGCAGCTCCCCGGAAGTGGCGACATGTCCCTCGGCTCCTAGGCGGAGGCGTGGCCATGCGGTTCTGCGCACTGCCTCCGCCCGCAGGCACCATTCCCGCACCTTCCATTGGCCATGGTTCCCAACCAATGGGAGCTGCGGAGCTGGGGCTCGGGGCGGAGGCAGCGCACAGAGCCTGTGTGGCCACCCCTATGCCTAGGAGCTGAGGGACATGTTGCCATTTCCGGTGAGCCCAAGGGAGCCGGGTAGGGAGCCTGCCAGCCCCCAGCCAACCGGACTTTTAACAGCCCAGTCAGCGGTGCTGACCAGAGCTACCAGGGTCCCTTTTCGACCGGATGTTAAACCGGACACCTGGCAACGCTACGAAGTATTCTGCTGTCTGCTGAGATGGACAACGAGGCTGCGTGCTCATCCCATCACAGATTACTATAGAAGACACACAGATTCTGCTCTTTCATCAAGACTATTTTTTGTTCTCCTCTTGACCTAAAATTAACACCATTCAGTCTCAAAGTATCAGTTTGCTTTTGGTATATGAAAACACATACCAAAAATATGCCGTACATGATTAACCAACAAGCTTGGGTGGAACTGTGGGACACGCTAGCACGACCTATAGACACGTACAGTACATTAACTCAGCGTGGTCTACAAGTTACGAGAGAAAAGAACATGCTTTGACCCAGTACTGTACATACCCCAATGGTCTATCAGAATGGAAGGTTACAGGCCAAGGAGGCAACACATGTCACAGAAGTGGCCATACCAAGCACCCAACCATACTTAGACACTATTGGGAACTATCAGTGCCCATGGTAGCTTTACCTAGTGAGATGTTTTGAAACTCTAGGGAGGGCAGGTAACCTAGTCTAGCAATCGTCACACTGTCCATTGCAATCCATCCCAAGATGCTTTGCTTTACAAATATGAATGAAAGAAGCCTCCTAACATCCCTATGGGGATTGTGCTCTCCATTTTACAGATGGGTAAACAAGCAGAGAGAGGCCCAGAAGTGAGTAGGCATTTAGGTTGCATCCATTGTTGAGTGCCCGACTGGAGAATCCCTAGGGACTGCTTGTCAGAGGCTCTCAGCCCCACAGCTCCCACTATCTTCAGCAAGAGTTGTAAGCGCTCGGCATTTTGACCAGAGGAGTCTCAAGCAGAGCATGCGAAAAATTCAGGCACCCAAAATCGGGAGCTGCTTTTGCAAACGACAGCCTGTGACTCATGCGAGGCCATCTAGGCAATCCGTGGCAATGCCAGGAACAGAACACAGATAATACATAGCACATTTCATCCAGATCTCTCTGTGTTCTGATAAAAGGGCACAAGGATTGTTAGCCCCACTTTAACTATGGGGGACACTGATGCCCAGCGGGATTAAGGGACTTGCCCGAAGTCAGACAGTGAATCTGTAGCACAGCCACGAATGAAAACTGAGCCCCAGTCTATTGACCACACTTCTCTGGGGTAGCAGATCTACTGAGGTAGTATCTAAGCACATCATCAGCCTCAACGAATTTATTCTCACAAAAGCCCTGTGATGGAAGGAGTATTATTATCTCCATTCTACGGCCAGGCAATTTAGGAAGAGGGTAGATTAAAAACGGTTTGCCCGAGGACATCGCACTAGAGGTGCAGAACAGAGCCTAGCTCTCCTGTAAAGGAAGGATGGTCCTGTGGTTAGCAGACTCAGGAGACCTAGGTTCAACTCCCTGTTCTGCCACAGACTTCCCGTGTGATTTAGGCAAGTCACTTAACCTCTCTGTGCCTCAGGTCCTCATCTATATAATGGTGATAACAGCACTGCCCTGCCTCAGAAGGGTGCGGTGAGGATCAATATATTAAAGAGTGGGAGGTGCTCAGATACTACAGTCATGGGAGCCATTTATGTCCCACAGCTAAATATCCCAAACCAGGGCCTTAACTACAAATCCAGCCATCCTCTAGCGATCACCTGGCTCCCAGTCCTGTGCTTTAACCACTCGGAATGTTCCCTCTCCCTATTTGCTGGCTAAGTACTTGGAGACAATATGATTCGGGGAGGAAGGAGAGCCGTTTCCTTCAGCAGACAAAGAGGACCCAAGGAGATCACTTCTGTTCCCTTCCGGGGACTGGCGTCTTGCACTGAGACACCAAGGATATATGGTGGGGAAACTACACTCCGAGGGCTCGATTTAAAGCCCTGGCAGCAAACAAAGGGTATTAAAGAATCAAGACACTCCGGAAAGTGTCTCACTAACCCCAGGGATGAATGGCACCAAGATTTCCATTTTCTTCTGCAACACCAGCGACAGCTCCAGCGCCAGGAGAGAATGCCCTTGCTTTCTGGCAGGCTGCCCACACAAACACAGGAAGCCGTGCAATGTGCTGGCTACATGCTGAATGCTTCTCTGGGACGCGAATGCCGACATAGCTGAACTGAGCTCAGAAATCGGGTGGGCAGGGAGGGAGGGAAACCCATCATAAACACTTTATAGACCTTTTCCGAGGACAAAAGACATGGAGTTTTGTGTTTACATATGCCCTAGAAGTGCCATCATTCAGAGATACTAAGGCTACATGTTGTCAGGCTGCTTAGAGAGTCAGACATGTTCGGACACCTCAGTAAGACCTTGATTCAAAGCCCATTGTAATCGATGGAAAGAGTCCTTGATTTTCAGAGGAGCTGAATAGCACCTACAAGTCCTATTAGTGAAGTCAATGGGAGCAGCAGGTACTTCACACCTCTGAAAAACTAGGTCACTTATTAGAGAGAGGTGAGAATTGGTCAGTTACGCTTTTCACTGTGCTTTGAGGATGTACAGTTCTAAGCATTATTCAATATTATTTTCAAGGTTCCAGGAAGTTATATAACAGACACAGACAAGATTAAACTGTGCCTCGAAGTGCATGCAATGCAAAATGGGCCCTTCAATAGTTCAGCGTCACCGGTGTGGGCACACACTGTCAGTGGTTGAACAATCGGTATAAAACTATCACTTGCTTATGCTACTGATTATTATCTATATTGCAGGCAAGGCTTTAAGCTCAAATTTAATCTCACTTACTCTGGTGTAAACTTGGTGCATCTCCAATGAAACTAATGGAGCTACACTAGTGCAAAACCCAATGGACAATCCTGATGCAGGAATGCACATAAGCAAGTGCTTAAGTTTAGGCATGCACATAAGTGCTATTGTGGGAGTTCGGCATACGCCCAAGTTCTTTCCTGAATCAGCCCCTTTTTGTAAAATGTTAGTGAGTTCAGTCCTGCATGGTGCTGAGCACACTCAAGCATCACTGATGTCCGTGGGAAGTGAGGGTTTTCGGCACCTCGCTGGAGCCAACTCAGACTGTGGAATTACAATATTTTTTTTTGGTGAAGTCAGTAAGGAGGAGAAATTAAAACAAGAGGCACTACAGCGGTTCAGCATTCTAAGCAAAGGAATAAATGAGGTAGTGTTGATAGTTTCGAAGTTGACAGTTCGAATTCCAGCACTGAGCCATTTGTCATAGCAACAGCTTTTCCACTAGCACCTTTCCACCATGTCCTTCTAGAGCCTTCATATACCATCATCATAGATCACAGCAAATGGAATCTGGGCCAGCCACGCACATGGCTAGTTAGCTTTAGCTGACCCTTCACTACTGAAAGGCTTTCTATTTTTTAAAGCCACCTACTTCATCAAAATTAGTTTATTCCTAGAATGTTAAAGAAGCCACATGCTAAAGCGTGCACAACCTTCATTCCCGCTGAAGTCAGTGGGAGTTCTGAGCGTGCAAGGAATGCAGGATCGGGGACGGTACAATAGGGAGATACATTGCTGGAAAGAGGAGTAGGATTGCTGAGCAGAACTGGAGTTAGTGAGAGAGACATGGTCCTCTCTGATTGGCAAGCAGGGAGACCCCATGTGTACTTCTCAGCCTGCATGATACGTATTCAGTTTAATCCATTTATATGACAAAATATCTGTGGTCTTCACTATTGTTACTTTGCTGCAAGCCACGGCCACTCACAACTTCACAGCGGCAGCAGCAATAGAACAGCATCAAAAAGCATAGGACTTAATCCCTTAAGAATCTGCTTTAGTTGCTAGCCACAGATCACCTACAGCACACAGTTGAGTATTTCCAAGTCGGTTCAGCAATGGCTACACAGACACCAAACCTACTCAATTCAGTACAATGCGTATCTAGAATGGGGCTGGCCATTGCTTTGTGTGTGTATTTTTTTATGCTTAAAAGGCCCTGATCCTTTAAACTTTGCTCATATAAGTAGCCACCCTAGTAAAAACTACTCATTTGAGTAAGGTTTGCAGGAGTTGGGATTTTCTGTTTTAATTATTATGTACTTTCCAGTAGGTTTAAGGCTCTAAAAAAGGAGAACTTTGCCTCAAACCGAATTACCTGTGAGTGCCATTAACATGGGAGATTGTATTTATTTCCTGGCTGTTTTTAAGTTCTACAGCCTTGATTCTCCATTTCCCCTGCCCTTTGAGTAGGTCATTTACCTCTAGGTACAGTGGGTGTAAAACATTACCCTTCTGATTAGATAAGTGTCCTGCACCTACTTGATCCAGGTGAAAATAACTATGCAAGATGCTGGGCAGTGGAGAATCAGGCATATTGGTTTCAATGTAGGTGCAATTGAATGAAACCCAATGGGCTGGATTAGAGCAGCTCTGTGTTGCACTACCAGTGCAAAGCACTGGCTTACCCGGCCATCGCAGGATTCGACTAGAGCTCTGCGCTTGACTATTTTTTTAATCCCACTCCCACCTGCTCCCACATTATTTCTTGTGCTTTTATCTTGCTCCCAACTGCAAAAGCCTCAGATCCCACGAGAGAGACAGATTCCCCCATGCTACTAAAAAAACAACACAAAACCAAACCATTGGCATATTATTAAAAAACAACACCATTGAATTTTTACCACTAAAAGAATAAAACAAATCTTGCTTCAACCATGTAAAAAAATACTTTAACTCCTGTTATAATACATCAAATCTCTTTCTATCCTCACTCAAGTTTAAGTATTAAAACCTTTATTTAAAAAAAGGGGAAAACTTGCTTTCCATTGCGGAAATTCTATTTAGGACAAACTGAGGAGAGATTTAGTGTTTTCCCGCAAATTACTGCAGTCTGTCCCCCGCCCCCCCATCTCTTCCCGCCTGCAAAGTACATTTTACCTGCTCCCGCTATTATGGCAGTGGGTCCTGTGGGACTCGTGGGTTCCTGGTTCCGCTGCAGGGCTCTAGATCAGAACTTTGGGTGGCACAGAAGCTACCATAGTAACTTCTACACTGATCCCCTCCCTGCAGGCAGCATGGCCCAAGCAAGGGAGTGTGGCTGGGATATCCCTGCGTCTTAGTGGTCTCGGGCTGCCAGGATGGTCTATTGGGGCCAGAGGCTGCTGGCATGAAGCACTCAGATATATGCTCTTCATAACCTAGTAAGAGCCAGAACAGAATAGAAGGGATTTGGGCCTTGGGGCTGTGCTACACTGAATTGGGCGAGCACACAGGTGGCTTGAAGCCACTTTTGCAACCCTATCCACCTCTTTCTCCTCAGCCACGGCTCAGAGTCTAGCCCAGGGGTCCCCAACGCGGTGCCCGCGGGGCTTTTTTTTTTTTTTTTTTTGCTCCACTGGCAGCGCTTGGCGCCCGCCGGCAGCGCTCGGGTGTTTTTTTTTTTGCTCCGCCGGCAGCGCTCGTTTTTGTTTTTTTTTGGCGCCCACCGGCAGCGCTCGGGGTTGTTTGGCGCCCGCCAGACAAAAAAGGTTGGGGACCACTGGTCTAGCCCAACAGGGTTAGTCACATGGGTGATGCAAGAGGGCTGCAGCGCACCATGCAACTGTAACTCTGACTTTATTGGGGTTACTCTATATTTACACCAGTGTATGTGACATCAGACTCCACAGCTTTCAAGAAGCAAGCCAGCTTGGGTGCTCAGAGCACAAATAAAGCACTTAAAATGCTTCTAACTGGTGAAAATATTCCCAGGATTGGAAGAACACAAGAACAGCTTGGATTGTAAATTCCTTGGGGCAGGGACCCTCTTTCTGTACTCTGTTTGTGCTGCACCTAGCACAATGGGGTCTTGGTCGTGGCTAGGGCTGGTAGGTGCTACTGCAACACAAATGAACAACAGCCAAACAAGACTTTGCTTCTTTCCTTCACTAGGTTATTGCAAGGCTTAATTCAACAGGATTTGTAAATCACCGAGATCCTGGTATTTTTCAAAAATATATATTTATTTATTTGGGGGCAGCCTCAGCTTAAAAAGCAATTTTGGGGATTTAAAAAGACAGCTTTATGTTCTTAAGTGTTGTTCTTGAGCAGTGTATTTTAAGGCAACATCTTCAGACCCAGATCCAGCTGATGCAAGTGAATATAGTACCAGTGTCTTCAATGAACTACACCAATTCACACCAGCTAAGAATCTGGCCCTGCCAGTTCGTAAAGTATAAAAGTTTTGCTTTCCACTCACTGCCTAGGCTGAGATAAGTCAGCTGTTCCTGTCTTGCAGGATATGCACATAAGCATGAAAAGGAAGCCTCATTCTTTGCTGGTAAATGCTGTTGGATTTCGAAATTATCTCATCTTTAGGATCACCAGGAAGTAAATATAAACCTGTTCAGTAACATTGTTCGCTGTTAACTCCTTGCCTGCTGGTTGGCCAGTTACCGTGCTGCGTGGCTGCTGTTCCACGAAGGATCTCCTGTACTCAGTGGAGAACCAGACACATTGGGCATGTTTCTACTAGTCATACCTGGGATGTTTAGTCACAGACAAAGGGCTAGCAGAATACATGCACAGAAGAAGATTTCCATCAACGCCAATTAAGTGTTTGATGCCAGCCAGTGTTGCTACATACATGGATCTTTACAAGCTCTACCTACAAGCCTAGTTTAAATGCTGCCACCGCTTTTCAATCTCCAGCAAGAGACAAGAGCGCTAAACCCAATGTTCTGGATACATCCCAATTGCACTCTACTTACCTAGAATTGCCCCTTCATAATCATAGATAATCATAGGACTGGAAGGGACCTTGAGAGTCATCTAATCCACTCCCCGGCACGACTAAATATTACCTAGACCATCCCTGACAGGCATTTGTCTAAACTGCTCTTAAAAATCTCCAGTGATGGAGATTCCACAACCTCCCTGGGCAATTTATTCCAGTGCTTAACCACCCTGACAGTTAGCAAGTTTTTCCTAATGTCCAACCTAAACCGCCCCTGCTGCAATTTAAGCCCCATTGCTTCTTGTCCTATCCTCTGAGGTTAAGGAGAATAATTTTTCTCCCTCCTCATAACCACCTTTTATGTACTTGAAAACTGTTATGTCCCTGTTCAGTCTTCTCTTCTCCAGACTAAACAAACCCATTTTTTTCAATCTTCCCTCATATATCATGTTTTCTAGGCTTTTAATCATTTTTGTTGCTCTTCTCTGGACTTTCTCCAATTTGTCCACATCTTTCCTGAAATGTGGCGCCCAGAATTGGACACAATACTCCAGTTGAGACCTAATCAGCACAGAGTAGAGTGGAAGAATTACTTCTCATGTCTTGCTTACAACCATAGGCGCCGACTTTCTAATGTGCCAGGGAGTGCTCCCCCCGTCTTCACCCCAGGCCCTGCCCCGCTCCCACCCCTTCCCTCAAGTCCCCACCTCCGCCCTACCTCTTCCCATCCCCGCTCTGCCCCGCCTCTTCCTGCCCTCCCCCTCCCCCCACAGCACCTCCTGCACACCGCGGAACAGCTGATCTGCGGACAGTGGGAGGCGCTGGGAGAGAGGGGGGTGGCGCTGATCAGTGGGGCTGCCAGGGGGCGGGAGGCACTGGGGGTGGAGACGCTAATAGGGGGGCTGCTGGTGGGCACGGAGTTGGCGCCTATGCTTACAACACTCCTGCTAATACATCCAAGAATTAGGTTTGCTTTTTTTTCTTCCCAGTGGTGTTACACTCGACTCATATTTAGTTTGTGATCCACTATGACCCCCCGATCCCTTTCTGCAGCACTCCTTCCTAGACAGCCATTTCCCATTTTGTCTTAACTGATTGTTCCTTCCGAAGTGGAGTACTTTGCATTTGTCCTTAGTGAATTTCATCCTGTTTTCTTCTGGACAAACTGGAGAAATGGTCTGATCATTTTGAGTTTTAATCCTATCCTCCAAAGCACTTGCAACCCCTCCCGGCTTGGTATCATCCACAAACTTTATCAGTGTACTCTCTATGCCATTATCTAAATCATTGATGAAGATATTGAACAGAACCGGAACCAGAACTGATCGCTGCAGGACCCTGCTCAATACAGGTCTGTCGCATCTTAGGCGCATTTAACATGTGCGATTTCAGCTTTATGCGGTTGGCAAAAACAATAAAAAAAACAAAAAAAAAGAGAAAAATAACAATTTAAATACTGTGTCTGTAGTGCGGGCGATTCTGTCCGCCATTACACTCAATGTAATTTTGACTATACGCGGTTTTCGCTTTACGCGCTGACCGCGGAACATAACCCCAGCGTAAGATGAGACAGACCTGTATGCCCTTCCAGCTGACTGTGAACCACTGACAACTACTCCCTGGGAACAGTTTTCCAACCACTTATGCACCCATCTAGGTTAGCTCCATCTAGGTTATATTTCCCTAATTTGTTTATGAGAAGGTCATGTGAGCCAGTATCAAAACCCTTATTAAATTCAAGATATACCACATCTACCGCTTCCCCCACCGACCCACCCACCCCATAAGGCTTGTTACCCTGTCAAAGAAAGCTATTAGGTTGGTTTGACATGATTTGTTCTTGAGAAATCCATGCTGACTGTTACTTATGTTATTATCTTCTAGATCAGGGGTCCCCGACGTGGTGCCTGCGGGCGCCATGGCGCCCGCCGGGGCGTCTAAGTGCGCCCGTGTACTGGTCGGCGGACGAGCATCCGCCAAAATGCTGCCAAGAACCAACGTCATCCAGAGGCGTCGCCGCCGAAATGCCGCCGATTTTCGGCGACATTTCGGTGGCGATGCCTCTGGATGACGCTGCTTGTCAGCGGCATTTCGGCGGCGACGCCTATTGACGCTGCCGCCTGTCGGCGGCATTTCGGCGGATGCTCGTCCGCCGCCACGGTCCTCCGTGGCTCGTCGTCTGGCGCCTGCCAGACGAAAAAGGTTGGGGACCACTGTTCTAGATGTTTACAAATTGATTGTTTAATTATTTGCTCCATTATCTTTCCAGGTACCAAAGTTAAGATGACTGGTCTGTAATTCCCCGCATTGTCCTTATTTTCCTTTTTATACATGGGCACTATATTTGTCCTTTTCCAGTCCTCTGTAATCTCTCCCATCTTCCACGACTTTTCAAAGGTAATCATTAATGGCTCAGATATCTCCTCAGTCAGCTCCTTGAGTATTCTAGGATGTATTTCATCAGGCCCTGGTGATGAAAACATCTAACTTGTCTAAGTAATTTTTAACTTGTTCTTTCCCTATTTTAGCCTCACTTCCAGCCCTAAGATGCGTTGCTAGGCTCTGTTAGCCAGCGGATCTTCCACTCCAGAGATAGCTGCATTCCGCTGAAGAGAATCCTGTTTGTAAAGTTCATAAAGAATTTTTGGACTCTTCACGATCCAGAATATCATGTGACTATTACAGCCCTGATTCTCCTCTCACACTAGTCTTACTCCAGTTTAATTTGCTTGACTGCAGTGGTGTTGCTTTTGGTTTACAACTAAAGAGAATCAGGCCTTATATACCCACAGAGAGAAACATACTAACCCAACACTGCAGAAAAGAAACTGAATCCTTTTGCTAGTCTCCCATACACTGTGTTGATGCAGCTTCTTCTTACAATCTGCTAAAACCAGCCATCTCATATTTCAGCAAACATTTTATTTCAATCCATACTGTTGTGATTCTATTTCCTGTTTCCGCATGATCTATGATTGGTAGATTTGCTAAATAAATAAATAAAATTGCTTCTCTACTTTTCTTCAATTAATTGCCTAGATCAGGGGTAGGCAACCTATGGCACACGTGCCAAAGGCGGCACACGAGCTAATTTTCAGTGGCACTCACACTGCCCGGGTCCTGGGCACAGGTCCAGGGGGCTCTGCATTTTAATTTAATTTTAAATTAAGCTTCTTCAACATTTTAGAAACCTTATTTACTTTACATACAACAATAGTTTAGTTATATATTATAGACTTCTAGAAAGAGACCTTCTAAAAACGTTAAAATGTATGACCAGCACGCGAAACCTTAAATCAGAGTGAATAAATGAAGACTCGGCACACCACTTCTGAAAGGTTGCCGACCCCTGGCCTAGATCAACAACTGTTTGGAACATATGGGATCCAGTTCCATCATGTTATCTAGTATTCCCCCCCAGTAAGACACAGCATGAATAAATAAGATACACTGGTCTACACTAGGAATTTACATTGGTAGAGCTACCTCTCTCTGGGGGTGCGGATTTTTCACCTAACCCCCTGCGTAGACAGCACGAGGTGGATGGAAGAGTTCGTCTCTCAACCTAACTACCACCTCTCGGGGAGGTGGATTACCTATGCCAACAGGAGAATCTCTCCCTGTCAGCATAGGTAGTGTCTACACTGAAGCACTACATGGGCGCTGCTGTAGTATTTTAAGTGTAGACAAGCCCTAAGAAAATGAAAGGGATATGAAATCTACAAGACTTTCCATAAAGTTAGTGATGCACAAAACCTTCTGTGTTTCACTCTAGCCGAGTCCAAGATTTCACACCACTCATACAAAGAAACAAGTTTGGAAATCCCTTCCTGCAGCCCCATCCTTCCTACAAGCCGCCCCTCCTCCCCGCCAAGATTGCTAAGGAAACCAGATGCCAAGTCCCAACCAAAATAATGAGCTCACCCATTCTTAGGAGAGCCTACAGTGCATTTCATGAGTCATGGGAAGCAACATCTCCTTGCTTTGGTAATGCCAGGTAAGCAACTGACTTTACTTACTTACTCACACACTCACACAACATTTTATTTTTAAAAAAGCAGATTGGGCCATCTGTTTAGAAACAAAAACAGAATTTCAGCCCAAATACCCTGGACTCCCAGATCCATTCCTGCCCCATCAGTTTTGGCTCCAGGACAGATCCCAAACAGGGAGCAGTGTCATTTCCTGGTGCTGGTTCAAGCCTCGCCCAAATAGCCAGATCTGAACACTAGCCTTGATTTGCCCTCAAAGCTGAGCACAAAACCCAAGTCCAAACCCAGTTCAGATCCAAACATCACCCTCCGCAGCAGCCGAGGGGGGAGGCAGGGTAGCAACAGAGGGGAGGCTAAGGATGGGGAGGAGGAGAAGGAAAGAGAGAGACAATGCCGTATCCTATTCCACAAGCCGGAGTATGGCTCCACATTACCAGACACGTACTAGCCTGAGCCTGATTCAAAAGCAGAGACCAGAGGCATCAGCCTTGTACGAATCTCAGCACCTTCCCATCAGCTGCCGGTGGCGAAACAGGCCTCTCAACAGGGCACTACCTATGAACCTCACCGGTGGGCCCCCCCCCCCCCCCCCCCCCCCCCCCCTTCACACTATTTTTACTCAGTCCCTGGCTGGCAGATTTATTCTTCTGACTAGCAAGGATCGAGTAAATTTTTCAAGCCCCGCAATGTTGCGGCAAATGGACGTAAGCTCCCCACCGCGTGGGCTTAGAAAGAACTAGATTTCATCTACTGATGCTTCCCAGACTCGAACTAGAGATAAACAGTAGAGATACGCAGACGGTTTGCCTGGGCCCCTCAGGTGTCAGTCTGTCTTTGCATGAAGTCTTTTGCAGCCCCTCTCATTCAGAGATGGGGAGAGGGAAGAGGACTCCTTCATAGCCTGCCAACGACACACCTGAATCTGGCCAAAGAGGGGTGGTGAGGACGAGGGGATGTTCAGTGACACAATTTAGGCCACTGAGCAAGACCTAGAAGGGTGGGCTTCTGCCAGTCCCCACTGCTGAGCTCTCCGGAAAGTTGGCCACAGATGCTGCCTTTGGAGGCATGTGTGTTGGGGCGTGGGCTCCCACAAAAGTGTAGGCAATGCTCCCTACCATCTCTGGTTGGCTAGGAGACTGCATTCCCCCCCCCGCCCCCCGGCAAACAGATTTAAAATCTGAAAAACAAGACACACCTCTGCACACACTTCTCCCCGTGGACAGTGGGGAGAGAGAACAAACACGGGATGCATGACTGGAAGGCACTCAAATATACACCGATGAACATGGTATAGGAACCCATACAAAATAAAACAGAAATGGACGGGCACATTCAGCAAGTCCATGGAAACCATGCAAATGCAAAGACAGAATCTGGGTCATGTACAATGGCAACTATCTATCTGTGCATTGATTTATTCAATGGGCCTTTTCCCAAGGGCTCTGTATCTCATCTATGGTTTGTGCTCAATCTGAGCAGCCCACACAAACCACTCAGAGTGACACATTCGGGGACTTACTGGCACTATCTCCAATTTGGCCAACCCATATCATTCAGCTCACCCCCTGCAGAGAGGCTGTGGCGGGCAGGGGTGAAAAATAAGAGTTTGCAGCATGCCCTAAAGGTTATCAGGGCAAGTTCCAGAATCAAGAACTCTCTTCTAGCAAGCAACCTCTTTTCTTTTAAACAAGGCTGTTAGCTCAAGCACCTCTGCTGATCACAGGAGGAGAGAGATGGTCTTGGAGGTAACCAAGCCCCAATTCATTGGACTTTAACAGATCAAAAACTAGCCCCCTACAATGTACTCAGAGGCCACATGGGTGTATGGGGGGGAAGGGTGGGGGGAAGAGGACAGTCACATCTCTGCATTATCATCTCCCATGGTTGTTCTAGTCTTAACTTCCATTGTAAGCTGCTTAGGGCAAGGAATCTGTCTGGAGTCGGATCCTCAGTGCAAGTCCTGGTGTAAATCAAAGGAGCTATACTGATTTACACCATCCGAGTAGCTGACCCATGGTGTGCCAAGTGCCATGCTTACCCAGTGCCAGAGTAGTGCAACACACACAGCAATATCAAAACAACTCACGGTTCAGCGGCTTACACGTACTATGAGGAGTCTGGTAGGTCTCAACAAATCTCCCAGTGAACTACTGGCCCCAACAGACCTACCCCAGCTGGGGCTAACTAGTAGTTACGAGTGCTAGCAAGGGTCCAAGTACAAAGGTTTGGGTGTGGCAGCTCCCTCCAAGGCAGGGTTAAGGGTCAGTTTGGGGTCAGCTTGCACAGTGCTACCCATCCCAGACCTATTGGTCTCTGGATACTCCAGGCTGGCATGTTTCGTCAGTGCGGTTTTGTACGAGGACTTGTCAAAGCACTGACCCCTCTCCCAGAGCAGGTAGGTCCAGCATCATAAGATGCCCCTTTCCTAACAACTGGCAAAATGTCACACCACTAGCTACAAACCTAGTCCATGGACACCTCCCCTCTTTCCTTATTTTAATGTACAACTTCCACGCCCCAATAGCTATCAAACACTCCAGGCTGCGTGCCCCTGGACAAAATCACTTGGCCTCCAATTCCCTCCTGGGGCTGGGTAGATTTGTCCATCCCTTCTTAGGGCCTGATCCTGCACACACTTATCACTGGGTGTCATGCCTGCTTAGTACCAGACGTAGCCCCACCCTTTCCAGGATCGGGCCCTTCTTCGCTAGCCACGGCGCACACTACCAGTTGGACTTTGCCCTACGCAGCTCCCCAGGCTCTGAGACAAACTCCCAGCTCAGCTCCACCCTCCTTCCTCACTGCCACTGCTTCTCCTCCTTGGCCTACCTCTAATTATCTCCCAGTCCACAGCATGTAGAACGGGGAGGCTTTAATTCAACTGACAAACCTCTCCTCATTCTAACTACGTCCGCCCCAGTGTGGAATCCTCGCTCCGCCTGGACTTCTCCAGGGCGATTTGCCCGAGTAAGAATTGGACGAGACGGTTCAGCCTGTTTTTTGCCCCAAGTTTTCCCACCGTTGCAGTCTCTGTTTTAGTGGCACCACAGCAGTAGCGCTACTGTACACTGGGCTCCCGGTACCACGTCGTCCAGCCTTTTTAGAGCAGGTCTAGGTGAGACGGTGCTTAAAACGCCAAGCGCCACCAGCACCATGTGTACATCTGTGATCCTGCCACCACTGCTGCTGGGGAAGGTGAGCCAGTGGGAAGTTTTAAGGCCAGCTGGTGAAGCCCTTCCTTCAACTGCGGGGCAATTCCTCACACCAGTACTCCCGTTGACTTCAATGGGATTCCTTGCACAAGGAGCCGTTCACCCAGCTGGCCCTTAGAGCAGGGGTCGGCAGCCTTTCGGAAGCGGTGTGCCAAGTCTTCATGTATTCACTCTAATTTAAGGTTTCGCGTGCCAGTCATACATTTTAACGTTTTTAGAACGTCTCTTTCTATAAGTCTATAATATATAACTAAATTATTGTTGTATGTAAAGTAAACAAGTTTTTTAAGATGTTTAAGAAGCTTCATTTAAAATTAAATTAAAACGCAGAGCCCCCTGGACCTGTGGCCAGGACCCGGGCAGTGTGAGTGCCACTGAAAATCAGCTCACGTGCCAGCTTCGGCACACGTGCCATAGGTTGCCTACCCCTGCCGTAGAGTAACAAGCTATGTGTACAGATGAGGATTGTCTGTATTCCCCCAGGAAAGGGACTCACTGAATGACAGGGTTGTGAAATCAGACACAGCTCGGCCAATCTTATAATAAAATGTGACTATTTGCATGCTGCATTCCTAGGGTCCAATCCTACTCCCACTGAAATCAGTGAGCCATAGATGCAGCTAATGAGGAGTGGGGAGCATACGTCCCCCACCAACTGCTCACTATCCGGCTGATGTCTCATATTGCTGTTACAAAGCTCAAGCATTTGCACTCCTGCCAACCTCCCTGCCCCTCCAATCTCTAGTGTAACTGCACTTCTGCAATCAGCAATTTGTCACTGACTCCAACAGAAGCAGGCCCGGGTACCTATTTAAAAGGTCTTAAATGGTTAAAGTCCTTGTATTATTATTATTATTATTATTATTATTATTAAAGATCAGAGTTGGGTCACAGTGATTTGGTGGTTGATCCTTATTAAAAATCACATTGTTGTCCAATCGCAATGTTAGACTCCAAGAGAACCATAGGAGCAGGCTGAGATTAAAAAAACACCACCCTAAACAAACACAGACAACAGACAACTTCCCTCCCAAACAGAAGAGGACTCTTCTTTCCCCTTCTAGGGAAAGGACAATGCTTTAGGCATCACTAGAAAGCACACGGATTCCACATTCATGGGCACTGTATCAGACCACAAATAGAACAGATTTTACTCTATAGGACTGAGAATATTTTGCACTCCTATGGGGGCTTTCATCCAAGGATCTCAGAGCGCTTTGCAACTTTAACTAGCTGAGCCTCACAGCCCCCTCTGTGCTAAGTATCACCATTACCATTTTAAAGAGAGAGGGAAACAAAGGCACAGAAGTAAGACTTGCCCCAAATCATGCAGTCACTAAATGACACACAAGAACAGAACCCAGGCGTTCCAACTCCCACTCCTGATACTTCCTCTAGTAAAGGTCAGCCCGTCTGACAATCCCATTGGCTCACCATCCCTATTTCTTTACAGTATGTAATATTAGGTGCAGGCTCCACATCTGTCAAGTATTCCGGGGGTGGGCGGCAGGAACACAGAGCTTTCCGCCATCTTATTTTTTATGGCAGCACTTAAGTCATGTGGAGAGCTCTGAAAACCGACACTTGTTCAATACAGATGATTGCAACAAAAGAGAAACAAGCTCCGCTGGCAAGCACTGCTGCGCAGCAGGTGTGAAGTCCTGTAGCCAACTAACTGCTCTGCCACAACGGGTAACTCGGGCCTTACAGCCGCAAGCCATATTATTCCTTTGATGCTTTCCCGAAGGGATTCACAAAGACAGCAGGATTAGTCATTTCATCTTGTGTTGCTTTAAACAAAAAAACAAAAACAAAAAGCAGAGGTTCATGGTAAATCCATACACCGCTAGACTCAGGATTAGTGGGCCATATATAGTTTTCTGGGAAGCCTGAATAGTGTTTGAGGTCTCAGAGAGAAATAAAAAAATAACCAAGCTGAATTCCATATTTTCCCTCTTCATCCTTATATAAATGGTTTTTCCGTCTGCGTGGTACACAGCAGACATTCTGTACATTTTTTTGTTCTAAGTTTGTAATTTAATAGGTATCTGGGAGGTAGGACAAAAAAAAAAAAATGAAGCTGAGATACGTAGACCGAGTATACTTAGACCGAGGCTTGACAACATTACAGCCAAATCCTGGTCCCACTGAAACCCCCCCCTGGATGGAGTCCGGGTGGCAAGAGGGTGCTGAAGTCACCAGAGAAGAGTGGCTTTAAAACCCCTCCCCTCTCCAGGGTTTGAAGCAGGTTTCAAGCACTGGGCAGGAAAGGGTTAAGAGCCTGAGGTGTGTCATGGGTGGAGGGGCAAGTCAGCTGGAACTCAAAGCCCTTAACCCCTTCCTGCCTGGTCCCTGAATCCTGCTAACCAGCATAGGAGGGGGAGTCTGTCTTTTCTCTGGGGTCCCCAGCTTCAGCATGCAGAGTCCTGGGGAGGGCCAGATAGGTAGAATAACCCTCCATACCTCATTGCCTGGGGGGGTGGGGGGGGGCGGGGGGGAAGGATTCAGGAGTTATTTCAAGCCTGTCAAACAGTACAATAATACCAGTCATCAGCAGACAACATGAGCACTTTGGACTGGATGGAGGAGGCAGCACATTCCTTAAGCTTTAACCTAATCTAGTGGCTACTAGCAAAGTACCCCACTCGCTCTGTTGGCAGTCCCTTCAGTCCCGGTTCCAGTCTGTATCCCTATGGGAGGATGCACCTCCTCTCACTGCCTCAAAGGAAAAAAAAACCCAAGCCCTCCTATTAGCATGTTTACACAGTGGGGCTGTGGGTTTCTAATGGGAAACTAAGTCACGTGGAAAAAACTAAAGGCACTGAAACCATTTTAGAGACGTAACATATAAAAGAGCCTTTAAATCCACAACTAAACAGACTGGCCCACCCAACCATGCATTCTGGCACCAACAGAGGTTCTTTTAGAAGCTATCAAACCCCCTGTCAATGCAATACAGGTCTGTTGCATCTTAGGCGCATTTAACATGTGCGATTTCAGCTTTACGCGGACGGCAAAAACAAGAAATTAAAAACAAACAAAAAAGAAAAATAATTTAAATACTGTGTCTGTAGTGCGGGCTATTCCGCCCGCCATTACACTCAATGTAATTTTGACTATACGCGGTTTTCGCTTTACGCACTGACCGCGGAACGTAACCCCAGTGTAAGATGAGACAGACCTGTATAGACTGTGCAGTACTGTACAGATGAACTCCGATTCTGCAAATGTCTCATGGCAGATCTGAAACCAGTATAAAACTCCGGGGTTCGGATAACAGTCCTAAATTCCTCATGAATAGAGCTAAACATCTGCAAAGCTGCAGAGGAGTTCGACTCCTGCAGAACTTAAGAAGATTTCTGCATTCTCAGGCATCAGTTCTACACTTCTCTTTGCCTAAACTAAGCTCCCGCCTAGAGCTGTGGCAACCTGTGCATGGGGGACTGGAAANTGGCAAAAACAAGAAAAAAAACACACAAAAAAAGAAAAAGAACAATTTAAATACTGTTTCTGTAGTGCGGGCTATTCCGCCCGCCATTACACTCAATGTAATTTTGACTATACGCGGTTTTCGCTTTACACACTGACCGCGGAACGTAACCCCAGCGTAAGATGAGACAGACCTGTATAGACTGTGCAGTACTGTACAGATGAACTCCGATTCTGCAAATGTCTCATGGCAGATCTGAAACCAGTATAAAACTCCGGGGTTCGGATAACAGTCCTAAATTCCTCGTGAATAGAGCTAAACATCTGCAAAGCTGCAGAGCAGTTCAACTCCTGCAGAACTTAAGAAGATTTCTGCATTCTCAGGCATCAGTTCTACACTTTTCTTTGCCTAAACTAAGCTCCCGCCTAGAGCTGTGGCAACCTGTGCATGGGGGACTGGAAACTCAACAAGTTACCACCCATTCATACCACCCAAGGATGTTACCCCTTGTCCTCCGTGGAATAGGCAGGTGGTCTCACCCAGAAAAACCCCTTGGATCACCCAAAATCTTCACAGACCCTAGGAACTCTGCTGGAGGCCAGGTCTTGTTCCTCTACAATGCTTCCAGGACCCTGCTTCCTTCTATGACTGCACAGCTCCACAATCCTCAACCACATCCTCTGCTCTGCGCTTGCAAAAGGGGAAGGGAGCATTTGGCTTTCTGTCCTTACTCAGGCAAAACTCCTCCTGTAGGCAATCTCTGACTCGCAATGAACTAAAGTTAGGTCTCCGTGCAAAAATAACACCAGATAATGATCCTTTGTAAAACCAAGAGGAAGAGGACGTCATCAGAAAACTCAGTGACGGTGGGACAAATTCAGAGGTTTATCTAGCTGGTGAGATTTACACCTTATTCTATTTACATGATACACCAATTTAGATTTCCTCAGACTCACGCCTACGTATTGGCATGAACTTCTAGCCCTTTACACATCATCTCTCAGTCCAGCCCAGTCTGTCTGAAGTTTGTTGCTAGCAAAATAAACTCTCCTGCAACATCAACATGTATATCCTAACATGGCGCAACTCATGATTCTATAGTGATTCTGTGCTGCAATCCACTCAAATATAACTGGGTGGAGGGGGAAAAACCCATGCCATATTTCCCAGCTCTACTGGCTTGCAATGACTATCGCTCATACCACACCCCCACACTAGGAACAGTCTCTCTTGGGCCAAATAGCTCGGTCGTCCTGCAAACCCCTCCTTCAAACCCACGCCTGCCGCAAATCCTCCCCCACTGACCCTTCTCACTGACTGTACCCCAGAGCTGCTTCTGTGATTGAACTGTAGCTGCATTGCACTTGTCAGACTCTGCAAACCCTCTGCATGGGGAATTCCCTCTGATGTCAATGGACTTTACACACACAATGGACTTGAGGAATCAGACCTTTACATTAGCAGGTGTTTGGAGCAGGGAGCCCTGCTGTTTGCATGCTTTACAAAGGAACTTGATTTATCATAATAAGTGTACATCAGGGACCAAATGACTGCAAAGGGTAATAGAGTTACACGGGGGTTGCATTTGGCCCAATAATTGTATACGTTCCTCTAACTCTATTCCATATATACCTCAGGGGCAATCCTGTTGTTGCCTACAATAGATTAATTTGGCCTATGGGCCATGAATTATTATTTGTATTTCAGTAGAGCCTAGAAGCCCCATGGATCAGGACCCCATAGTGCTAGGCGCTGTACAAACACAAAACAAAAATAGGGTCCCTGCATCAAAGAGATCTGGCCAGCCAGGCTTGTATACAGAGAGATAATGCAATTTCACATAGGCCTTTCTGTGCCTTTATCCACTGCCCCCAGACCTCGGACGGTTTTAGCAGCACTTTGCAGATTCCACACAACTTCTCAGCTAAATATGTTTTTTAGTCTGTTAGATCTAAGTTATTTAGAGGGAACAATATACAATGATCTCGTTACCAAGACTGGAAAAACTAAAGCAACATCTCATAATCAAAACCTACGCCGCTTTTGGAAGAAAAGAGGGGTGAGAAACTTCTGTGTATGGAGAACCGTGTCCTGCCTCAGTAAGAGGCGTTCACCTGACATGCTCTGCAGAGCTCCAGAAGTTTAATAACCCTGCCCCTCACCATTATAGAATTGCTGTGGCCTACTTAGCAGAAAACTCAGATATTTTTCTCCATGCTTATCTCCCCCCCCCCGCCCCCCTACAGTTCCTTATATCTCCTTGTNTCAGTGTTAACATTAAGATCACAGCGGATCGGGACCAAACAAGCGCCCTGATCGCAGCCAGCAGTACTTCCTAATGCATCCCAGGCCTCCCAGCAGCAGCTGCTTTTCCTGGCAACCAGCTCCCACCCAGGGGACACAGAAATGCAGGAAGCCTGCAATCAAAGTGTGTGTATGTGTGTGCGGGAGGGGGGCGGGGGGAGAGAGAATAACACCACAACTTTGAAAAAATGACACATGAACGGAAAACCCATGGCTGGGGAGGAAGGGGGGTTGGCAGGGAGGGGGAATGCAAACAGGTTTCTACCCAGTATCCAGTGGGGGGCTGCAAAAGGCTCTAGGAGGAGGGAAAGAGACTGGAGCGGACCTGTGCAAGGACCTGAAAGGGTGGGGGGGCCGCCTTACCTCGTCTAACGCCTCTCTCACACCTGGCGCTCCATAGCGGACACCGTCTGCTGATGCAACAGCGAGAGGTGGAGGCAGCCGGCGGAACGGACCCAAAGCGGCGCCCGGGCTCCGGATCAGATCATGCCTCGCCCCGGTCCAGCGCCCACTCCACAGACGACCCCAGGTCCCAGCGCGGAGCTCGGCTCCCGTGGGCAGAGCCGCCGCTGCTATAATCCCCGAGGACAAGGTGCAGAGCTGGCGGCTGCTGCCGTCGCCGTCTCCCTGCAGCAGAAGCCGCGCGGAAAGTTGCGCCCGCGGGCTCCGCTCGCATGCACGGGACGCGGGGGGCGGGCGAGGAAACTTTGCAGCCAGTTGTGGCACCGCTGCAGGCGGGGGCGGAAGCGGTGACGCCGGGCTGCCCCGGCCAATGGGGCGGAGGCAGGGATCCTGGCTGGCTCCGCCTTGGCTACAGCCAGGGGAGTTCAGGGCCGGCTGAGGGCTGCTCCCCTTGTAGGCTACGGGAGTTGGGCCGGGGGGGGGCAGCGAAAGCAAAGTGCCGCCCCATGGGCCCTGGGGTGGCCACGCTACAGGCTAAGCCTGACCCTGGCTCAGGTTTGAACCCAAGCCCCCCTCCCCTCTACACATCAATCAGGCCCGCTCGGGTTAGCAAGCACTCAGGGTCCTAGGAGCCTGCAGAGGTCAGAGCCCAAGTCGCACTGTGACCCTGGTCCAAGCCAGTGTGGATGCAGCTCAAGCCAGTGGCCCGAGTCAGAAGGTCTGTGCAGTGCAGGATGGACACGTTAGCATAGCTGGGAGACCCGGCTCCAGCAATTGTGAAGCGGGGTTTACAAGGCAAGGTGGTTGCTCAACACAGGCTTGGAAACACCGTGTCCCCAACCCTGCCTCCCTGGGCTTACAATACAGTGTAGAATGTTTCTAAATGGACAACCTACCCTCACTCTCAATTACTGAGGGACAATCTCCACTCGTTGATATATGTGCTTTCCACAACCAACTCTCTGTTTAACTTTTCATGAGTAGGGTGACCAGATGAGGGGAATAAAATATCGGGACACATTGGGGGGGGGGGGGGGCTGAGGAAAAAAAGAAAAAAAAAGCCGAACGAGTCCTGGCTGACGGGGGGGGGGGAAAAAGTGCTGCCTGCGGATATCTCTGTCCCGCGTCCCGACCAAAGATCGGTCGGGATGCGGGACAGAGACCGAAATATCGGGACGGTCCCGATAAAATCGGGACGTCTGGTCACCCTATTCATGAGTGATGTACCCGACTACTTGGATGCCAATATCTAAACTGTATTCTTAAATGTACTCACCTAAATTTGGGTTACTGCTGATTATGTACTATATGTATCTTATAACTTTAAAAACAAACTTTGTATTTGTGGATAATCTAAGCACTATACCCAGATGTACAGACACTTTTCTCAACCTGTGTATTATATACATTTAACATTAGCTTTATTAATGTCAAAGGAGGCATTAAAGTCAGCTTTCTCTATCACATTGTGAAGTGAATGGACCACAGTGAGCATCTGGTCTGTTGGGCACAACATAGGCCCTAGGACTGACCCCAGCACTCCCTGCATCAAGCCCAATAAGAGCTTTCTGGGTTAACTTATTTTTTTAACGTAGTCTTAAAAGCTGAGAATTTCCTCCCCCTTCCTCCTCCCTCCCCCCATCATTGGACTAGATTTAATTAATTTGGAAGCACTGATCAGTGTAGCAAATGACAAATCTTGCCTCATCAGGCTTGCCAACCCTAAATGTTGAAATGTCACAAGCCAGACCAGGTGATCACAATTATGAGACGGGTTTAAAAATTATAAATGTGAGGGATATATTTTTGCCCTCTGAGTTTTGAGCTTTTAGAGGTTGCATTTCCCAACTTTTCTCTGCAGCCATTAAGGCTAGAAACTTTAAGCTGCCATTGATTTAAAGGGGGCCAGGATTTCACCCATACTTTCTTTTTTTAGAGAGAAGGGGGAGGGAGGAAAGCTGAGATTCTGGTGCAATCACCTGACTCCAGGGGCTGGGGCTTTAAGAAAGACACCAAATATTGCAAGAGTTGGCAGTGCTCCAACATACACATTGTTCATCACCCCCAAACAGTTGGCATCATTATAACTCACTTCTGTAACCAGCCTTTTCTGCATGAAAGAAATGCCAGAAGGTTGTGGGTTGGGTTGTTTCATTTGCTTTGCTTTTGGTTCACTTTCTTTGGGGCCTGATTCTCGGTTATCCCGTCCTGGTGCTTGTAGCAAGGAGAGGGGTGTCACAGGTTGCTTTAACACCCTGCTGCATAACCGGTGTTCTGAGGCTATTGCAGGGCTTGCCTGGCCTCAAGGCTGCTCAAACTTACATTGTGCTTCCCAGTGGCCCCCAGTTTAAAGGCAATTTTACGTGGGCTTACAGAGTCTGCTGTGGTTTAAGGGTGAAATTCACCCTTATACAGAGCGGCCACCACAAAGCCTATGGGTTTAAATCCCACCTAAGACCTCTGAGTTTAAGAAAGACTTCAGTGAGGCAAAGTCTTTGGACTCGATTTCACTCTAACTGGATGGATGAGGGAGGGAAAGGACAAAGGTAAGGGATAGAGCTTCTAAAAATACCCTTGCTGATCACTTCCCAGACACCCTCTTCACCACCACCCTGGAAAAATCCTAAAGCTGGCCCCATTCTCCTTAGGTTTTTAAATGATTAGTTGCTGCAAGAAGGTAAGCGTCATTGTCTGTAAAGGTAATAGAAGCACAAACCAAGGAGCTCTCCAGAGAGATTCACATCTCACAACCTAGTCTATAATTGCCATGACCTATTCATAGAATCCATAGAAACCCTTTTTTGTATACCAAACAACAGTGCCTGGCTCCAGCCCAAATCACTGTGTTTCCTCACTCCATAAAGGATTTCACTAGACCAAGCGAGGTCTCGGTGTAATCAAATAGTATTTCCCACTTGCACACAGTATTTATGGAGCTTATGGGGAGATTTCCAGTGAGACTGAACTGTTGCTGGAATCATCCCTGACTCCAGCTTGCCCTGTCAGCTTGAGCAGCGATGTAAGAATCTCCTAAACCACCTGGCTTTGGAAAGGAGATTGCTCCAATCTGCGCCTTTGCTCTCACTCCTGCAGCTTCTACTGTTGAGTTACATTTCAAATGGTTTGACTCCCATCCATCGGGGATGTGAGTGCGGAATTCATGTGCTGCAGACACACACATTTATTATATAGATCACACACGAACCTTTGGAGCTGGGCATAGAATCCTGGTTCTTGAGCTTCAGAGAGAGAAGCCCCTGAGCAAAAAGATCTCCCTCAGCTGGTAGCAGCAGGAGGCCCTTTAGTCTTGTTGGGATCTAGCCACTAGAGAGTTATAGCATTCTGTCACCCTCTCACATACATGAAGACAGGACATTATGCATGGCCAGCCACTGGATTCGGGGAATCTTATTGGCTGCTCTGCTCTGGAATTACTTCAGCATGATCCTAACTCTACTACCGTTGACATCAATGGGAGTTTTACCATTGACTTCACTGGAAGCGGAGTTAGGCCAGCACTGAGTACTGTTGAAAATCCCACCCCAGGTGATTATTCTCTTGGGAGCTTCTTTAATGCTTTGAAAATGCACCTAGAGGCATGACACAATGCAAGACTCAGGTATTTCAGTTCCTGGATGGTGGAAGTACCACAAGATGACCAGCATCCAGTGCTTCACTGGTGTAAATCAGTATGGAGGCAGTGTGGCTTAATGGACAGAGCACTGGGCTGGGGCCTCTATTCCTGCTTCTGCAGGGTGACCCTGGGCCAGTCACTGCTCTGCTCCGTCCCTCAGTTCCCCCAACTGTACAATAAGGGTAATGATTCTAACCTCCTTTGTAAAATGGTGTGTGCTCTTGTATGGTGTTTTTCATCAGCTGAGCTAAGTGATAACAACACCAAGTTCAGCATCACTCCAGTGAATCAATGGAGCTGTGCTGATTTACACCAACTGAGGAGCTGGCCTCAGATCTAGTGTTATTCTGTGCCCATTAATTGTTCTTTGGGGGATTTATAAAGCCTGGAAGAAGCCTAAACAAATACAAAAAGGCTTAATGTGTAGGTTGATTAAAATATTTTGGTGCAGTTGTCATGCCATACCACTGATTAATATTAATCTGCATTAATAGCCTTCTCCACATTTACATAGAAAGGATAATCTTACAAACATTGGACTGGCAGCGTTGTTGAGAACAACTATATTGTTTTATTTATACATTGGGGGGGGGTAGATATTTGGCTTTATTCAACTTTATCTGACTCCTACAGGCTATATTTGGGTTTCTGTGGGACATGAATACATGGCCCAGAGATCACTGACCAGGTTCCAGTGCCCCTAAGTACACTCTGCCTAACCTAAAATGCTCCCATGCTTTCTATTGGATACAATATCCATTTTCAACTCCTGTCCTAAACTGGGGCATGGTGCAGCTGTGGCTGCTGGACGGCTGTCAGGCTCTCTTCCATGTGTGTCAGTGGTGGGTGAAATTCTCCCTAGACTTAGGTTGTAAAGTGAACTTGATGCTGTATACCTATACTAGTATGTTATCACTTAGTAAGTAAGTCTATTGGCAGACACTTTCAGTTACTTCTGTATTTAAAAAAAAGCAATGTATTTATTTCACAGGACAGTATTCCTGAGCAAAAACACAGCTTGAAGGGAGATTTGAGGTAGTAAATTCTCTCACTGTGGTGTAGCTTGCTATCCCTTCCTTGGCCATAGAATCCAGTCCAGGATTTAGGAAGATTCTATGTGGTGATACCAGGCAGCGGGTGTGTGTGTGTGTGTGTGTGTGTGTTCAGTTAGCATTACAGGGTCCTGTTTGCATCAGTCAGCCTCAGTGCAGACTCTTCGTTCTATTTACTGTGTGCATTCATCCACCTTCCCATTAACAGTAGAAAGCTGAGCTCCTGTAGGTGTCAAGATACAAAACCCGGAGGGGTTAATGTGACACATACAGGAAGATAACAAAAAGGTAATTGCCAATAGCTATGAACCGGCTCAAACAGCTCGACTCTTTTGTCCATTTCCATTATCTCCAGCGCCCTGGGTCAAATTCACCCACGCTGGGTGTAACTCCCCTGAGATCGATTGCATGACTACAACGAATGGATTTGCTCCCTTGTGCATATTGCACATGCAATAAGGGCTGAGAGTAGCATTCCGCTTCCAAGCTGCTTCTGGTCCACGACTTGCAAACCCCTTATCTGCATGGACCAACCACAGGGGAATTCAATGCCAAAAGGGGCAGAGTGAAAATGCGAAGAGCCTGTCCACTGGGGATTGGTAAACTAACAGCATAAGGGATCATTTTTCAAAGACCCTCCCACACACACCAGAATCCTTTGAAGATCACTTACAAGGGCATCATCCTATGTGTTAGTCAGAGTTCTGCTGGTGAAAATGTGCTGGACAGAAAGCCCTAGGTCATTATCTGATCTGTCTCTCTAGGCACAAAGCACGTACAGCATGGACCTTTCAGCCAGGGCCAGCTCAGAACACTATGGATTTTAGCCAGGGCCAGAACTAGCAGTATGGAAATACCAGGAGGAAGACTCTCCTTGTGGCAATTGCAGCTGGGACTATGTGCAGAGAGGCTAGGGTGACCAGATGTCCCGATTTTATAGGGACAGTCCTGATTTTTGGGTCTTTTTCTTATATAGGCTCCTTTTACCCCCCACCCCCTGTCCCNCGGCGCCAGCTTTGCCGGCGCCCTAGGCGGCGGAAGGTCCCGCCCCCGAAATCCCGCCCCCAACAGCGGCGGCGGAAGGTCCCACCCCCAAATTTATACGGGCGGCGGGGGCGCAGGCGCCCCCAAAATAGTAGCGCCTTGGGCGACCGCCTAGGTCGCCTAATGGGAGCGCCGGCCCTGCCTGTCCCAATTTTTCACACTTGCTGTCTGGTCACCCTAAGAGAGGCCCAAACCCCCAGGGAATAGCCTGGATTTCTAGCCTGAGTTTACAGCTCCTCAGGAAGTCCAGAGAAGCATCTGAACACTTTTCTAAACAAAGACCCAAACTTTGAACCTCTTGAATTTGGCCCATCACTTGTAGTAACTGGACAGCGTCCAGGCTAGAAATAGAACTGCAGAAAAAGTCCAGATCTGGATTAAAATGTCTGGGTTGTCCTGACCGTTGACTTAAATGGAGCTACACCAGTTTACAACAGCTGAGAATCTGGTCCTGTCTCTTCAAACTTTGTCCTGATGTGAAAGTTAGTCAGCTCACATAAGGTTAGTTGAAGTCACTTGTTATAATTATTTTCCTGGAGTTAGTTGCCTCTTCGGTCAATATTTTGCACTCAATACCCTATTCCTGCGGAGGATGCTGGTAGTATAGGTCTACTGGTACATTCATATTCTTCTGACCTGAGATGAACTATCTGAGTGCAGCCATTATACCTACATTTTTTATTTCATCCCAAACATGCACATTGGCCCACACAGTGGAACTGAGGTGGCTCCACTGAAGCCAGTGCAACTACGCTGATTTACATCAACTGAGGGTCTGTCCTATTGGCTTTAAATCCATCTGTATGCTGTACCCAGTCATGTGGAAATCTGCAGGTTTTCCTCTGCATCTATCATGAGGGGGAGAGAAATCACAGAAACAATGAAAACCTGACTGTTTACATATGTTTTGTTTTATAAATGGGCTTGTATAGAAAGTTGCAGCACTGCTCCACAGACGACAAGCATAAATCTCTTATCACAAAAGCCATATGTCTTGGTTTCCTCATCTGTGGTAACGTACGAGCAGCAGCAGTTTGGTCATGAGGAAGCTGGATGTAACCCACTCAGCATACCACATTAGGAAAGATTTTGGTTAAAGCAACAGTTCAATACAGCACAGTTTAGTTCTCTATAGTGTCACTCACCCACAGGATATTCCACTGCACAGTCAATTGCAGCTGTGACTGGGGACACTCACCTCTCATGAGCGCCTCCTTTTGCTTGGGGTGCGAACCTGCACTCTCTCTGCTCCCAGTGCCCCCTGTTGGTTATTAAGCTCATCAGGTGGGTCTTCAGTGGCTCACCCCTCCAGACAAGTCTCATTCACTCAATGTGCGAACAAACAAACCCCTTCCAGGGTAAAGGGTCAAACAGGGCCTGTCTCTGTGCCCTTGTTAAAGCCTTTAGGCCTGTCGCTGGGCTCAGTCCTCAGCCTCTTGTATGGGTCTGGAGTTCTGGGGGTCCTGTCAGGGGGCGGGGGGCGGTTGGACAGGCGTGGGAGTCCTGGGGGTCTGTCTGGGGGCGGGGGTGTGGATAAGGGTCGGGGCAGTCAGGGGACAGGTAGGGTCCTAGGGGGGCAGTCAGGGGACAAGGAGCAGGGAGGCTTAGATAGGGGGTGGGGTCCTGGGGGGCAGTTAGGGGCAGGGGTCCCAGGAGGGGGTAGTCTGGGGACAAGGAGCAGGGGGGTTGGAGGTTCTGAGGGGGGCAGTCAAGGGGCAGGAAGTAGGAGGGAGTGGATGGGGGCAGGGCAGGGGCGGGGCTCCCTGGATGCACACCCTAATGAAATGTGCTGCGCCAGCCTATGTCTGTATGTATAAGCTACCTCCGTAGCCAGTCCATATCTGGTACAGGAGCAGGACACCATTGTCCATGGACTCCCACAACAGCCCCTCAGAGCAGTGGGTATTACCTAGGGTTCTCTCCTCACTGCTCCCTCTGATACGCTCTTTTGCTCAGCCTTTGACTGTACTCCAATCATAAGAGCAGCCATACTGGGTCAGACCAATGGTCCATCTAGCTTAGTATCCTCTCTGCTGACAGTGAGCAAGGCCAGGGGCTTCAGAGGGAATGAACAGAACAGGCAGTCATCAAGAGATCCATCATCCCCTGTCCTCCAGTCCCAGCTTCTGGCAGTCAGAGGCAAGGGACATTCAGAGCATGTCGTTGTGTCCCTGGACATCTTGGGTAATAGTTATTGATGAACATATCCTCCATGAACTTAATTCACTCTTTTACCCAGTTATACTTTTGAGCTTTGCAATATCCCCTAGCAACGAGTTCCCCAGGTTGACTGTGTTGTGTGAAGAAATACTTCCTTTTTTTTTTAAACTTGCTGCCTATTAATTTCATTGGGTGACCGCTGATTCTTGTGTTATGTGAAGGGGTAAATAACACTTCTCCATTCACTTTCTCCACACCATTCATGATTTTATAATCCCTGCCCTTCTTGAGTTGTTTCACAAACATCTGACCCCAGTTCCTCTTTATGACTTTGAGAAAGTCCAGGGAGAAGCAACAAAAAGGATGAAAGGTTTAGAAAACATGACCTATGAGGGAAGATTGAAAAAACTGGGTTTGTTTAGTTTGGAGAAGAGAAGACAGAGGGGACATGATAACTGTTTTCAAGTACATAAAAGGTTGTTACAAGAAGGAGGGAGAAAAATTCTTCTCCTTAACCTCCGAGGATAGGACAAGAAGCAATGGGCTTAAATTGCAGCAAGGGAGGGTTAGGTTGGACATTAAGAAAAACTTCCTAACTGTCAGGGTGGTTAAGCACTGGAATAAATTGCCTAGGGAGGTTGTGGAATCTCCATCATTGGCGATTTTTAAGAGCAGGTTAGACAAACACCTGTCAGGGATGGTCTGGATAATACTTAGTCCTGCCATGAGTGCAAATGGGCCAATGCCTTTCACCTGCACTAAATGCACCCACATTTTTTGTTAAGATGTGTAGTGTTCTCTGCAAAATAGTTGCAAACATGCAAATTAGCTCATTGCATAATGGCAGCTATGCCTTGGTCCTTCCCTCTCTTCTCCCCCAGCCCTCCCTCCCCCCAAAATAGAAGAAGACATTTCCTAAACCTCCAATCAGCCTGTGATCACGAAGTGCCCTTTCACCCAGCTTGGTGTGTTTTGTGTTTGGGGTATTTATTTAATCCATCTGAAGCTACATGAGAAAGTAGAGAACTATCCAGCCGCTGAGATAAGATGATTATCTCCCTGGCAAACAATAGGAATGTGGTTGAAAATTAAAAATAATTTGATTGCAAATAGGAAACCTAGTAAAGCAGCATAGGAAACATGACTAATGTTTTTTAAGATTGTCTAAGCTCACACAGTAGCATTTTGCATGAGCTGTAACTTTGAAATATGGATCTGTGGAAAACCCATGAGGATAGAATGGCAAAAATCCAGCTGTGCTAGCACAATAGGGGCAGGTTAAAGTTGCTCTATCTCCCAGCATAAATAGCTACAGCCGCAAGCTATTTTAGGCACATTTTGGCAGAGACCACAATAAATATTATTTGCACCTAAACATTGATTTGGGGAGGAGGAGGAATGAAGAGTTTGACTCATTTTTCTTTCCTGTCATTTGCTTTCTCTTAGCGACAGGGGGCCAGATCTTGGTTCCACTGAAGACAGTGGGACCATGATTTGGCTCATTGTATCCAACACAGGGCCAAAGCGCCAACATCCTCATTCAGTGTTTCCTTTCATCTTTTTTTTTTAGGCAAAACTTCCATTGCCCTCAATGGAAGTTTGACTGAAACTCTGGGAGGACCTCAGGATTGGTCGCTAAGTGGAAATCATGTTGCACATAAAGTGTAAGCGATGCTAATAAAGACATTTCCTCCTAGTAATTATTACCTGGCAAAACCGCTTTCATGATTTCCCGAAATGACGCGCTATAAACTCCTTGCACTCTAAAGCAAATCCCAGCATGAAGTTTGGAGAGTGGAGGGAAATATTCCCTTTGGGAAGGTTCTTCTCTAACTGATGTCTGCAGTGCTCTGGCATCTTCCTATGAAACATCTTGTACTGGCCACTGTCAGAGACAGGACACTGGACTGAATGGACCATTGCTGTGATCTACTTTGGCAATTCCTATATTTCTATCTTCTTCATAGTCTACACATTAAAAACTATCTGGTCATATTGAATAAAACCAATGGATATTAACCTTTTAACCTGTCTTTAAATATGCAGGATGGGTTTATTCGACTGCAATATCCTATAAATTTTATCGTACACAGTACTTTTCACTTCTAATAGCACCTTCCACCCAAGGACCTCTAGCACTAACAAAGTAATACTCGTAAGGCCCCTGTGAGATAGGGAAATATCAGTATCTCCATGTTACAGAGAAATAGTGCACATTGGCTATTTCAAGGCTGAAAAAAACCAACAACTCAGCACTGGATACTTCAGTTCTAGCCAACTACCACCCAGCATCAAACCTTTGGTTCCTGAGCATGCCCATAGACAAGCTAGCAAAAGGGCTGCCTGTAATCTCAAATTGAAGCCAACACTCTAGACCTGGCACAAGCTGGATTCAGGCCAGGATATGGAACTGAAACTGCTTTAGTGGCATTGATGGATGATCTCCTCCAGTCAATGGACTGAGGACAATCATCCATTCTCATCCTCCTGGACCTCTCTGCAGCCTTTGACCCTGTTCATCATGAGATTCTGTTGTTGCCCTTGAGAAAGGTGGCAAGATAATGTGCTAAAATAGTTTCAGTCCTTCCTGGAGGGATGCACCCAAATAAGTAGTAATGGGACACTGTGCCTTCATCACAAGTCCCCTCACTTGGGGAGTTCCCAAGAATCAGTTCTCGCCCATCCTTTTCAACAGCTACATGCATAGACAACTCGTGCTTCCTGACTCTGGGGGCGGGACATGTGATGGCTCCATGTGTGTCCTGTACCCAGTGACACCCCCCTCCTCGGCGCTCCCCCCCCCCACCAGATTTCTGGAGTGAGGTGGGGAGGGCTCTGTCCTTCTCCTGCTGCACCTGCCCCCCCGGCATGTTTGGCGGGAAGGAGCCACTTCTCACGCAGGTGAAGCTGGTCGCTCCCGGTTGCTGCTCTGTGCAGCACAGTGCCTACCTGCAGTAGCGGCGCCAGCTCTTCCGGCGCCCTAGGCGGCGGAAGGTCCCGCCCCCGAAATGCCGCCCCCAACAGAGGCAGCGGAAGGTCCCGCCCCCAAATTTGAACGGGCGGTCGCGGCGCCAGCGCCCCCAAAATAGCGCTAATGGGTTGCGCCGGCCCTGGCTACCTGCCAGAGCCAGGCTGAGGCGGCGGCGGCAGGCTGCACCCCCCCACCTCCATGCACGGCTGCCAGGGACAGGGGCTGAGCGAGATGGGAAAATGCCAGGGGGACTCTGGCTAGCTCAGCCCCTATTCCTGGCAGCCAGGCATGGGTGTGGCAGTGGTTTGCTGCCGCTGCCTCCCCAGCCTGGCTCTTGCAGGCAGTCACGCCATGCTGCACAGAGCAGCGACCCCGAGCTGCCTGTGTGAGAAGAGGCTGGTCCCACCCCTTCTGCTCCCCGCCCAGGCCTGGCTGCCAGGGACAGGGACTGAGCATGCTGGGGGGCAGGTGCAGCAGGAGAAGGACAGACCTCCTCTCCCTCCCCACCCCAATAGGCCAAGCAGAAATCTGCGGGGGGACATAACCCCACATCCCCCTGTACATGTTGCCTATGTGGAATCACCAGGTGAAAAGGTCAGACAACAGGCTCAAGTGCCAACCGTATTCAGATGATACACAGCTCTGACTATCCTTCGCCACATCCGACCACACCACTACCACCATGATGGCCTAGTGCTTGGATGAGATCAGC
Source organism: Platysternon megacephalum (assembly GCA_003942145.1). NCBI lineage: Eukaryota > Metazoa > Chordata > Testudines > Platysternidae > Platysternon > Platysternon megacephalum. The sequence goes on from QXTE01000138.1 coordinate 3,354,363, forward strand.
TGGCTGAAGCTGAACCTGAACCTGAGTAAGACCGAGGTGATGCTGTTGGGCAGAGGAAAGCACTTTGAAGAGCTTGCAGCCACAGTGCGGTCTCTGGTGGTAGAAGAGACACACCCGCACCTGGCCACTTCAGTCCCTACTCTAGGCATACTCTTATCTCTGAGTTACGCTGTCTACCATCTTCTCTTGCCTAGGAAAGACTTTCCCATCCTGGCTGATGAAGACTTGGCCTCAGTTATTCGTGCTTTTGTCACCTCTTGGCTGAACTACCGCAGTGTGATATACCTGGGCAGGAAAGCTACAGCACAGAATGTTGCAGCGCATCTCCTCAACACCACAGACTATTGCCAAACGCATCAGACCTGTGCTCCATGCGCTATACTGGTTTCTCCTAGAATTTCCAATCCAGTTAAAGGTCTCAGCCCTTATCTTCAAGGCATTCCATGGCCTGGGCCCAGGACACCTAAAAGACCATCTAAAGCTCAGGGCCAGAGACTGTGGCCAACAGCTTTGCTCCTCTGGCATGGTGGAACTCTCAATCGTAGGAGTAAAGCTCATCTGTGTGGCAGGCAGAATCTTCTCCAGGGGCAATCTGAGGCTGTGGAATGAACTCCCCCCTGGGAACTAAGTGTGATGTTGCACTCCATATGATTTTATGAAAATATGCTAATGAGTATGAATATAATGTAATTGGAATATGCTTCATACAGAAGGTCTCTTGTAAGGTATCATTACAAAGCTTATAATCTACTGAGTGTGGTCATCCTATTTGTATAAATGTATCATTCTTGTATCTGAAACTAGAAATATGAAATATAACTCTGAGGTCCTATTGTAATTATGCAAAGCGTGGGCCATTAATGGTGGTTTGGAATCTTGATGGCTCCCATCAACTAGGACAATTGTTTGTAAATGGCTCTGTTTACTTACAAGCCTTCCTGTGAGTCAGGCTGGGAAGAATGAAGGCTTGGGGTCTCACAGGACATGTGACCATGTCATCTGGTACTGGAATCCATCTTAAACCTGAGGCTTTTCCATTTAGAAGGAGGGATGGAGACCCAAAGAGACAAAAGATTCCAGCCTTGTGCCAAAGCTATATAAGGGGGTGGAACAGAACAAAGGGGGCTGCAGTCATGAGAAATCCCCTAGCTGCCACCTGAGCTGGAACAAGGACTGTACCAGGGGAAAGGATTGGGCCCAGACTAGAAAGGAGTCTAGTCTGTCAAAGAAGCTTATTGGAACATCTCTGAGGGTGAGATTTCATCTGTAATCACTTTCTTACTGTATTAGCCTTAGACTTGCGTGTTTTATTTTATTTTGCTTGGTAATTCACTTTGTTCTGTCTGTCATTACTTGGAACCACTTAAATCCTACTTTTTGTATTTAATAAAATCACTTTTTACTTATTAATTAACCCAGAGTAAGTATTGATATCTGGGGTGGAGGGGCAAACAGCTGTGCATCTCTCTCTATCAGTGTTATAGAGGGCGAACAATTTATGAGTTTACCCTGTATAAGCTTTATACAGGGCAAAACGGATTTATTTGTTTGGACCCCATTGGGAACTGGGTATCTGAGTGCTGGAGACAGGAGCACTTCTTAAGCTGTTTTCAGTTAAGCCTGCAGCATGTGGGGGACGTGGTTCAGACTTGGATCTGTGTTTGCATCAGGCAAGCGTGTCTGGCTCAAACAAGGCAAGGTACTGAAGTCCCAGGCTGGCAGGGAAAACGGGCTCAGAGGTAGTCTAGGCACATCAGATGGCAGTTCCCAAGGGGGTTTCTGTGACCCAACCTGTCACACTAAGGACCCGCACAGACCAAACCATCTTCCACTTTGAGTGCACGGCACATTTATTTGACCTGCCTTCTCCAACATAAACACATAGCAACAGGTATAGGTATATTTGATGGGGGTGTTCACACTACCCCAGCCCTGAAGGGGATAAGGTGGCTCAGAAGAGGCCAATTAACCTTATAGGCTGCATCTGGGGGGAGAGTCAGGCCTGATTGATAAGTACTAGTTGAAGATGAAGGGCTGCTAGGCAGCAGCAGGCTGGGTTTGTAGAAAGCCATGAAGTCGAGAGAAGGGGGCTGCAGGGAAAGAGGCTGCAGTCACTCTGGGCACAGGGAGGTGGGTAGGAGAAAGCCCAGAGGGGAGCAAATGCCCTGGGATCCTAGCCCTTCAGGAAAGTTTTACCCAGAGGAGTTGCGGAGGAGAAAGCCTGTGGAAGGCAGAGTAGGAAGAAGCTCAGGGAAAGAGCAGCAAGGGTTGAGACTGTGTAGACCTTGGCTGCCGATTGTAGGGTCCCTGGCATGGAAGCTGGAGTAGCAAGCAGGCCCAGGTTCTCCTACCAGCCACTGGGAAGTGGTACAGGACTGATGAAGGTGGCATCCAGTCAGTTGGTCTGGCATGAAATAGATACTCCAGGAGGGCAAAACTATAAGCCCTCTGGCCAGGTGATCAGAGTTATGTAGAGAGAGCACCCTGAATCCTGGAGAGTGAGAAGGGCCACAGGACGAGTGAGTGATAGAAGGGGGTGCTAGACCAGATGAGAGCTGATCCCCAGACCCAGCCACAAGGGGGCACCCCAGCAGTGAGTGAACCCTGTCACAATATATTAAAAAACCCAACAACCACATCCTACCAATAACGAGACACTCCACTGCATACGCTTCTCCCTCTGGGGAGAGGATGAGAGAACAAACACGTGACAGATGTGTAGTCTTGTTGCTTAATTCACTACTGGAAAGATCTCAGATGCAATGGTGATGAGTGCAATATAAAACCTGTTTAATAGAATAGAGGAAACTGAGGCATAAAGAGATTAAGGGATTTGCCCCAGGCCACACAGGAAGCATGGAGCTGGAGAGACAAAGACCTTCTGGTTCCCCATCCTGTGTTTGTGACCACAAACCCATGTGTCTTTCTCTCACTTTGAAAAACTGTAGAATTTAAACTTTCCATTTTAAGGCTGGGGCAAATCTTCAGCGGGTGTCAGTCAGTGTCGCTTCATTGGAACTATATTGAACTACACCACTTGAAGATCTGGCCTCTGGTTTTTACCTCCTATTCACTTAACCAAAATGAAACCACTCCAGCTGCAATTTCACCTACATGATCTTATGCCAGGATAGAATTTTGCCAGCATTACTGAGGGTAAGAAACTTTGTATTTCTAAGCTATCCAGTGGCTGATGTATGTTTCACACATCATCTGCAGGGAGCTCATCTGGGGCCTGATCCCGTCCCGTGCTGATGGAAGTCAATAGGACAACTCCTGTATTGAAGTTAAGCACAGGCGTAAGTGCTTTATTGGATCAGGGACAAAGTGCTGAGCGCCTTGGAGGATGAGAAAGTGTAATCTCTCTTAGAAGCTCTCAACAAGGAGGAGACAACAGAAGAGACTGTAGCTGAATTATCATTTACCATCCTCCTCCTCTTCATTATTCATTGTAGTGCCTAGAGAACCCTTATCAGGGATCAGAGCCCTACCGTATACAGTTAACTAAAAGATGCCCCCTCCTGAAGAATTTATAATCTAAGTAGATATACTTAAGGTACAAACATTTAACAGTGAGGGTCATTAACCACTGGGACAATTTACTTTGGGATGTGGTGGATTTTTCATCCCTTGCAGACATTAAAGCATTATTAGATGTCTTTCTAAAATAAATGCTCTAGCTATGGGCTTGATGCAGGAATCACTAGGTGAAGTTCTCTGGCCTGAGCTCATGATCACAATGGATTCTTCGGCCTTAATCTGACTTGAGGAATAAGACAAGTGGGTACAATAACAGAAGGGATGCACCAGGCAAGAGTGAGGCGAGCATAAATAATGTAATAAGCAGAGGTATCAGCACACGTGTTTATTTTCTTTGCAAAATGAATTATTCCTTATTAATAAACTTCAAGTTCTTGTTTGTCTAAGTCCTGGTTCCCCCTGCTGCCTGGAGAGAGTACCTCTGAATTCACATCACATGGAACAAATGCTGAGAATTCGCCAATCTGATTTTTGTGTCCCCAGACTATAATTCAAGTAGTTCTGGGTTATATGGCCTGATCCTCCCCATCCCAAACTCACATGTCAAATGTCCCTGTGACAATTATGGTAATTTCTTGAAATATCCTGGACAAACCTTATTGAATTAAGTTTAATACCTTTGAGGTCCATTGTATTAAAAATACATTTGCTTATGTGTTATTGTAGAATTGTATGTAACCTCTCTAGGAGACGCAACTAATGCCATCTCTGAGAAGTACTGGGAACTTCAAAGGACTTTTTGGGACTCGAGGGGGAGAGACCCCTGGTGGGCAGAGCCAAACTCACCCCGTCCCCCTTCCCAGAAGTATCAGGGTGGAACAGGAAGTATAAAGGGCCTGTAGTTCAGTTGGGCCTGGACCAGGGAAGGGGGCAGAGGTCTCTTCTAGGGAACTGAGTCCTGTGCAGGATTCAGGACCAGCAGCTCAGCACCCCATTAATGGAGGAGGCTGAAGGCTCCGAAAAGGTACTGGAGGGAACGCCACCTTACTGCAAGGCGGCGAGACAGAACACAGGCCTGACAGAGCAATCCTGACAGAGTTGGGTAGGAAGTAGCCCAAAGGAACCAGACTTTGGTCCAGCTGTGCTGCCGGGAAGCGAGGCAGCGTGTTTGTGTATCCCCGCTGACCCAGTGGCAGCATCACCCACCATCATCAAGGCCCTGGACTGGGACCCAGTGGAATAGGGTGGGCTCTGGTCCCCATACTCTTTGCTGCCACCCCCCCACACACACACACACTCCCCCCCCCCCCCCCCCCCCCGCCCCTCCCTCCCCC